>CAMXCT020006604.1:240000-384905 GCA_947184155.2 Cladocopium goreaui
AACACAACATTACACCACATGCTTGGACCACTTTTGAAGGTTCAGGTGTCTTTTCGCATGGCAGGCGCCAGGGATTCTGCACCTTGCCAAAAGTGAGCAAGACGTGAGGGTTTTGTGGCATGTCTAAAAACGATGGCAGGCGTGGGAGATTTGCAGAGGATCTGCAAAGATGAATTTCGCGTGGCAGGCGCAGTACAAGAGACATGTTCATCAGAGATGTTAGAAGGTTAGGGCGCTGATTTCCTGAGATGGGTTGCATTTTGGAGCATCAGATCTTGAGGTTTGCCGAGGTGATTTTGCGTCACAAGTGCAGCACTTTGTATGACCTGGCATCACTTTCGTGGCAGGCGCAGTACTTTAGACAGGTGGAATGGAAAAATCAGAAATTGCAATGGTACGAGGCCGTCAGCTCTGCCCTCAACTTTCCATTTTTGAAGGAAGTCTCGCAGAATTGTTTCGTTTTTGATGTTGTCAAGTTCGAAACATGAGGAAGTCTCGCAGAATTGCTTTGTTTTTGACGTTGTCAAGTTGAAATATTGAGGAAGTCTCGCAGACTTGCTTCGATTTTGATGTTGTCAACTTTAAAAAATGACGAAGTCTCGCAGAATAGCTTCGTTTTTGACGTTGTCAAGTTCAAACATTGAGGAAGTCTCGCAGAATAGCTTCGTTTTCAAATTTGCAGATAGATAGATAGGTAGATAAACAGAATGACAAATAGATAAACAGATTTATAGATAGACAGATAGATAGACAGATAGATAGACAACTGCAACTGCACTACACCATACACAACTACAAATTCAACTACAACTACAGCTACACTACCACTACAACTACAACTTCAACTACACTTCAACTACAAGAACTTCAGCTACAATCACAACTTCAACTTCAACTGCAATTCAACTACAACTACAACCTCAACTACAATTACTACAACTACACCTACAATCACAATTGCCAATGCAACTACAACTACGACTGCAACTGCATCAACTACTACAACTACACTACAACTGCAACCGCAACTACAGCTGCAACTACAACTACAACCTCAGCTACACTAGAATGACACTTCAACTACAACTTCAACTTCAAATACACTACTACAACAACAATTACCACGACACTACACTACAACTGCAGCTACAACTACAACTACACTACAACTACACTACAGCTACACTTACAACTACAACTCCAACTCCTACAACTATTGCAACTACTACAAGTACCACAATTAAGACAATTGTATACAACTTCAACTTCACTACAACTACATCTACAACCACACTTACAACTACAACATTACAACTTCAAAAACATCAGCCCCACTACAACTACAACTACAACTACAACTACAACTACTGCGCTACACCAGGCTACATCCAGGAGTTGTGAGTGATGTGACCTTTGCAACCATTGCAACCACTCCAAGAAGCACAGCTCCAACCACCTTTCGGTCCATCAGTGGATTTGCTCTGCTATCCATGCATCACAACAACTTACCTCTCCTATAGTGTCCTATCCTTGAAACTTCCGCCGCCGCCTTGTGCGGTACTACTGGTATATTGTATGTTTTGAAGTTTATTATTCTATTACATTTTTATCTATTATCATGTTATTATTATATAATTATATAGTATTGTATCAAATCATAATATTTTATTTTGTATTGCATTAGATTTCATTATTTTATTTGATAGTTTATATGTATGTACTTAATTTCATTCAGTCAAATTAGGGATGGTTCATTCAAGTTTATCCTCGGAGATGGTTTATGCCATTGGGTTTACCACATTTTTATATTTACTATATGGTATGATTATCAGCATCTTATACACATTTTGTTTTATTTTTTCCTGGCACGCTCCAAATTTTCCATGGATATTTATCCCGTAAGATTGAATACCCCCTAAACAAAACCCAGGTTTTTTCTGCTTGATCGATTCAGGTTTTTGGGGTCCATATCGAGGCTATTTAATGTGTAGCCAAGTTGGTAAAAATTCCATACCTCATTCCGTGGCTTTATTGTCATACATATATATATATACATAGAAGGGTTTAATTTTTCCTGCGTTTTTTTTTTCTGCGTTTTGTCTTGCATCCGATTTTGACTAAAACCAATGTTTTTTGATGGCGAGTTTAATGTCGGTTACCTCTCAGTAGGTTGAATTTCACTGTAATGTTTCCTTCGGCGCCACGGGTTTCAACACAATCCGCGGCATTGATGCTACCCTCGCCTAGTGCACAGCTCCGCTATACGACTTTTGACGAGGTGGTTTTTGAACGTATACTATACTTAGTATCTTTACAAAGAGCATTTACAAATCACAACGTCTCCCCCACATTTACAAATCACAACATCACCAATATGATATATCATACACGTTATACACCAGTTCAACCTGGATCCCCCTCATGATTCATCATGATGCAGGGATGGAGGCATTGTGGCCGCGTGGGAACCTGCAGTGAGCAAAGTCGGGCGCTGCTCTTGGGCGACTCAGTGGCAACAAAACCCTGGTGATGATTAGTTCGGGGATCTGATCTACCCTTTATATACTGGGGTTTACAATAATCCGAAAACGGGGAATCTATATTAAACAACAACAATCCAAAAATCTACATTACACAACCAGTATCATGGAAGGATTTTGGACACTGCTCAAATGGTTAGTAACTGGGGCCCCTTGCAGACTCCATACCGCTACATGGGATAAACCCACTGGATGTTACTGGATGACTCTATGGAGCTTTGCTAAAATGGGTTTTCTTTCCCAACAAATTGCTGGGGATTTCAATACTCAACTGGTCTATATAATGACTTGATGATTTGTGGTAGCCCTATGACGTAACCACTGGGGATTTACCATGGTTATTAACCACTACAGTGTGATGATAATCCAAATGCAGATGACTTCTTGGGCCCTGGCTTTACGCATCGGCTCCGTGTTTTTTGTACAGTAATCTGTTGTCATTTGTAAAATTGTGATTTTACCATGCAGGATGGTGCCCTTCAGTTATGTTGTTGGTTTATAAACCATTATCACCCCCATAAACTATAGTTATATCTACCACAAACCATAGTTAAGCCACTTGTAAGGCAACTTAGCTATCTTGGGGGCCCCATCCTGTGAATTTTAAGGGGGATTAGTGAATCTAACCCATATTTCATCCCATACTAATAGTGGAGATTCCATTCATCTATCTGGTGTTGTTTGATCCTTTCACGATTCGTTGGATGCACCCTCAAGTTGTGGTGCAACGTTGTGGCCATGGCAACACTTACCCTCTGGCAAACTAACAGAACTATGGACAATCACCATTTTAATACTGGTTGGTGGTTTCAAACATGTTTTATTTTCCATTATATATGGGTAATAATCATCCCAACTGACTAATATTTTTCAGAGGGGTTCAAAACACCAACCAGTATATAAATCAATTATAAATGGACCATTTTCAACAGCTATGTTAAATTACCAGAGGGAATTGGTAACAGACCCCAGAAAAACAAAGGGCTTGGTAATCAACCACCTCATTGAAAAAGACACCCACGGGGGATGTGTCATCACTTCAGAGATACGGCTGTTTGTGAAAATCCCGAACCTACGAGACATTTACCAACCTGCAGTTGGCGTATATGACAAGGTTGAGCAACAGGTATTGAGTTTACATGAACTTGGGATATAATTCGGAGGATGTTGTTCACAAACAACAATGTATACATATATATATATATAGAGATCAGAGTGACATGGAGAAGCAACAGTTTCCTAGCCACATGAAAGTAAAAGGATTTTGAAAATAGCAATTCGACGTGGGATACCACTTTTTTGCCCGGCGACAAAAAGCCATCCCTATGAGCTATTTCATTATCCTGATATCCGTTGGCACTCACAGGAGGCAGTGGACTAAAATAATAACTTACTTTGTGTTATGGCCAACACAATTCATTATTCCGACAAAGACATTGCACATTTCTATGTATATATATATATAGACATATGTATATACATACAATGTACGCTGACATTTATTCTGATATAAATTCTGACACAAGTTCGAACATAATCTGACGTAAATTCTGATATGATTAATTTGTATTTTAACCTGTAAATAGCGTCTTGAGGAGCCATGGTTTGCTTGACTATGATGGAGTACAGAAAGCTTGTAAAACCATAAGGTCAAGGACTGGTAGTAGGACATGTTTATTTTCTGTTGTGTTTTTCCACTGAAAAAAGTCGCAGATTAGCAGATTTTGGAGCTTGACAGTTGACAGTCCCTGTTGTTTCCAGCACGGAGAGAGATATGCATGACAGTCCCATTTTTGAACTTGGTCAAATGGTACGTTGAGTAAACTTACCACTGCCACCCAAAATGTTTTTAAAAAGAATGCAATTTCATGTACCCTCTGGTTATTTAACGTAGCTATGGAAAATGACCCATAGAAATAGATGATTTTCCCAGCTAGAAACCTCCGTTTATAGGTGGGATTTTCCATGGCTATGTTAAATAACCAGGGGGTAATTTCAATTTTCAATTTTGGAGCATACCAAAAATGATTCGCTGAACCCATGATGGGACATGTTCAGCCAAAGAATAAATATCCTCTGGTAAACATACACAAAACGATGGAACATCATTATTTTAAATGGGTAAATCAACTATTTCTATGGCAATTTTCAATAGCTATGTTAAATTACCAGAGGGTAGATAAGTTTTGCCCGACGTCTATGGCCATGTTCAAATCTATCACGTTCAAACATGTTGAAATGATTTTTCCCTCTTGGTTAGTGATCGCACTCAGAGATAAAGTCAAATGTTTAGGAGTTTAGGCGCAGCTACACAGTGGATTTCAATCAGTCATCCCTTTCTAATCATACCCAACCGACTGGATAGGAAAAAAATCACCAGCCAACGAGCAAAAGAGGACCATTTTCTATGGACTACCTTTTCTGGTTGGAACATTTTTTCCATATATTGGGAATAATCATCCCAACTGACTAATATTTTTCAAAGGGGTTGAAACCACCAACCAGTTTTGGATTGACCATGGAAAATGGAGCAACCGGACGCCACCAACATGACCGTTTCTGGACGTTTTTTGGTGCAGTTTTCCGCGCAGTTCCAGTGAACTAAGTGGATATATGTCCCAATAGTTTTAGGGGTAAACTTTCCTAACTCAGGTGAACTCACCCCTATATCCATTAGCAATCCCAACTGCAGCCCCCAGAGCCCCAAGTACCCTCTGGTAATCTAACGTAGCTATTGGAATGGCCATTTATAGTTGATTTTCCTATTCAAAATTGAGATTTTCCATAGCTATGTTAACTTACCAGAGGATAGACATTTTGAGGCAAACAGGCGTTCCATGCTGTGTTGCGAGAACACTCAGACGTCTTGGCCGCTGGGCTAAAAAAAATTGTTTGGGAAGCGGGTTGCCCCAGGCCAGCTCCAGTGGTATACCCAGTGAAACACAGGACCGACCACTCGATCATCCAAAGCCAGGTCCATTGCGAGAACGCCCAGTTTCTATGGAAAAGCATTTTACATATATCTGGGTAAATTATAACGACCCCACTGTTCTCCCTCACTGGAATCATGGTTAATAAGGGAAATCATCCCCAAATGGCCTTAATTCAGGTTAGTGAAATATTATAATTTACCCAGATATATGAACTTGATTCATCATTATAGGGTGGTGCCCCATAGTTAGCGTTCAGTTGGTTTATAAGTCCAATGTCACTATGGTTTATGGGTGATATATCCATAGTTAATGGGATTATAAGCCGTTTAACTGGAGGGGCACCACCTTGTAGAATGAAAAAAATATGTTTGATCCACAGTGTTTGTAGATTATCCTACTGCTACTCAGTTTCTTCATCGAGGATCCAGCCCGACCTTTTAGGTGACCCCCAAATCATGGACGACCAATGCAGGCTTATGAACCACCAACAATTAGCCATACTGTCCTGATGAAAAGGCACGTAAGGCACGTTTGGAACATAAAAAATCGTTGAACCCTACGATTGCTACCTTGTATTTTTCATTTGTGATCATAACTGGTTAGTGCTGTAAACCTTGGTTATTGTGTCCCCAGTCAAACCGGTTGTCCCGGATCTCATATGTAGAATTATTTTTCAATGGCAACCATAGGTATATGATATATCATACAACATATGTGATATACAATACTTAATACATAAGATTTGACATTTTAGATATAACCTATTATATATATATATATTATCTATAGTATATAATATCTGATAATATATTTCTTTATAATATAATATTTAACATTTAAATATAGTTTATAGTATATAACATATGATATCAAATATATAATATACAAAACAAAATATTTAACATACGATATTTAGTTCATAATATTTAATATAGAATATATAATACAATATACAATATAATATATAACATATAGCATATAATCCAATACATATAATATTTTATAATATAGAATTTGTCATATAAAGTATAGCATAGGTAAACATAATATATAATATATAATTTATAACTTATAACATAATGTATAATATGTGACATTTCATATTTCTCATATCATATCATATCATATAATATCATAACAGATCATATCATATCATATCAATCATTATATAATTCTGTTTACTATGAATACTAACCAGTTTTGATCCACTATGTATCAATATCTATGTATATATATATATATATATTTATATTTAAAAAAAAAAACATCAATATTTGTATATCTGGCTATATCTGGAGAATCCAATATATAGTGTCAAACATTTCTTATTTCATCAATATCCATATTGAGTGTGAATCATTGTGAATCCAATATCTCCAGATATAGAGCCAGATGGTCTTCTCGAAGGAGCCCCAGTTGAGCTTTCACGTCAGTTGATGGCCGTGAATGTATGGTTGTAATTTATAACATATAAAATGGATCAGAGATACACTTGATATGTATGTATGTAAACATCAATTGTCAGGTTTGGAGTTGGTATCAATATTGTTTTTTTTTCCGTAGGGAAAGGTACAATGATGCTGAGTAACCCATTTTTCATAGCAGTTGATCACCAATAATACCAGAAATCGGTATGGGCCGCTATGGGTTTTCTAGGTCCCCAAGGTCATCCTTGGCGCCCAAAGGGTTCCTGTGATTTGTTTCCATCCGCCATTCAGCATTTCATGTTCAAAGATGTGTCCGATAGGCTCCATTTGGGTGATTTTCAGGTTTTTATTTTGGTAAATATTCCGTACATGGAGCATTTGGGTATGAGTACTGATGCAGTTTGCGTAATCTGTTGAGTTCCATCTTCCACTATGAAAGTTGGAGAAGGTCTGTATGCTTGATTCATGGGATTTGCATTTGCAATGACACCAATGGCTGGCTAAATATACCATAGATATCCATAAATGCAGCATATATGCCATGGTCAAAACTTGGATAGCCTCAAGGCTCAAGCTTCCTCGAAGCGAGGTGGGAGGGGTGGCGTGGCGCCCCACCAATTGAGCCATGGAGTTAACTTCTGGGCCATTCTTCCAAATGATGAAGTACCTCACTCCGTCGCCTGTTGCGTGTCCATGCCATTACCGAGTGACTTGCATCTTGACTGACTTGGAAGTTGTTTCGATGAGCACGTCCTGCGTCTTCTTGGCTTGCCGGGCTTGCCGTGTGGATTCTCGCTACAGCTTGGTTCGGGACCAATTTAGGTCACTTAGCTTGACACGTGGAAGGTGCCCTCGCGATTTGACAGACAGGTACTTGCTGATGGTCACCATGGGCCAGTGGTCGTGTGCTGTTGAAGGTTGCAAATCCATGTTTTGTCTTCAGACATTTGTCTTCACTGACCTGTTGGATGTGTCCTCTGATGGAGGTGGCGTGATGCCGACCCCAGAATGTCGAACAGGTCGCGACGACGGCTTGCACCAGCTCATTGGACTTTTCTGCGGTGGTTTCTCGGGGTGGAGCCATGCCTCGAGATTCTTGCCAGGGTTGGAGTTTCCCATCTTCACTTGTCTTGCCTTGGATGTTGACCATGAACGCGTGTTGGCTTTCCACATGACTTTTGGTGGCACCTTGATGGCTCCTGGCTCTTACAGAACAAAGAAAATCCGCCAAAGACGCGCAAGAGTGAAAACGGTAGAGAAGAGATGAACTCATGACAGGTAATGTGTTCCCAGCTTGACTTGTGGCTTGACCCAACATGTGGCTGCCCGTTGTCGTCCTTACGGCGTGTTTTGTTTGTGTCATCTTGACCTGGCCCTGAGACCAATGAACAATTTCCAAATTTGAGGTTGCTTGGCTTGTCGTTGACCTCCTGTGCTTACCACGCGTTTTTTGCAGAGTGCTTGCCTTGGCCGTGTGTCAACCGCTTGCAGTTGTGCTTGGCTTGATCCGTGTTGTACAGTCTCATGGTTCACCCTCTCTTTTCATTCTCGGGCTACCCTTCTGACACCTCGTACCCCCCTTAACCGGGAAGGGGCGTTGGTGCTGCGACTTCGCTCGCGCAGGATTCCGTCAAAACTTGCATTGTATAATTATATACGTTTATATACCAATATTAGGGGGATAGTACCAAGGCATGCCAAGTACAATATACACCAATTATATACAAATATTATAGAATTATATGCCAATATTATACTTGGTACAATTGTACCGGAAGGATTTCCAATTTTGGTGTGATGACCATATCCTATCAATGCAGACAAACATCCCATGGAACTTGACAATTTGACCCTGGCACGACCCTGGGAGAGGATTCAGCAGCAGAATTTCAGTGCCCACTTAGTAAGTGGATACAGTGATAATACCCATTTTATACCCCGGTATACCCTAGTTATGTATGTACATATATATATGTATATATGTATATATGTATATATGTATATAAGTATATATGTATATATATATATATGTACTGTATATATATATGTACTGTATATTTGTATATATGTATATATGTATATATGGATATATGTATATATGTATATGTGTATATATGTATATATGTATATATGTATGTATGTATGTATGTATATATGTATATATGTATATATGTATATATGTATATATGTATATATGTATATATGTATATATGTATATATGTATATATGTATATATGATATATGTATATATGTATATATGTATATATGTATATATGTATATATGTATATATGTATATATGTATATATGTATATATACATATATCTATATATATCTACACATACATGGGTTCTAAACAAAGTACATCCACTATACCTGAAATGCACCTCCTGAATCTGGGCCTAATCCAAGGCCACTGTCGTGGTCTACGCACGATTCTTCGTGGACACCATGAACGCCATGCCTGCAATGTCTGATTTGCCTTTAGAAATGGGTCAAACGGGGATTAACCGAATGTTCAAATTCAAGCTGGAAAGCCCAGAGTTTGAAACGGTGCTTCCTTAGATGCAGAACGACCTGTCCTTCTGTCAATCCAACATGGCAAAAGAAAATTGTGATTTTTTATAAAGGCCCCCAGGACATAGCTGATTTGGCTTGTAAAAACCTGCATTTAAAAGTCTGAAAATCGGCTGGTTCACATGGAAGAGTTTGGTGTCCGATAAAACTCAGGATCATTGTGGAAACTTTTGTTTTTGTTCCTTACTCGGCTTGGCTATTGTCAAAAAGGGATCAGAATGTCGTATCTCAGACAACATTGAATGACCTCATGGCGATGTTGAACTGGCATTGGATTGGGGTAATCCCAGTCTATTGTGTATATATATATACATACTTATATAGATGCGATTAACATAGGATAATATTGGAAACGTATTGGGTAGGTATCTTTTAGTTATCCCAAGTTACGTATTAGCATTGGATTGGGATAACTATCTATCTATGTATGTAAATGAGTAATATATTAGTTTATATCTATATTAGTAATATTTAACATATATAGTTACATACATATTGAACATAAAACTATCTAAACTAATATAAACTATAACTATCTATATTGGATAACATATATATATATGGTAAACTAATATAGCTACGGAACATCACCATTTTTGATTGGTAAATCAGCTATTTCTATGGGCCATGTCCAATAGTTATGTTAAATTACCAGAGGTTATAAGCATTTATAAACCGACCAACATCACTGGGGGGCCTCACCGAGTAGCTTCTTTTGCTTTTAGTGTTATTATGAATCATTTTTCCGGTCATTAATCATCACTACCAATTATCAATCATCAGTTTCCTATAATGTCACTCGGTTTTTATCCATTGATTCTTTATCATAATAGATTACAATAAATTAGTGACAGATGTATAATCGTAAGACAATAATCATATTTGTAAACCTTATTTGATATTTCCTTGTAGTATCCTAGCAAGGAAATATGTCGTATGTTGCCGATTCCTACAGTTCTGGCCCTTTACCAGTTGTTAGTCAGCTATAATACACCATTTATGGAATGATAACCTCACTTCTAACATCTTGTAACCATAAAAATAACTGGTACAGGGCCATGACTGTTGGGTGGAAGCCCCGTTTTTTTTTCTGCAACGAGCCTGGGCACCTAGCAGAGAGGGCAGGGAGCCTGCTTTGTGCGGATCTGTGGCAGGCAAACCACCAACCGACGGCAAAAAAAAACTTGATGGGTACTTGCGGGTATTCATGAGTTACTGAGTGGTTTATCCAACATTGCGGGTATTCATGACACAATTGTAAAAACATGACAACAATTGCGGGTATTCATGTGTTACAACAATTTTCGTACCACCAACTTGACTGAGGTTACTGTATTCATTAGTGTGTGCTTAAAAACCCCTACCTATAAGTTGGAAGATTTTTCCCCCCATATCTATGGATATATCTCCGTTTAGTTCATTGGAACTGCACTTCCAAATAGGACAATCATCCTTGAATCTTTGGATATTGTTTTTGTTTTTTATATAGAGGAATATCTGCAAAGCAGCTAGGAATCTTGTCTCTTGCAGGGTATCTAAGAATGGCAATGTGAAGACACACACACACACTGCACACACACATATTATCACATATGCATGTATATATATATATATGTATGTATGTATATATATATATATATACACACTTCACTGTATTTGTCCATGTCACTGTGTCGCGGTGATACCTGCTGTCTTTGAAGAATAGCTGGTAATGGCTGGTGAATGATTTACCAATTCTTAATGGTGGCTGACCACAATGGACCTAGTCAGTGGCTGCTTAAGTTTTACCTGTGGTTCTTTCACACTTACTATGTGATATGGACTAGTACGGACCAGAACTAGGAGAGTATATGATACTGTAGATATTGTATATATAATATATAAACATACACATTTGATAATCATTGAAGGAAGTTTAAAAGTCAAACTTCCAACAATATGAACAGATGGAAAAGCAGAGGTTGGAAGAGTCAGAGAAGAGAAAGTGATAAAGAAGAAGATCAGAGAAGAAAAAAGTCAGAAGAAAGAAGATGCCGGCGCGCGAAAAGGTAGAAAAGTCGCGATTCACTGTGTTTTTCCAATGTTTTGTGGCTCTGGCTCGCTAAAGCGGCGGGACAGAAAGGCCCATGTAAGACCTTCACGCTCTGCAGTCAATGAGCCTGGTCGCTCCAAGATGAAACATACTGTCGGTCTTGTAACGAACTTGCTGAGCAGTCCACCCCACTGTAAAGGTCTGCGAAGGTCTCAAGTCAGTGGCATACACTTCAGCAAACACCACAAGAGTGCCAACATCTTTGATCTACTCAGTAGAACGGTGCCTTTGATGCCCAGATACAAACACACACACATTTATATATATATATATATTTATACAGATACAGTGTTTTGACCATGGCACAAAAATGATCTGTACTGTACCCTGTAGCAATCGAACCGTGGGATGTCGTTTTGTGGGCACGTCGGTGGTGTCTGCTCCAGTTTAATGATGCCCCTGTGCCAGTCATGGCTGGTTCAGATCGTGCGATCCTGTGCAACTTAGGTCAACCTTGGATGGGTAGTTTAATCCTTTAATCTGTTGCTGCAAATAGGCATTTCTACCAACCAGTTTTATTTTTTGCAGGGTATCTAAGGTTGGCCATTTTTCCAGGTTGATGAAACATGTGATGCCCCATGGTAACATCAATAGCGTTTGGATTATGCTAGGTTCTGGTAGATTTATTGAACTAACTCTTACGGCTGTAAACTAGCATTCACATCACTGGCAACCACCACCTTGCCACCATTCTCCATAAAATTATGATTGGGTAACAAATTTTCCCATAATGGATTGTGATAATCCCTGAGACAATTGCATGTTATTGGATAGTAGAACCCGCATAGTAATCAAACAACATGGGATTAGCAGCGACAACTAGCCACTGTTCAAATAAGAATTTTGGGGTATCCAGCTGGATAAACACACTACAAGTACTTGGCAAATTGATTTTGCAAACTTCCAGCCACTCCAACGTTTGAGCGGCGCCAATAATTATTCCCTTCCCTTTCCGACAATTTCTCGAATCAACACCGGTATTTTTTGCGTGGAACGTGGCGAATCGGTTGTTGGGGTCTTATTCGGAATTATTCACTAATGGTTTACTAATGGTATAATGGTTAATGGAATATTAAATGTATACTAATCTGGTGGGTGGTTTGGAACATTTTTTAGGTTTCCATATATTGGGAACAACCCCGGATTAATAAACCATGGTTTATGAAAATTAGGAGGTACTCCTCCAATAGTCATTTCATCTGATTTGTTCCCCACCTGCCAGGTGAGGGTTGTTAGATTTTATGTCAGTTGCCTCCTCCTCCTCCTCCTTCTCCTCCTCCTCCTCCTTCTCCTCCTCCTCCGCCTCCTCCTGCCTCGTCCTCCTCTCCTCCTCCTCCTCGTCCTCCTCGTCGTCCTCGTCGTCCTCATCGTCCTCGTCGTCCTTGCTCAACTGCGACCCGCGATCCACAGTGTTCTCTGCCGGACCTCAACCACGACCATCCACGCCCAGTGTTCCCTGCCGGACCTCAACCACGACCATCCACGCCCAATGTTCCCTGCCGGACCTCAACCACGACCATCCTCGCCCAGTGTTCCCTGCCGGACCTCAACCACGACCATCCACGCCCAGTGTTCCCTGCCGGACCTCAACCGCGAGTATCCACGCCAAGTGTTCCCTGCCGGACCTCATGTAGGAAGATATGGGACAAAGAATGTGCAGAAGAAAGTTAGAAAGAATGTCAGAAAGAGAAGATATGCCAGAAGATATGCCAGAAGATATGCCAGATAGAATGCCAGATAATATGCCAGAAGATATGCCAGATAGAATGCCAGATAGAATGCCAGAAGATTTGCCAGATAGAATGCCAGAAAATATGCCAGAAGATATGCCAGATAGATATGTCAGAAGATATTCCAGAAGATATGCCAGAAGATATGCCAGAAGATATGTCAGAATATATGCCAGAAGATATGTCAGATAGAATGCCAGAAGATATGTCAGAATATATGCCAGATAGAATGCCAGAAGATATGTCAGATAGAGTGCCAGAAGATATGCCAGATAGAATGCCAGAAGATTTGCCAGATAGAATGCCAGAAGATATGCCAGAAGATATGCCAGATCATATGCCAGAAGATATGCCAGATAGAATGCCAAATAGAATGTCAGAAGATATGTCAGATAGAATGCCAGAAGATTTGCCAGTAAGAAAATGTATAAATGTCATGGTGGGGATCACACGAAGTAAAGTATTTTTTTTAATGGTACCCTCTCAATTAAACAGCCGTTTGGGGTTTATTGATCCAGGGTTGACATTACTAATGGTATAATTGTTAGTGGAATATTAACGGTATATTCATGGTTAATGGAATTATTAATATTTTAGGGGGAATTATTTTTCACCAGTTTTCATGAAAACCGTGGAAATCTGTGTTTTTGTTGTTTTTTGCGGTTTTTGCCATCAGATGTGCTGAACCACCTTGGCACACTTGTTGAATTTTTCTTCACCCGCCAATGAGGCCGGTTCAATAAGCTGTCCACATCTCGTCCGAAACTGGTGAGATGAGCATGGAGAGCGTAGATGTTTCACTGAACATGTGACCATTGGATTGAAAAATAGTCCGTTAGTCCAGGTAGCATGTTTTTTTTGGTCATCTTAGCCATGATCATTTTAGGACATATTTTTGGGGGACATTCCTCCGCATAGGCCTCACATAGACCTTGCATAGATTTGGATCACCCACTCAATTTAGTTTTTGGAATTTTCTCCAGAAAACGATCAGAATTCGGACTGGTGAATGATGGGTTTGTCAGACCATTGTGAAATAGATTTTTCTATGTACGCCTATGGACCCAAGTAGTTTCTTAGGAAGTGTTCGGGATATAATTTAGGACTTCAGTCGTACCTTCTAAGGAAATTTGAAATGTTTGGATCAATATGGAAAGCAGCGTTCAAAACCCTGGTTGGTTGATGATTAGTTTGGGGATGAAAAACTATCAATATTTTTCGGGATTATAATAATCCAAGAACGGGGAATCCCAAACTAAACCAACCAGTATACAGTATAGTGGAATAACAAAGGGGTTTTGAACGCTGTTCAATTGACCCAAAACAGATCGTTTTGGCTTTTGAATAGGTGCCATCCGAAACATTTCTTGTTTGGCAGGCTCTCCAAGAAAAGTGCGAGGTCATTTTTCCCTGAAACTAGCCCCTCCCAATTAGGGTTTTATCAAGGATTTATTGAGGCTTCAACATGGAAATCCCATTTTGGACAGCCATGATTTTACAGAGTTTTGAATCAGACAGAAGGGCGCCGGAGATTTTGAAGTTGATAATATCTGATAATCATTCCTCTAAAGTTGAATCTGGTAAACTTTAGGTGACCCCTTTGGCATCGGCAGATGTTCAGGGAATCATCGAGACTCCTAGAAACTGGCACCATATGGTGACGCTCCGCGTGGGAAGTTTTCATGAACCCGTGGGCAGTGGATGGTTTACATCCGGCCGAAGTAGGGATGATCCTCCAAAAAATGGCGATATACTATTGATATACTATTAATATTCAATATAGACTTCATGGACTATTTGATTATCACTCATGGTGGCAATGGGTCGTTTGTTACGAATGAAATTACCAGACATGACTTGGGGAATGACCATCCAGCTATACCAGCTATATTAGGTTAACCAGCTACCCTAAGTCACTTAGGGTACCTTGGTACAAGGGTTTTGACCCATAACCAAAGGGAACTATTAAAGATAGCCTGGTTCTTGGTCGGGAGTTCTACTACGTTCTACTGCGATCTAGCTGGGTTTTGGGGGAGAATTGTAAGCCGTAGTAGGGAAAGCTGTCAATCGAGTAGTATCATGAGAGTTACCATTTAGTTATTTCACATAGCCATGGAAAATCCCTCATAAATGGAGGGTTTAATGGGAAAATCATCTATAAATGGGTCATTTTCCATGGCTATGTTGAATAACCAGAGGGTATGTTCAATGGCTCAAATGAAGTTTCGACCCACAAAAAAAAGTCTTGCACACATGGTCCGATCAACACTTGTCATTTGACGAGAGAACACGCTGATTCAACCTAAATAAAACAGGCGATTTGATGAACACTTAAAGGAAGAATGTGATGATTCAGTCAACAAATAGAGGTTTCCTAAAATGGGCTTACCCCTATAATTATATATATATATCATCATCATAAATCATCTATTTTAATAGGATTGTCCATGAAAGAAACCATGCAGCTATTGGGTAGCACCATGACTAAACCACCAAATTTGGATGACAAACAAAATGTCATCCAAAAATGGTTCTTATCAAGGAGCCGTGTCGAAAAAAAAACCATGGCAGACACGACACAACCCGATTTTAAGTTGAGATCCGTTGATTTCTTGACAAAAAACCCTAGTCTCATGGGTAAACACCCGATGTTTTCCGGATGAAATTTCAAGCCTGTTCGTCTACTTGGTGGCTCACCCGCTTAAGTAGCTTTATAATCTCATCTATGAGTGTAATCCTAGGAAATTCATAGTTATACATAGGTGAAATAGATGTTTACAATATATATATATTTAATATTATATAATTATATATATATATATGTTTTTAATTGTTTTTATATGTAGGCTTGGCACCCAACGTGATGTTCACGCCGCAACGGTGGCGCAGAGTTTTTTTTTAAGCATGGCTCCCCAGAAGTTATCCCCCTGGAAAACTCACAGGAATTGCTATGGAAAATGACAATGTTTAATAGCTGGTTGGTGGTTTCAAACATTTTTTATTTTCCATAATAATGCCAACATCGGATTAATCAACCCCCCCCCACCAGGTAGGTAGGTAGGTACCTTCTGGCTAGTTTTCTTGACCCCCCCTTAATAATAAGCAACTCTGAACCATAAAAATTTGGATATGGCACGTCAATTAGATCTTAATAGAATTCCATTGGATTTGTTAAAATCTCATGGATCAGAAAGGTGGTTGATTAATCAGGGGCAAACCGTGGTTATTATTAATGGGGGACATGGGCTCAAGGGGGGTACCCTTTGGGAGCTATCCAAACTGATGATTTTCATAAAGATTTTAATAAGAAATCGATCATTTGGGGAATAGTTGTTTTTTGAAATTTTCGATGATCAACTTAAACTTAAGTATAACAATGATGATAAAAAAAAAGGTAAAAAAACAATTGGAAATAAATAGAATTGGAAATAAAAATTGTTGGATAAAAAAATGATTTTAGCAAAGGAGGTTGATTAATCATGTCCCAGCCAAACGTTTTATTAATCCTGGGGGACCACCTTTTTTTAATTTACATCTTTTTTTTGGCAGAGGGGGTTGATAAATACCGCGAGGTTTACTAATCCTAACTTGACATTATATGGGATAATCATCCCAACTGACTATATTTTTTCAAGATTGTTAAAACTTAAAACCACCAACCAGATAGGAATTGGTTAGTTCACCGCAGGTCATCCAGTGAATTGCGTCCAATTACTCTCACTGGGCAGTCTCCTTTCTGTTCTTTGTTCTTATGTCAATACCATTGTCTTGCATTTTTGAGATATCAAAAGATACTTGTGCGGAATATTCCCAGTGATATATGTGTTATAAACCACTTATGATGCCTGAAATGCACATCCAAAGATACTACGGTAGCCATTTCTTGATCTGCACGGAGTCCGTGAGTAATCGGAAAATTGATCGCTTCGGCAGGGCCCCGATGTATCCATTCGAAACCCCACAGTTATAGCCCTTGACTGTTATAACTGGCTTATTTCAAGATCTACATATAAACAAGTAGTATAGTTATAGTTAATTACAGGAGTTATAATCCCATTTAAGGTCCTGTTAAGGACCATAACATCACTAAATTTGGCTGGTGGTTTCTTAAAATCTTCGAATAGTTCTGTTCCAACCAAGGGATCGTGATCCCTAATGATTACTTGGTGCCTCATCCCACGAATCCTAAGTAGCTTATCTCTGTGTTTTTGTTCAGTGGGATAAGTGGGCTTAATCCACTTACACCTACCTAAACAATCCTAAACAAAGGGTTACAACCAGCTACTTACTAGGGATGAAGCCACCAAGTATTATGACCTCCATAAGACCCGGGAGGCCCAAGTAATATCAACTTGTTTACCGAGCGGTGAAAGGCAGCCCTTGAAGATTTTGATAGGATCAACTTGGAGCACCGATTTTAAGCTAAAAGGGTTTGTCTGAATAGGAGAAACCCACAAACAGCTACTATTCTAACCGGGAAAATATTGATAAACCGATGGATTTTGGGGTACCCCATCATTTTCATACAGACCCATACTGTTTAAGGACAGCAAGGTATCTAAGAATTCGCCTTTCGCCATCATCATGAGATGCAACGCAATTGAGATCAAAAAACCTAGCCACGCCTGGGTAGGCATTTGCTTTAGCTCAGATTCTCGAGATTCTTCGACTCGACTTTCGTCATTGCTTTTAGAGAAGATCGTCCTGAAGGAATGGTCGTGCGAACGGTCGGGTCCGCATCCGCTCCACGAGCACTTCTGAAGTGATTCCAAGGGGCACTTCAGTACTCTTTGAAATGCGGCAAAGTTTGGCGGCAGTTCCCAGCCGCAAAATCCTTGAGTATCTAGCTGGTATCTTTTAGTCTTTTGGGGGATTGGATGATAATTGATGTATATTAATGTGGATAACATTGGAGAACTACAAGTTAAACCAACGTCTAAGACTAGCTGGGAACCAAGCTGATACCCGGAATTATACAGCACGCTGCTGTAGTTTTTCCCTGAGATGGGCTGCCATTGATCATCATTGTACAGCCCGCCATGTCTTCAAACGAGTTCGGCGAGATGATGACAACAACATTGCGCTTGCTACGATTTCAGGCTGTACTAATGATACTCATCTTAGATTGACGATGTCTTGTACCATGGGTAAATCCACTTCGGGAGTCTATGGGCTCGGGAATCGGGGACATTTTTTTGTTTTTCTTTATTCTATAATGGTGGGCCCTGGGGCGTGCTGACAAGCCACTTCTCCCCAAACATAATTTGCCCCAGATGAATGCTAGTTCGATACCAGACATCCAATTCTCATTGGACTTACGTGCGCAAACTTAGCTATTATATATATAATTGTATTTATATGTTTTTTATTTTGTAAATAATATATGTATAAAATAAAATTTAACATATATGATAATAACAATATCATATATATATATAATAATATTATTTTATATATATAATATTATATCTATGTGTTATGTATTGAATATATTATTTTTTTATAGTATGTTTATATATATATATATATTATATTATATATTTCATATATCATATGATATGTAATATATAATAGATAACCTTATATATTTTATATTATATATTATTTAGTATATATATATATTGTATATAATATAACATTTTTATATATAATATACAATGTCATATATATAATATATAATAGTTTTTACTGTATATAATATATAATAAAGAATATATAATATTTAAGATATAATATAAGATATGTTATATAAAACATATAATATATATTTAATACATAATATAAAAATATAATATATATAATATTTAATATACAATATATTATTTACAATATATAGTACATTTTTATATATGATATATGTAGCATATATATTTATTACAGATATCAATACTTATTTAACATATGTTAATTATTATATTGGTTATTTATATTTATATACAATATTATGTTTTATATTACATTTTTTAATATATATATATTTATGTATTGTATATATATATATATTGTATATATATATAAATATTGAATATATATATATTGTATATATATATTGTATATATATATTGTATATATATATATATTATGTTTTAAATTTTTACATTTATTAAATAATTGTAAATATGTAAATATATATATATATATCATTAGGGAATACACAAATGATTTATTAGTTATTTATTTATATATATGTAATATAAAACATATGTAATCTGTTGTATAAATTATGATATATACAATAATATGTATTATAGTTTTATACATGTTAATTTACTATTATGATAATGCATAAATATATATATATATATTATAGGTTGTATATTATGTTATCATATACATATGTATATATATATGTTTTTACAATAATACATATTATATTATTTATTTTGTATTAGAAATATATCATATTATATATCATATTTTTTATTTTATATATATATATATTATTATATTGTATTTATATAGACTATTATATAAATGTTTTTTCATAATATATATATATATATGTTATATTATGTATATGGATGTTTGCTAAAATAGGGGTACAGTTCCCCCGCAAATCATCAATTTTCCAGCTACTGGGTAGCCCATGACTATGGAAATCCCCATGTTCCATTGTAGATCATCCCAGCTCGGGAAGGTGCATTACCCGGTGAAGACATTCCTTAGCCTCGGGTAATGGCTGGCATAGCGATTTATAGTGATTTAATGAAATTTTATAGTGATTCAATGGGATATTAATGGTATATACCCTCCTGGTAATGGTTGACAGTTTGCGAAATGGAAAATGACCATGTTACAGTTGATTTTGCAATCAAAAACGGTGCTTTAGCGCTTTGTTTTTGGTATGTTTACCAGGCCGGGTACCCCAAAATGAGCCGAAGCTTTCAGGTTTGTGAACTAGAATTTGCCCAGATCCCGTGAAAAGTAATTGGTCAGTCCCCATTCAGTGGCTTATCCCTTCTATGGGTTGTAAGAATGGCGACATAACTATCGTTAGGAAAATCACATGGTAGAAATATAGGGATTTACCAGGAGGGCCAATTCCACTTTTCATGAGGGATTTTGCATAATCATCGTTACCCTGGAGAAGGGCATGACTCCCAAACTCATCCAAACTCATCTAAACTCCCCAAAAGCATTTGCATTTACCAAATATTAGCTTCGGTCATTTCACAGTTTGCTAAGGAAAATCACCGATTTAGTTAATTTGGTTTGATGATTTATGATGATTTGGCTCTTAAATGAAGGTCATCCGACTTCATAAGTGATTAATTTGCCCACAATTATCATCATTGTTACAAGCCATAGATGGGATAACCCACTGAATGGGGACCAACAAAAACAACAACTCACCAGGATGTTCCTTACCAACTACTAAGTGGGTATCCTCAAAGCACTACTAAATGGAGATTCTGAGTTGATTTATCGCTGGTTGTTGGTTTGGAACATAAATTTTATGACGTTCCATGTATTGGGAATGTCATCATCCCAACTGACGAACTCCATCATTTTTCAAGGGGGTAGGCGAAAAAAACACCAACCAGATTATTATTCTATAACCATCATTAACCATATAATAACCATCGTCATTAACCATTATTAACAGTATATTACCAACCAATGGTAGGCTCAACCACCAACCAGAAACCGTCGTCACCGAAGCCTGGAATCATGGGGAATGGGATTCAGATGATTCGGATGCGGGGAATCCTCGTCCTTTTTTTGGGCTAAGCTTGGGCTTACCCTAACATTTATAGTTGGCGAAGTGGACAATCACCATGCTTTCATAGGTAAATCAACTATGAAGGTGCCATTTTTCATAGCAAACTGTGAAATTACCCGGTATTTCAGCAGTGAAAAATTGCAAAATTTGCCCACATCTTACCTGTGTTGGTGATCATCCAATAATGGTTGGACTGGTTACCCTCTGGTAATTTAACATAGCTATTGAAAATTGCAATTTATAGTTGATTTCCCATTAAAAATGGTAATTTTCCACAGTTTTTTGTATGTTTACCAGAGGGTATATGGAATTATATACTAGCCAATGGGGGGAACATCTTCCAATTCGTTTCACAGCATGTTTTTACGGGGACCCCACCTGATGAGGCTGCCAGATTGGGGTCCCTGGACATCCCTCCCGTGGTTTCAGAAACGGGTGGTTTCAAACCACATCGGTGGTTTCTTCACATCAAACTTGTTTAAGGATTTGTGGATGGATTGGTTTAGTCATTTTTTTACAGGAAAACCCCACATTTAGTGGCAGAAAACTATGGTTTCCTGTAAAATGATGTTTATACCTGGATTTGCTGCCGACTTGTTATTTTCCCTTTTTGGGAAGTCCTCAACGGGGAATCGATGAAGGGAATCTGTTATGGAAGGTTAAGCAAATAGGGATCCATGGCCACATCCCAAGCAACACTGGCCAGTTTCACTAGGAAACGCAGAGACCAATCTGGGATACACCTTTTTAAAGTAGCCCAAGCTGGCAAAATACCTCTATGATCCTCTATGTTTCTTGCCATATATGGACTTATATGCTTGGAATCCAAATTACCATGGCAGCCATGATCACCCACCTTTTTCCCAGTACATCCCCGTAAAATGGTTGTTTATCGCCTAATCTCCCCCAACCCAAAAGCAATATATGATTAGCTATCCCCCTAAAATATCCCCAGTACAGAAGTGGTTTATAAATGTTTATAACCCATATATGGCCCATTAATCTATATATATATATCTTACATATGTAACTACGTTATACCATGGTCATTCACCACTTATGATGTCTAAGATGCACCTTTGAGGCATGATGTCTGCATCATTTCCCACCATAACCTACCGCCCCCAGTCGTGCAGTATATTTCAACATATGTTTCATTCCAGGGGGAGAAGATGTTCCCGAAGAAAGCTTACATGATCTTCAAAGCGAGTCATTTCAGGCGCGCAGAAAATTGGAGTGAAGGCAATTGATGGAAATTCATGGCAATTGGTGGAAAAATCTGTCACACTCCCATTTTCTTTCAGATTTTGTGGCGAGGAACGCCAAATTTACGTACCCTCCAGGGTCATCAAACATGGAAATCGTTCAACTACTTGGGGGTGGCCGGGGTAATAAGTGTAACTATGGCTAAAAGCCACTAAAATTGGGAGAGTTTACGCCTACAACTATGGGTGTGTAATACATACATATATATATATATATATTATATATAATATACAGATATATAGTTTATAACATTTATAATTGTATACATATGATACTATATATATAATATCCACTTCTAACTAGAACTGCACTTCCACATAGCCATGTTTGATGACCTTTCAGGATAGCAAGGAACTCCAAATTCTTCGTGCGATCTCGGTAACGATGTTCCGCGAGTGCGGAGAGTGTCTACGTTCACCTTTGATGGTCAATACCTATGGACACATCTCGACTATCATCCATAGTCATGGGGGTTAACCATAGATTAACCATAGATTATCCATAGATTATCCATAGATGCCCATTAAAATGATACGGTGCGAAAAAAACCCATAATTAGTTTGATTCCATACAAATTTACCCAGGAAACCAAACATGTAAAATCTACTTAGACCATCCGAGTAATTACCCGCACAAATTGTATTTTACTCATAGCTGTGTTGTACTTTTATCGTTTCTCTAGGGTAGAAAAGGAGAACAAAATCGGTCACTTGTTTGAAGCACCAGAGCTTTTTGCGATGGTCACATATCAATGCCAGGCAGGCTATTTTTGAATGTCTATGACCATTGCTATCCAGCTATCCAATATTAGTATGGTAACAATATCATTAAGTATCAAAGATCGCATACCTAATATCCTACTCTTATGCAAAATTTCACTATTAGAGATATTAGGATTTTCTTAGCCCATGGCCTTGGATCCTTGAGCTTTTTGGTGAAGAGTACGTTGTGTAAAGGCGGATTGCAAGATCGCTTGAACGTTACTGCCTCCAACAGGGACTGACAAGCAAATTCTGCACACCAGCATACTGTCAAGAGAGCGCCTGCATGTGGAGTGCGCGCAACATATTCGCTACGAATATGTAAAGCTCCAGTTCGCAGTGAATGATAAATAGAGTGCTTCTCCAACTAACGAATCAGGAGACGATTTGATCGCTCCTTCAAAGATGGACGCGGCAGAAGATGCCGATGTCAATCGCTCTTAGAATCTCTTAGATTAGTAAGTTAGATACATAAAATTGGATATTACCATACTATCCTTGTGCTATTTCAATGTTTTAGATGCCACACTATTACCATATTACTAAAAAACATACGATTATATTATATACTTGGATGTTGCCATTTACTACTGTACCACTACCATTGCTATTCAAAGTTTGAAAAACAATCGTATCATATATGGTATTGATATCCTAAAGATCTACCCTCTGGTAAACAAACAGTTTGCTATTGAAAGTGGCCATTGAAATCGTTGATTTACCCATTAAAGATGGTGATTTTCCATATAAATCACCATGTTCCCATGGTTTCCCATGGGTTTCCTATGAAAAATGGTGGATCTTTCCATGGTTTTTTGGTATGTTTACCAGGCCGGGTCTGGGGTATCATCCGATCATCCCTTTGGATCTACCCCAGCAGCGAAGGCAAGAAGCTGAAGCTGGATCGCCATAAAAAAATACCAAGCTGAAAAACAAACAAACAAACCAAACAATGTCATCATAGTGCATCATGAGAAAGTGAGACTCTGCCAGGGCGTGCCCACAGCACTGCACTGTTTTCTCACCAAGATCTAATACCATCTAGTTAGCATCTAATTACCATCTAGTTATCCAGTTGTTCCAGAGAAATGATTGTAGCGGTAACAACAAAATTATGGGTAAATACCATCTGGTTATCACTAACAGTTTGCCATGGAAAATCACAATGTTTAATCGGTAAACCCAGGTAAAGCATCTATTTCTATGGGCCATCTATTCCATGGCTATGTTAAATAGCAAGAGGGTACCATCCAATTACCATCTAATACACAAATACCATCTAATGCCATCTAATTCTCTATACCAAGATCCATCTTATCTATATAACTACCATACTATCACCATTCCCATGACGTCGGTTGTTGCGTCGCTGAAGGACGGTGCCCTATTTCCTCCCTACACCCAACAGTTATTGGAATCATAAACCCAGTGTAGAGTTGGGGTTTATAATCCCCTCTAACATCCGTGAAATCTAGTCTAATATTCCCCATAAACCCTAGTTATTGGAGGTATAAACTTATAAACAAACTTTTCATTTATCTAGGGAGCCCAATTCGTATAACAATGGGATTCTAACAACCAGTTGGAAGAGTTTACCCGCCAAAGTATACTCTGGGTATATATATATATATTTATGCACGCAGAAAACTCAAACGGCACCCCCAAAGTACCAATAAACCACCCCCAAGTCATCACCGTTTCTATGGCTTGTGTAAACCATCCCCAGTCATGATAGGTGGCATTGGGTTTACCACATTACCCTCCATCCCCACTCAGCAAGCAGAAATCGCTATAAACCAACTGTAACTGTAACCTTGCTATTACTATGAGCATTTCTATCAGTTACAACCCATTCCTATTCCTTCAAATCCCAATGTCTTGATAGTTATAAACCATGACCACCCCCCAAGGGGCTGTTTTGATGGCTTGTTTTGAAACGCGGGATGAACTTCGGATCGTCCTGGTTAGTAAGTCCCTTGGGTTATCCCACAAATCAATGGCTTTTAATTATGATTACCAACCTCCACATCCACATGGCCCAGCTAAGAGTTTCTGATTGGGAAAATCACCATGTTCAATGCATAAATCCACTATTTCTATGGCAATTTTCAATAGCTATCTTAAATTACCAGAGGATAATATGGATTACTGATTGGTGGTTTGGCACATTTGGATGATTTTTCAATAGATTGGGAATAATCATCATCATCCCAACTGACTTTCACTCCATCATTTTTCAGAGGGGTAGGTCAACCACCAATCAGGTTTTGATTAACCATCATTAACCATATAATAACCATCATCATGAAGCATTATTAACAGTATATTAACCACAATGGTAGGTTGAAACCACCAACCAGTGATTGTTTAACTCCTCCAACTAGTTGGTTAGATATCATGAAATCCCACGTCACTGGCGTTTCGGCTAAAAAAGGGCTAGCTAGCAACCCCTCCAAGTAGAGAACGCGAAGTTGGCAAATGCTAGAAATGGTTAGTTCACCATGGCACTCATAGCTAATGGGGATTTACTTGGTTAAATCGCAAAAATGGGGTAGTTTATTAAGTATGATTTATGATATCATGGGCATTGATGGGGGTAATACCATATTTTTAAGCCCAAACTTGGTTAAATACTATAATACCATACCATATGGCATAGTATAGTATGTAACACCAGCAATCCCCATGATATCATAATCTATATCTACACCATATAGTATGGTATAATATGGTATAATAGTATTTACCCCATTATATAAATACTGCTTGGTCGTTTGGAACATTTTGTACTTTTCCATATATTGGGAATGTCATCATCCCGACTGACGAACTCATATTTATCAGAGGGGTAGGCTCAACCACCAACCAGATTATTATTATATAACCATCATTAACCATATCATAACCATCATCATTAACCATTATTGACAGTGTATTACCAATATTGCTCAATATTGGGGATATAGCCAACACATATAAAACAATAAGCAAAATATTCTCCAACCAGACAATGATGATTACCAACCAATGGTAGGCTCAACCACCAACCAGAAACCATCATTCTTTGATTATATTAACCATATATTAACCATATATTAACCATATATTAACCATATATAAACCATATATTAACCATATATTAACCATATATTAACCATATATATATATGATGGGGGTAATACCATCATGATTTACCCAGAACTCCCAAGCTTCGTAACGAGGCCTTCTCCCAGCAGAGAGAGCAGCTGCGCCGGCAGAACGAGGCTATGGCGGCCGAGACGGCGGCCCAGAACGGCAAGGCGAAGGGGAGATTTCATGGGAGTTACTGGGAAAGTCATGAGGAATTCTGCAAGGTGGTGCCCCCTAGTTATAAATTGGTTTATAAACCCCATTAACTATGGATATATCACCTATAAACCATAGTTATTGGAGTTATAAACCAACTTAGCTAACTATGGGGCACCACCTTGTGAGGATTCATCAATGGCCATGACAAAGCGGAACCGATAAAAATTGGAGGTACCGATTCCATATATAAGGCCTATTTTTTAGGCCTATGTAAAAAGAATATCCCCACAAAATATAGCCTTATATGATACAGTACCTCCATTTTAGGATCCTGGAATTAGTAGGATTTAATGAGATTTCATGGCATTGAATGAGTTCTAGATCATGAGATGAGGATTTAATAGGTTTTGGTGAGATTTAATCTGTTTTCGTGAGATTTAATGTGGTTTCGTGAGATTTAGTGGGTTTTCCTGAGATTCAATGGGATTTAATGAGTTTTAATGATATTTAAATGAGTATTAATGAGACTCAATAGGATTTAATTGGTTTTCGTCAGATTTAAGTGGTTTTTTGTGAGATTTAATGGGATTCAATGTGTTCTACTGGTATTGAATGAGTTTTAATGATCTTCAACAGGATTTAATGCGTTTTAGTGATATTCAATGGTATTTGATGGGATTTGCTGGGAGCACAATGGGATTTAACAGGATTTAATGGGGATTGATTAGTTTGAACGGAATTTGATGGGATTTAATGAGCTTTAATGCGATTTAATGGGGTTTCATGAGTTTAATGATATTTATTGGGAATTCTAGGGATTGCTGGGAACATAAAGGGATTTAATTAGGATTTAATTGGGTTTGATTAGTTTGGGGATATAATGAATTTCAATGCGCTTTAATCGGATTGTCTTGGTTTTTATGAGATGTACTGTGTTTTACTGGATGTTTTTGGTGATATGATAGGATACAATATTTCATGTGCGTTTTCCAGCCCAGGTTTTTTTTGTCTAATTCTTATAGGTATACCATTATAGATTTTGATCATCTCCCATTTACACCGATTTAAACCAGGATACGGATACGCTATTTCAGAACCCAAGAACATGCTATTTCCATGTAGCCTTTGGTTATTGAACAGTTCGCCATGGTATAGGTGACCCAGAGAACTAGATGTGAAACTTGGTGATTCTCCAGTTCGCTACAGGATGGGGCCCCCCAGTGATGTGAATGTTGGTTTCGATTTACCCCACGAATACTAGTTTGTTATTTGCGTATCATATACCATACAGGCTGGTGCCCCAGTTCGTTAGCTAGCTAGTTAGCGTTCAGTTGGTGCCAATAAGTCCAATGTCACTATGGTTTTTAGGTGATATATCGAACTAGTTTTCATGGGATTTTAAGCCATTTATAACTTGGGACAGCACCACCTTGTAGTGATTGGACTTGTTGGCACCAAGTGAACGCTCCTGGTCATCCTCCGGATCCGGGTGTGTGAACGGATCCACAAAAAACCGCTTAGTAAAAAGAAATAATCAGGGTAAGAACTAAATATTTAATACCAGCAATCACCATGATATCATAATCTATATCTACCCCATATAGTATATTATAGTATGGTATAATATGGTATAATAGTATTTACCCCATTATATAAATACTGGTTGGTGGTGACTGGAACCATGGAATTTTCCTGGCTAATCTATGATTAACCTATGGCTAATAATGGTTAATAATTGGAATAACAATATATCTGGTTGGTGGTTTGGAACATTTGGATGAATTTTTCATATATTGGGAATGTCATCATCCCAACTGACGAACTCATATTTTTCAGAGGGGTTAGTATACCACCAACCACATAATGAAACTACAGTTTTCATATGTGAACTGATATGAAAACTTGATGTTTTATGTTAGTTATGATGTTTAAATATGTTGAGAATTCACATAAGTCAGTAGGGTAAGTTTGTAGCTGCAATGTCCAGTATCTAGGATGAACCAAGGCACCCATTTTTTATCTTCACCTAAGAAATGCTCTCACAAAATATAGAAAAATATGGAGAGTTGACCTGGTCAACTGCTCCGTTTATGGGGAAAATAACAAACTCGTATTCATGTTTTTTTTTTGAGCCAACAAAGACAACTGGGGGCCCTGACCTTGCAAGAATCTTAGACTTGATAATTCCGAAATATAATTATCTATCTCCATCCGCCGGTCATATTAATCACCCTCATTCTATGATCCTAAATATGTGTAAATCCCCTACTAAACCATGCTCTCTGGGGATGCTTAAGATTAGGGAATTGCGTAGTATTTTATTTACATATTTACTGTAGATTGGTTTTAAGCATTCAAAATATAGCTAACAAATGATGATATAATGATATAATTCAAACATGGTGGTTGGTTCATAAGAGATCAGTGGACAAAACAATGGTTTAACAATCAATAGATGGGGAACAATGAGGACATAATGTGGAATATATATATATATAACACAATGACAAATATATGTACTGGGTAGTCAGCCATATTTTTGGGGAATGGTGTTCAAAAGTTGGTTCAAAGGCCATGTTGATTGTCAATGGGATTATACCATCAATTAGTGATGTTTAACCATTATACAGAGATATGATATACTCCAAACAGCATGGTGGGCTAATGATATTTCATTGGGGAAATATGGGTTGATATATGGAAGGTGTATTCAACCAACAACAAGATTAGGATCAAATATGGGTATGATGTGGCCTGACCAGGATTCCGTGTTGGTGAGACATTTCATGTTCGTTTTTTTTTCGGAATCATTTCCAGGGGTCTCGAGCAGTGTGAAATACCGTGATATAATATCTGCTTGGTGGTTTTGGAACATGAATTTTCCTGGTGAATCTATGGTTAATAATGGCTAATAATCGGTTTTGGAACATGTTTTCCCATTCATATTGGGAATGTCATCATCCCAACTGACGAATTCATATTCTTTCAGAGGGGTAGGGCTCAACCACCAACCAGATATAGTTTTCAAAAACTTGGGGGCACCAACGAACCCACAACATTGGTCATATTTAGCATCGGACCCTTCATTTTGCTGGGATTGATCGGATTGATACTTTGGACTCTTACCCAAATGATGGTGGCGCTTTAAAAAATCGCCTTCTGCTGAAGCTTAAAAAAATCTAGTCTTCAGATACCCTCAACTACTGAGGGTCTAATATACATGACCCTTAGGGATTTCCGAATGGAGGGTCTAGACTGGTGCCCAAATCATTGTAGACCTTTGTGTTGGTTTCATAGTATACCTTTGACTTGTACGTCCGTATTTTCACGTTAGACCCTGCGAGCTTTAGACATTTTGACATTGGGAAATCCATGTCAGACCTTTTGCCAATATCTTATATGTTCAAATGGATTTATCCTGGAACATACTCTGAGCTTTACTTCTGGAAGCGCATGCAAACCATTAAGCATTTTTGCCTTTAAACAATCAATGAAACCAAATTAGAGTTGCGGGAAATGCATCTGGGTCTGAAATCATGGTTGCCAAGCTTTCCCGGTGAGAGGCTATCGCTGACAGTCTCCAAATCTTAGACTTAGACCCTTTGGGATGGTTCTGAACTGGTTCCCCAAAAGCATTTGCGTCAGTGAAGCATCGCCAACAGCATGTGACTTTCATTCCAGACCCACTGGATTCCCCAAAAGATCATTCCAAAACCAGTTCCAAACAGAATGCACAGTCTGCCTGGCTGGTCTTCCATGCTCGCATCCACCCTGTTCAGAAGGACTAGGAGGACCCCTAAACTCTAAACCACACAACATCTCAAAGGTTAGTGGTGGATGTTGAGCAAAGGAATATCTGGCCAACATGCCACAACCCATGAGAAACCAAAGTCCATCCAAAAATCAGGAGGTGGAAACGCATCAGGGTCTGAAATCATGGTTGCCAAGCTTTCCCGGTGAGAGGCTATCGCTGACAGTCTCCAAATCTTAGACTTAGACCTTTTGGGATGGGTCTGAACTGGTTCCCCCAAAGCATTTGCGTCAGTGAAGCATCGCCAACAGCATGTGACTTTCATTCCAGACCCACTGGATTCCCCAAAAGATCATTCCAAAACCAGTTCCAAACAGAATGCAAAGTCTGCCTGGCTGGTCTTCCATGCTCGCATCCACCCTGTTCAGAAGGACTAGGAGGACCCCTAAACTCTAAACCACACAACATCTCAAAGGTTAACTGGTGGATGTTGAGGAAAGGAATATCTGGCCAGAACTTGCTAGACCCCATTAGAAACCAAAAGCCAAGCTTTACTTCTGGAAAGCGCGTGCGGGAAAAAGACAAGCTTCGAGCTCCAGACAGTGAGGTCAAGGTTGAAAGGTCTAAACTGAAAATCTCGATCAACATGGTCTTTTGACATGAGCAGAAGTACTTTCATGCTAGACCTTTGTCTACGGATCCCCCCCTTGTAGGTCTACTTTGATCTGTGAATATTTCAGAACAACTGAAGGAATAACATATCAGACCCCAAATGTCAGGGTCTACAATGAATTCCCAGGGTCCCAGGCTAGTAGTTGAGGGGATGTCTTCAGACCGTTCAAGCGCGGTACCAACGTCATCCAAGTTCGCGCAAGAATTTCGATGTGCCTGTGGGCCCAGCTTCCAAGAAGTTTGGAACAGTAAAGACAAGAAGTGGAGCGGATGGGAGGGGTTATCCCGAAAAACGAGGTGACCCAATGATAGATGGATAATAAGCCCAATTTTAATCTTATACATTCTTACAAATTCTTACTGTGATTGTTTGTGGTTAAGATTTACCCTATTATATAAATCCGTAACATTATTTCTGGGCAAATTTTTGAGTGACCTTTTTTCTAGTGACCGAACCCTGGAATCATCCCCAATGGCCCTGTTTTTTTTCGGTGAAATATGATCATTTACCAACAGGATGTGGCCCCAAAACAGTAGAAGTTGGTTTATAAACCCATCTAAACATATTCATAAGTATCCCAGATGCTCCATGTATGGAATATTTACCTACATTTGGGTCATTTTTAGGGCAAATGTTGGTAAATATTCCATACATGGAGCATATGGGTATCATACACTATTGTGATTGTAGTTACATTTCACAACTTAGCTAACGAACTGGGACCTCAACCTGGCAGATGATGTTTTTTTTAACAGTCATTAGATAAAGAAAATATCAACCACTATTAAACATAATTATATAATCATTACAAACCAAGGATTATTACAATTGAATGGTACCTTTTTTTTGTGGGCTTGTTTGGAACACCATGTTCATAAGCTCTACCATAATTACTACCGTAGCCACTAGTTTTTTATGGCCTCACCTGGTTGTATAACCATATGGGGGTGATATCCCAACTTGGGTTTATTGCAATGGTTATATCAGTTTTATATTAGTTATATCATATCCATTCATAGCTCCAACTTTTAAGCCCCAAGCTGTACTTCGGAGTTATCCCCTTCTCAAACAAACACCAGTCAGCGACGCGATTTTCAGCGTAGGCGCTGAAACCGGAACCCACTGGTGAGAAGGCGAAATGGGGCGGGTAAGGGAGGTTCATACACGGAAACACATCATTATCTAAGGATATCACAGGTTTTAGTTGTATAGACGTATGATAATGCTTGATCCCTTTCCACACTCACCCCCCGGGAAACCACATATTTTGGATGTAACTCCGAGGTTTAGGGAACCCTCCGGTAATCAATCAGGGGGTTGCTGGAAAACCCCCACATATGAATATACATATATGATGTTATATATAATGTGTATATATATATGTGCGTGTTTCCCATCACAACCCCATTTATAGGGAAATTACTTTACTTCGTGTGATCCCCACCATGACATTTATACACTTTCTTACTGGCAAATCTTCTGGCATTCTATCTGACATATCTTCTGACATTCTATTTGGCATTCTATCTGGCATATCTTCTGGCATTCTATCTTCTGGCAAATCTTCTGGCATTCTATCTGACATATCTTCTGCATTCTATCATTCTATCTGGCATATCTTCTGGCATATGATCTGGCATATCTTCTGGCATATCTTCTGGCATTCTATCTGGCAAATCTTCTGCCATTCTATCTGGCATATCTTCTGGCACTCTATCTGACATATCTTCTGGCATTCAATCTGGCATTCTATCTGGCATATCTTCTGGCATATATTCTGACATATCTTCTGGCATTCTATCTGACATTCTTATCTGGGCATATGTCTGGCATATCTTCTGGCATATCTTCTGGGCATATCTATCTGGCATTCTGGCAAATCTTCTGATTCTATCTGGCATTCTATCTGGCATATCTTCTGGCATTCTATCTGGCATATCATATCTTCTGGCATATCTTCTGGCATTCTTTCTGGCAAATCTTCTGGCATTCTATCTGGCATTCTATCTGGCATATTATCTGGCATATTATCTGGCATTCTATCTCGCATTCTATCTGGCATTCTATCTGGCATATCTTCTGGCATATTATCTGGCAAATCTTCTGGGATTCTATCTGGCATATTTTGTGGCATTCTATCTGACATTTTATCTGGCATTCTATTTGGCATACCTTGTGGCATTCTATCTGGCATTCTATCTGACACATCTTCTGGCATATCTTCTGGCATATCTAGTTTGCAAGTAATATATAACATACTTGTCTGACATTCTTTCTAACTTTCTTCTGCACATTCTTTGTCCCATACCTTCCTACATGAGGTCCGGCAGGGAACACTTGGCGTGGATACTCGCGGTTGAGGTCCGGCAGGGAACACTGGGCGTGGATGGTCGTGGTTGAGGTCCGGCAGGGAACACTGGGCGGGGATGGTCGTGGTTGAGGTCCGGCAGGGAGCAGGAGGAGAGGAGACGAGGAGAGGAGAGGAGAAGAGAGGAGAGGAGGAGGAGAAGGAGGACGAGAAGAGGGAGGAGAAGGAGGAGGACGAGGACGAGGAGGACGAGGAGGACGAGGAGGACGAGGAGGAAGCAACTGACATAAAATCTAACAACCCTCACCTGGCAGGTGGGGAAAAAACATTTGGCAATGTTTGATTACCGTATTGGGTAGTTCACATGGACGCACCTCTCGAAATAAAACCGTTTGCAAGAAGAACTAAGTGTTTTCAACAGAGTAAAACCTACTGATCGTAAGGTAAGGTTAGTAACTATGATTATAATCCATTTCATGTATGTGTATATATATATATATACTGGTTGGTGGTTTGGAACATTAATTGTATTTTCCATTCATATTGGGAATGTCATCATCCCAACTGACGAACTCATATGTTTCAGAGGGGTAGGGCAAAACCACCAACCAGATTATTATTATTATACAACCATCATTAACCATATAGTAACCATCATCATTAACCATTATTACCAGTATATTACCAACCAATGGTAGGCTCAACCACCAACCAGAAACCATCTGTCTTTAATTATAGTGACCTCACGTCGTGACGTCACTGAAACGATGATTAGAAAGGGGAATCCTCCCCAAATGTGATTATTTCAGCTTTGTTTTTGGCTAGTGAACTATTATTTGGTTAATGGTTTCAAACATTTTTTATTGTCCATAATATATGGGATAATGCTTCCCATTGACTAATATTTTTCAAGATGGTTGAAACCACCAACCAGTTATCTGTCAGCATCTATATGCGGTGGATTTTTTCAACCAGTTTCGATGACCAGTGGGTAATGTCGAGAATTGGAAACTTGACGAGGAAATCAGGAATGAAACTGCTAGCAATGTCCAAGTTTGGTGTTGTGATTTGCCCAGAACAGCGCCGTAAACGAATAAATCTCAGTCACATTGCACAATTTAAACATATTTAAAAAATATTAAAACATGGTCATCTATTTCCCATGTTTTTGTCCCCTATATCTTTTCACTTACTTCTCCTAACTGACCAATAAAACAGATCTGGTAGTTCACCTCCCAGTCCCCACCGACGGTCATCCATAGAATGTGGGGCTGGGGGTCTATAAATCGTCCCAAGATTACTCAGATCATAAACCATAGTGATTATATATATACATATACCATATGCCATATACATATACTAAATCCTAATATATATATATATATATACATACATACATACATACATACCATTTATGTCTAGAATATTGATACAGGCTTATTTGGGGGTTTTCGTAGTCATGGGAATACCCCAAGTTCGCTGGATGGTTTATTTCATGGAAAATCCCAATTTTTGAATGGATGAGAACTAGGGGTAGCCCAATTTTTTTCGGACACGGGTGCCCCATCCCATGTAACGAATGACCATGGCACACCGGACATCTACGGCAACTGCCAACCCCTCGACCTTCCAAGCCTGTAAAAATAGGTAACTAAAATCATTTCAGGATAAAATGCCTAGTTTTATGAGTACCCTCCGGTAAACTAACATAACATGGAAAGATCCACCATTTTTAATGGGAAAACTCACTATTTCTATGGCCATTCTCAATAGCAAACTGTAAACGTGATCAATACCATGTGTGGGGCAATTGCTGTCGCCACTTGGGATGATCCGCAAGTCCTGCTTCGTGAGATGGAAGGGTGTCGTTTGCCTCTCGCCAACATCGTGGAACCTACGTTGGTATGGGGTGCCTATGACACATTGAGTGAGGTCTTCAAGAATACCCCGGACGGCTATCTTGCGCTGACCAGACCATCCAACTTTTTCTCGATCGTCTATAGGTTGCATTTCCCTGTTAAACAGTGCAATTATTATTATTATTATTATTATTTTATTTATTTTTACTATTATTATTTTTATTATTATTATCATTATTATTATTATTATTTTATATATAATATAACATAATATAATGTAATGTAATATAATATAATATATAATTTAATATAACATAATATAACATAATATAGTATAATATAATATAACATAATATAATTTAATATAATATAATATAGTATAATATAATATAATTATAATATAATATAATATCATATCATATCATATCATAATACAAAATAATTTAGTTTAATATAAGATAAGATATTAAAATAATATAATGAAATATATTATATTAAATAAAATAAAATAAAATATAATATAATATAATAAAAGATAATTTAAAATATAATATAATATAATTTTTGAGTTGCCCGTGTTTTTGGCTTAAGACTGGTGGGGGGGGGGGTCCGGGGGGGGGGGGGTGGTGCACGGCAAGGTGCTAAAATTTCAAAAATAGGTGCTCAAATTTAGGGAAATATGTTTTTTTTGAAGAAACCCAGTCGGGACCCAGTCGGGACCCAATCGGGCACCAATTTTTACATTTTTGGGCACCGCTTTTGGCCAGTCGGGATCCAGTCGGGATCCAGTCGGGCACCAATTTTCGAATTTTTGGCACCACGTTTGGACCTGTCGGGAAGCAGCCAAATCACCCAAAAACGCGCAAAAACACTGCAAAAATGCTATTTTTTATGAATTTGGCTGCCTCCCGACATTGGTGCCCGACTGGATCCCGACTGGATCCCGACTGGCCAAAAGCGGTACCCAAAAATGCAAAAATTGGTGCCCGACTGGGTCCCGACGGGATCCTGACGAGATCCCGACTGGATCCATAGATCGGCTAGAACCCACTCCCGCACCTATTTTTCCCTTCCCAGACCCACCCTTGCCCCTATTTTCCTTTTCCGCGCACCAGCCGTGCACCAATACCCCCCCCCTCCTGCACCAAAACGGCAAAAACAGTCTTAAGCCAAACGGGGGTTCTACAAAATATAATTTATATATATATATATATTTCTACCCAAAGGGTTTTCATAATTGTCAGTTCGAATGATTGGATTTGAAGGTCCCATTGTCTGAGTTAGACAGGCATCTTGATATGGCAGTTTGTTATCTTCTCATGTTTGTTTCTTTTGTCATAATTGAAGCTGCTCATGACTTTGAATGATGATGTTGCCGGTGAAATCACTTCACAAATCTTTACAGCAGGTGATTCTTACATATTTATCCAATCCCATATGTAGGTTAATATTCCATACATGGAGCATCTGGGAATGGTATCGCGCTCTTTGGCCGTGTTTTTCGCCATCACGTGCGCCCAAAAAACGCCAAACAACATTCGTCAGGAAGGCGGAAAAAATGCCACCGCGACCAAGAAACGGCCCGGACACTCAAGTGCCTTGGTCCTTGCGGTGCCGGGATGGATGATCTGTGGGGCCCCCTAGATATAAAAACCATAGGAACAAAAAAACATAGGAAAACGATAGGAAAAAGTGGAAATTCATGGGATTTATGGCTGATTTATGATAGCGTTCAGTTGGTGCCAATAAGTCCAAGAACTTTGGTTTATGATACGCAAATAACGAACATATAGTATTCATGGGGTGAATCTGAACCAACATTCATACCATTGGGGGGCACCACTAACTGTATGATGTTTGTGCAAAGCCAAGGATTGACCATAGGATGGCTTAGAACATGTTTTTATTTTTCCATATATTGGGAATAATAATCCCAACTGACGAACTCATATTTTTCAGAGGGATTGAAACCACCAACCAGACTTGTTATTTACCTTCTGGTACATCAACATAGACCCTGAAAATCACGAAAGTTTGAGTGGAAACTAATCAGACTAATCTTCCAACGCCATATCTGCCAGGGTCTATGTTAATTTACTGAGGAGTCAGAGATTATTGGGTTTAAGACATTGAACACGCGGTTTTAGAGAAATATGGAGAATATAAGTGTCACAAGCAACACACAGCCAAGTGAGAATGATTGAGCAACCTCCATGCCTTTCGAATGGCAGTCGAAACGAAACTGATTTTTGATGCCTCGAATCTGGCGGACCATTGAAAATCTCATGAATTAGTAGTTGGCTGAAAACGCTTTTCAATGAATTATCATTATCCCCACTAGCATAGCTTCATCTCACATCAAATTCCATCAGCCACCAGTCCAAGGCAATCAGAACGACAAGCTTGTGCAGGAGCACCCTGAGATTTGGACCCTTTTGACTACATGAATGGCTTAAGCTATTTTCAATGGGCTGGGAAAATCTTCACTGGAAACTGCTTGGATTTTGCCATGAAGATCATGGGGGGTCCCTGTATTTGTTCCTGTAAACCAATCCAATGATATTTATATAGGCATATAAGCTCCAGATTGATCAACCCAACCGACTGGATAGGTATAGAAACTAATCCTGGAAAGTTTTTGCTATGAAAAAAACATCACAAGCTAATCAGCAAAAGATGACAATTTGTTGTGGACTACCAAAGATTGAGCATGGATTGATAAACCCAAGTTGATTCGGAGATTTCGAGAAAACAGAATTGGCTTCACAATTGGCCCTTCCTGCAATTCCTGCAACCCTCCTAGTCGTGAGCCAGAAAAGCATGCGAATGTTTCGGGGAGAATGTGGGTAAAACAATAATAAACAATAATAAACATTATGGGAATAGTTTATACAACCTCTTTGTGGTGATTTGGGGGATGGGTCTGTTATTGTGTTACCTGCATTATTGATAGACTGAATGGTGACCAGTATTTTGTGCCAGCCAAACAAATTAGTTAGTTCAGCACTGGCACAAGTTGAGACAGTCGCGTGCTTCAATGTTGAACTATTTGTCAAGTTAATCAACAGAAGATTGGGTAATCCTTGCCCCCTGATATTACGGCAAGACCCTACGGTTTCCCCAGAACTGGAAATGATGATGATGATGATGATGACGATTGCGGTATGGTTAACTGTTCTATGGGGCTGTGAGATTTTATATTATATAAATTATATATCTATGTAAACTCTACATGAAACCCTACTTGCGGTCGTCTTGTGGTATGGTTAATTGTTCCATGGGCTGTGAGTTATTATATCTCGCGCGCACCCCAAATGCACCCTAATAGCGGTACAGGTCTCTTGCCAAACCGCAATGCCATGCTCAACTTTGTGAACACTATTCTGGTCGTGGACAAACCACGGGTCTGTGCGTCATATTCAACACCAGAAACCATGGTTTAGTAGGGGATGCATTGCACGCATATTTGGAACCACTTATATAGGACATGTTTGATATTAGGCTATTAGGTGGATGGAGTTACATTCTACAATTTATACGTTGCAAGACAGACTGGTGCAGTCCAAACGACATCAAGAGTGGACTCTGAAGATGTCCAAGGGTATTGTCCCGTGAGCAAATCCAGGGTTGAGATTTTGGGTGTTGGTGTGTCTGATTTGCATCTTATTACTGTTATTAATCGATTTGTGCATTGTTGTTAATCCTTTTTTCATCAGAAAGGCTACATATTCTTTTTCTTTGCAGCAGTTCTGTGCTAAAACCGCCGGCGAAAACCGCGTAGGAAGCGATGATTCCGCTGGGTGCCTTTGCTGTAGGCAGGGGCCGTGCCAGAGTGAACTTGCCCAAACATGCTTTAGGTAGCATGCATTGAAGCATTGCAAGGTGGTGCCCATAGTGAGCTAAGTTGTTTTATCGAAGGAAGCTTAGAAGTCAAACTTCCGACAAGATGGACAGATGAAAAGCAGAGATGGGAAGAGTAAGAGAAGAGAAGAGAAGAGAAGAAGAACGAAGATCAAAAAGAGAAAGTCTCCGAAGAAAGAGTGATTTGTGGCTCCAGAGGGTCGAAAAGTAGGCTCGCTAAAGCGGCGGGTGCGGAGCCATGTGGTTAGATGAGAGATGAAAAGTTGCACGCCGATGTGGCGCGAAGCACATTTGCAAGTGAAAAAGCTAAAAACACCCCACGTTCGGAGCACTTTTAGAAGTTGCGATGTCGAAAAAGTGCAGGGCGTTGTGGCGCGAAGCACATTTCGAAGTCAAAATGTACAAAGCACACCATTCTCGGAGCACTTTTAGAAGTTGCGATGCCAAAAAAGTGCACGCCGTTCTGGTGCGAAGCACATTGCGAAGTCAAAATCTACAAAGCACCAACGTGCCAGTTTTGGATGTTGAAGCGTCGTTTTGCGGGGCAGGCGCAAGGAATTGTGCACCTTGTCAAAAGTGAGCAAAACGTGAGGGTGTTGTAGCATTTCCAAAAACAATGGCAGGCGCGGGACATTTGAAGAGGATCTGCAAAGATGCATTATCCGTGGCAGGCGCAGTACAAGAGACATGTTCATAAGAGTTGTTAGGAGGCCCGGCGCTGATTTCCTGAGAGGGGTTGATTTTGGAGCATCAGTAGGTTTGCTAAGATGTAGACAGGTGGAGTGGAAAAATCGCAAAGCGCAATGGCACGAGGGCGTGAGCTCTGCACTCAACTTTCCATTTTTGAAGGAAGTCTCGCAGCATTGCTTCGTTTTTGATGTTGTCGAGTTCAAAAACTGAGGAAGTTTTGCAGAATTGCTTCGTTTTGGATGGTGTCAAGTTCCAAAATTGAGGAAGTCTCGCAGAATTTCTCGTTGTAGATGTAGTCAAGTTCAAAATTGAGGAAGTGTCGCAAAATAGCTGCATTTTCAAGCTTGCAGATAGGCAGATATAGACAGATAGGCAGATAGACAGATGGACAGATGGATAGATGGATAGCTAGATAGATAGAATGATGGATGGATAGATAGGTAGATAGATAGATGGATAGATAGACATCTACAAGAACAACACAGTTACACTACACTACTACTACAACTACAAATGCAAATAAACTATGCTACATTACACTACACTAATTACACGACACTACACTAATTACATCTAATTACACGAGACTACACTAATTACACTACAGCTACACCACCACCACCACCACCAACAACAACAACAACAACAACGCTACTACCACAGCTACAACTACTGTTACAACTACACCACATTACACTACACTGCGCTAATTACACTGCAGCACACTACAACTACAAATGCAAATGCGACTACAACTACATTACATTACACAACACTACACTACACTAATTACATTACATTACACTACAACTAGAACTACAACTGCAGCTACAATTGCAACTACCACTAAATTGCACTACATGACGCTACACAAATTGCACTACACTACAACTACAGCTACACTACCTTACACTACACTAGACTACACTACACTATACCAAACGACAGGACACAACACTACAGTACACTACGCTAATTACAGCACACCACAGCTACAACTGCAACTGCAATTACACTAATACACTAATTACACAACACTACAACTACAACTCCACTCCACTACAGCTACGACTGCAACTACAACTGCACTACACCACACTACATCCAGCAGTTGTGGTGAGGTGACCACTGCAAACAGTGCAACCACTCCAAAAAAGCACAGCTCCAACCACCTTTCAGTCCATCAGTGGATTCGCTCTGCCATCCGTGATTCACAACAACCAACCTCGCCTATACGTTTCCTATTTTTGAAACTTCCGCCGCTGCCTTGCGCGGTACTACTGGTAACTCTAATAATAACTAGGATAATTTAGGTTGATGGTAGATATATATATATATATCTTTACTTTGTATAGCTTATAAGCCAACTGATTGTTACGACGGAGCACCGTACCTTGTTTGGGAATATCTCCCAGAAAGCAACAGGCCATAGATCCCATGGGATGAAGCATCAACCTTGGACAGAAACAATTGGAGTGTTGTTTTTGTTAGGGAAAATTGAAACCGGACACCCTAAAACATCATTATTTGATGGATTTTGACGGAAAAAAACGCAGTTTCCGGTGTCCATATTTCCACCAATCTATTGAGATCCTAGCTGACCTGCCATCTGGCTGGTCATTGGTGCAGGTCGCGTGTTTTCGCGACGACACGGGCAACGAGCACCGTGTGTCGGCAAGTGTCAGCTCGTGCTGCATTTGGTGGAAAAAGGGTGGTCCACTCCTGCCCCTGGCAAGCACCTTGCCGGAGACGCAAGAGGTTAACTTCCCAGCACTTTGCGGCGCTTTACTTCCCAAAGGTCTTCCCCAGCAAAGACCTGGATTCTTTGCGCCAGGGCCGGTACCTCCCTCTTTGACACCGTGGCGGGTCTGCGACTGCTGCTGTATGTTGAGGGAGCCGAGTTCTTCCAGAGCTGGAAGACCTGGAAGCAATGCCTCAGCCACGGGAGATGTGGAGATTTTGACCCTGGCCCTGGCCCATCGGCCACTGTTTGTTCACCCAGCAACTTACGCCGCTCAAAAACCTGCACGTTGAGGGTGTCCAAATTGCAAAGCATCAGGGAGGTCGACGCTACAGCCAGGGTGGCCGGGGCTTCAGTGCGCAGGATGGTTTCAAAAGGCTCAGTCAAGAGTCAACGAACCTTGTGTATGTACCAGAATTAATCTGTTGTCATCTGGCATCCCTTTCTCTTTTCGCTTCTTTCTCTTTTATAATAACATATCTTCCTCTTAGCTTCCTTTTGCCCACAAGCATCTCCGATGCGTTGGGTTCTCCTTTAGTTTGCTTTGCAACTTCCCTGGTCGTACCCCGGCCCTCATCCGTTTGCGGAAGAGCGTCCTAACCTCGTTTTCGATGGTTTGGCATGATTTATGTGATGTTTTCAACGTTGAGACAACTACATTACAAGGTGTGGCCCGCAAGCGTTGTTAGCTTTGAATCCATACAACATCATATGGAGGTTTCCTGAAATGGAGCTATCCCAAAATGGATGGTTTATAATGGAAAACCCTACGAAAAGGGATGATTTGGGGGTACCCCTACTGGAGGAAACTTCCATATAGCTATATTTATTTCATCGCCATAAACCTACGTATATAAATCAAAACCCGCAGGTGTTGCTCAGGTATGGGTAGTTATCATCACCAAAACTAAACCAACGGCAAATCCCCTGCCCTGAACTATGCACTTAGCAATTCCGAACTGGGCCTCCTGCCACAAGATTCGTCCCAGTTGTGCTTGTTGGTTTTACAACCCCCATTGCCATTCAGTAGTTCGGTATATCTACCTACCATAACTCCTGTAGTTATTAGGCAAACTATCAAACTGGGGCCCTTATCATTACATAATTACATCCTTTTAAAATTCACATCTTATTATATTCAGAAATTTTTGGTGATATCCCCACTAAATGTTCATTCAATCATGTTATTCTACCACGCTAATGATATTAGTAGGGGATAGGATATGATGGGATTATTTCCACTTAAGAGGTGGGTTCCTATAATATTCCCATGATATGTTTCCATGAAATTTTCAGTCCATCCCTAATTTTGCCAAGGGTTTTTTCAGTGAACGAAGCCACCCAAAGTTATCTCACACTGGTTTTGTTTCCACTGAAAATCAGGCGAAATCAGAATTCTTCCAGCCAAGAACCGAAAGAACTGAGCAACGAAACGAGCGAGAGGCCTTTTACTGTTCCTCTTCCAGCAGATCGTTCCGGCCGTGTTGGCTGTCTACTTCGGGGCTCAGGATGGTCCGATGTTTTTTTTTTTCCCGGGTGGTTGGTTGATGAATAGAGAAGTCTCTAACAAATGGTATGCCAAACCGACTCCTCTTATTGGTTCGAATTCGAAAGTTGTTTTGTTTATCATTTTTACGCGAGGAAAAATAACATTGTTCTTGGTTCGTAGAGGGGATTATACTACCTGGTTTTTGGGGATTGCCATAACCATGAACTGAGAATTCCGTTCTAAATCAACCAGTATTTCATCGGATAAAATAAGGTTGTGTTTAAAGCGAACACGCATTAATTGATATGATACTGACGTGTACTGACCCCAACCCAGTGGGATGCGTTTCCTACTGGTTGGTTTTCAACATCGAAGAAGCTCCTGAAGAGCTGATGACGGTGGCTTCAGAAGCGCCAGATCGACTACCTGCTCGGCGCGCCATGACCTGTCATGGCGGTGCAAAGGTCATAACTTCCAGGAACACTTCAACGAGATACCCTCTGGTAAACATACAAAAAGCTATATTGAAAATTGTGATTTAGTTCGTGGATTTACCCATTGATAGCATGGTGGATCTTTCCATCGTTTTTGGGGACTGTTTACCAGAGGTTTTTTTGTGGAGATCCATGTCCAGGGATCGGCATCTGAAAAAAAAACATTGCAGGCTGAGAAATTGGCTTGGGTAAATCACTATTTTCAATGGGTACATGATGGTTATCCATTAGTGTATGGTTGGATATACCCAGTGATAGCATGGTGATTTTCCAGTGGATTTAAATTAAAACTCATCGACCATGAGGAACTGTGGTTACGCAGGGTTTGACCATGGGCCATGAGTTTGAAAAGTTTGAATAAGGTCTTGCATTTCAACTAGGTCAATCTTACATGGGTACTTTAATCCTTTAGTCGTTTGGTATTAATGGGAATATCTACTAACCAGCAAAGAATTTATTTTTTGCAGGGCATCTAAGATTGGCAATGGGTCTTGCATTTCAATAGTTCTTCGCAACATGTAGCTGGCAGATGAGAAGTGGGGATAAGACTACAGACTACAGCTACTACAGAATATGAGAGGCACACGGTAAATGATAATTTGATGACCATCCCTATAGCCCTGATAGTTTGAGTTATAGCCCAGAACAGTTGTAATTAATTGGTTTATTTCATGATAATACGTATGTACTTATGCTATTGGATCTGATGAAGCCTAACGCATGCACTCTTCAATGAAAAAATCGCTGACTTGTGCAGTGAGTTTGACATTGATAATATTAATTATACGGTAACGACATTTATATAAATATGTGGAGGGCGGGCCAGACCGCGAGGCCCCGGAGGCAGTATGAAATTCCAGTTCGTATATTTAAACGTAGTTACGGTATGTTTAAGTGAGTTGGATTCCGTGTGTTTGAATTTAATGGCCGGGCAGGCCAAAGAAAACCTTCCCGGACGTAGTCCACAATACCTGTTCGTATACTTAAAAGTGTGTTTATTTAAATGTAGTTAAGTTACCGTACATATGTATATATATATATTACAGAATTACATTAATTAGAGCGAGTTAAATACATACTCGACATATATATATATATATATATGTAATATATATATATATATAATATATATATAATATATATAATATATATATATATATATTATTATATATATATTACATTATTAGATTAATCAGAGGATTTAAATACATACTGTATATATATATATACAGATACTCCAATTTAAGGCCCTGGCTATAGGGTCACAAAACTTCTTCTGGGCCTCTGTTTGGGAAGCCAGGGCCTGTCTAGAGGAGGGTTCCTAATTCATAGAGGTACCTCCAGTTATCATCCATGTAGCATTTTCCATGAAACCAACCATCCAGCTTTTAGAAAGGACACCATTTATGATCATTTATGGACACCTTCATATCAACAGTTAAGGAAAGGTTGCAGGAACTAATCCTTAGCTTGAAGTATCGGATTATAGCAGCACCAACCAACGCTGTAATCCATACCTCATCAGCAAATCCAAGGACCAGAAGCGGTTTCTTTTAGGGTTGGCTGCCCTAAAATCGGTGCCTCTGACATTGGAAAACCTTTGATTTGATCTGGCTTATGTTTCTTGAAATAACAGACGAGTTGTGATGCTTGTTATTTGCCAAATATCCACAAACATGGCCCATGAAATAGGCTGCTTTCAGTAGAACATGATGCTTTACAGTCTATTCAGGCCATGTTTTGCTTCGAAACCATCACATATGCCTCGTCGACACGACGTGAGGCGGGCTTCAGTCTCTATATGAAGGTGGTGCCTCGTCGAGACAAGGGCCGGGATGGCCATTCTCAGGTTACGCCATGGCCATGTTGGGTTACACCAGGCCTCAGAATCTAACTATACTTGTCTATATTATAGTCTATATATATATATACATATTAATTATATATATATATATGGTATATAGTGCTATAACATAGCCATGGAAAATCACAATTTTTAAGTTCGGTAAACCCAGGTAAACCATCTATAAATGGGCCATCTATACCATGGCTATGTTAAATAACCAGAGGGTAAAGGATATTAAAGGGATATCAATGGGAGATCTCCAGGATCCAACAGATTGGAGGTACGTAAACGTACCATATTTTGGGCCATATGAATTGTGGGGATATTCCCTGAAATTTAGCCCTGAAAAATAGGCCTTATATATGGTAGGTACCTCCAATTAAGGTTCCTGAGATGGCCAGTGATGATACTGCTTGTTTATGGTCAATGATCTACCTGACCTGTTTTTCACGTTGAATGAATCATAAAAATAGATACAACCAATTTTGTTTGCCACAAGTTGGCATATAGTCACCTATTCACTTTTTTTGCCAGCCAAAGATTCACCACGTCAATCGGAAAGATTCATAGGAACAGTATATCATGCGTTTTGTTTTTTTCTGCCGCAACCTTTGGTAATATTCAACCCATGTCTAGTTGGACAGGGCATGAAATTTGGCAGCTTTTGCAGAAAGCCAAGTGTATTTAGGTGCATTTGGAAGGTGCCATAATTCCGTCAACTGGCGAGGATATGGTAGGATCATATACACATTGTCATCACCCCAACTGACGAACTCCATCATTTTTCAGAGGGGTAGGGCTCAACCACCAACCAGATTATTACTATATAACCATCATTAAGGATATAATAAACATCATCATTAACCATGATTAACAGTAGGTATACCACCAACCAGGTAATATTGAACATGAACAGGAACGAAGGATGAACGGAGCCAAGTTGCCATTGGTCAAAGTCGGATAGATTCATCATGATTCATCTGTTGCGAAGCTGCCTGCCATGTATAAGAACGTGTTTAATTATATTGGATTGGTTGAAGGGAAAATCCTAACGGGAAACAGGCTGGTTTTACCATGAAGATCATGGGGGGTTCCGGTTTCAATTTTCCCAACAAAACCAATCCCATGAGTTTACAGTATTGTTTTCCAGGAGGAAGTGCCAAGTTGTTTTCAGCTCTGTCAACATTGGATGGGTAGATTTACCTTTTATTTGTAGCAATAATTTGGAATATTATCTAACCAGCAAAAAATACAGGATTGCATCAATGGGAATTTCAGGATCCGAAAATGGAGGTACCTACCATATATAAGGCCTATTTTTTAGGCCTATGTAAGGGAATATCACTAGAAAATATGCCCTTATATGGTACAGTACCTCCGTTTTAGGATCTTGGAATTCCCATTGATTGCAGGGTATCTAAGATTGGCAATGAGAGGAATTGTGAAAAGAAGCGGCGGACATCGACGGACAATGTGTTCTCTAGTCATTACTGAAGCATTGCAGTGGTGTTCAATGGGACTTCCATCTTGACCCATAATTGGACATATCTTAATATCATTTTTTTTTATGTTGATCAGCTAAAATGAAAAAAACCTTCAGCTTGTGCCAGGTCTGTGGCTCACATGTACCATGTTTTCCAGAAACTGGATGTTTGCTGGTCATGTTTGCCTCTTGTGAAACGCCTTTGGGATGATTCCAAGGAATTACGAGCCATGTTTTTCCAACGCTTAAATGTGGTTATATCATCTTATAATATCTCATATTCCCACGTATACCCACATTTGAAGTGTTGTTTTTACCCTTTTTAGAACCTTACCCGACCTTACCCTGGAAACTTAGGGAAAAACAAAGATGATTCGAAAAATGGTGAGTAAGCCGCGTTGTAATCATGGCCCTTATGTGGGATTCTCCTGGTGTATCCCAATTGCTCCCATGGAATTCCATACAAACCCGAACCATGGTGATGGGACATTTATAACCAACCAACCATGGTGAGATAGCTTCCCAAGTTCCGAAGTATTGGAATGGGGGAACCATCAGTTCCATCTTGGGAGGTGAAACAGAATCTACCAGAAAACTTTGCCTGGTTTAATCCCCAAAAAGCATAGATTTTAGAGCCATTTTTTAGTAGGTCATCCCCTTCATATAGCTAGGAAGGCCCCCTTTGTTTATCATCAACCAGTTATGATTTCCCTGTAATAGTAAGACCACAAGAACAGATAGAAATGGCATGTACCACGATTTTAGTGGCTGGTTGGTGGTTTGGAACATTTGTTATTTTCCATTTTATATATGGCTTGTCTTGTCATCCTTCCCATTGACTTTCATCTTTTTCAAGATGGTTATTGCACCACCAACCAGTTATGATTTTTGGATTAGCCACTATTAACCACTATTAACCATTATTAACCATGGAAATCACCATTAAATCACCAATCATGATTCTAAATGTGGCTATACATCCCCATCTGGCCCATCTGGTCAGTCATGGAGCTTTCCTAAGTCATGAGGTCTCATTGATGACCTTCTAGTGTCGTACCCATGGTGACGACTGGGGATCCCCCATGACTTAAGAACCCTGAAATTCGATATAGTCAATATATGTTCCACATGAATCCATATATCAATCCATATGAATGCAGATGAATCCATATATATATATATATATCATATTATATTCCATATAAATATATGGATTCATCTGAATTTTCCACATATTAATATAAATCGACATATAATCCACGTAATATATTAATCCATATTGACTATACCATATAAATATATATTTTCCATGGTATAGTCAACTATATTAATCCACTAACCATATTAACTATACCATAGAACTATATTAATCCACGAATATAATCCACATATTTTCCATGCCCATTTGGTCCGGCTTTCGTTTCATCGCCAAGTCCTCTTTGTTCGTTCGTTCCTTCGGAGATGATCTGAGGTGCTGTCGAACACGACCATCTCCCAGGACGGGAACAGAACTGGAAAAAGTACGGGGATGTGTTGAATAAAAATATAGAAATATGGTTCTAATTAATTGTTTTAATAGTTTTTTTAACTATAAACAATAGGGATTCATAGGGATTTTGTTTGAATAGAATTATGATGTGTATGGATTTCAAAGGATGAAATATGGTGACGATATCAGTGAACAGTTGAGTCAAATTTGAATCATTTACTTTCTTCTGTGGCTGTTTCCTCTCAAAGGCCTTGAGTCACTCTGGCACGCATCCATATGAAAACAACCGACGCTTTGCGCCGTGCCCATGTGAGTTAATCCAATCGTTGATTGGCGGTCTTTACAAGAACTCACCCCATCAGTGGTGAGCGGAGCAGGTTTTCGATATGTGTGACCCCTGGTCTGAATATAGGCAACGCACGATGGTAGCCTTCAACGGTCAAAATACTGGACAGGCTGTTCCAACCACATCTGCGACTGATGCCTCAGCCAGGACCTCAAACCTTTTTAACCCAGGCTTTTCGATCCCGTGCTCTTCGACCTCTCGACCTGCTGGCTTGAATTTTGGTAACCAATTCAACCCGAATCAGGCGACTCAGTTTGGCCACCCTGGAGTTCAGACTGGACAACCAAGTTATCCAACTGGATTTAATGCTGCTTCATTTGCTATAGCCTTAGGCTCAGCTTCTGGACAGACTGCAATGGGTGACAACAGACCGAAGAGTTCAGCTTTCGATTTGCTTGGGGGTGCACGACCTTTTCCACCAAGTGGAAATACCTTTGGGGAGCTTGGGCCTGACGGCCAACCTACAAACGCTGCCATTGCAAGCGCTCTGCATCAGCTTGGAGAGAAGAAGCCAATTCCAACCTGGAATGGAAATGCGGAAACACTGCGCTCTTGGCTCAAAGTTTTAGCCTTGTGGGAGTTCGAGACAACACTGCCTATGAACAAAAGGGGAATCCGTTTGCTGCAAAGTTTTCAGGAGAATTCTCAGCCGAGAAGGATTGCAGATACAGTGCCTACGCAGGTGTTGCTTTCGCCTCAGGGCTATTCAGCCATTCTCACAGCGATCTATGAGCGCTATGCTCCATATTTGGAAGCTAGCGCACCAAGGGCCATTGACAAGTTTCTGTATGAGGGTGAAAGGCAAAAGTCTGAAACCTTCACCTCATACGTTGCTGCAAAACAGATTTCATTGCAGGAGATGGAGATGCAGATGGGCGAGAAGATTAGTGAACGTTTAGCTGGACGGGTGCTTTTGAAACAGAGCAATTTGAACGATTTGCAAAGGGAGCTTTTGATGCTGCGATCTCCTATTTTGCGGACGTTTGATGACATTGCAAATTTGTTGAGAACGTTGGACCGTCCGGAGATGCTCAACAGAGCTCAAGGGTCCACCAAGAACTATGCCACCTTCCATGACTCCAATGACGCTCAAGTGGATGAGGACACCCATGAGTATAACGAGAATCATGTGGAGGGCGACACGGATGATGATGAGTCGTCTTCCCAAGACGAGCAGGGAAATCCCTTCATCTACTTTGAGGACAAAGTCTTCTCTGAACAGGAGTCAATGGAAATCATGGCATACCATTCTGCATACCGAGATGTTCGACGTGAACTTCAAAAGCGTCGCAATGAGCGAGGCTTTGTGAAAAGAGGCAGAGATGGTGCTGGTGGAAAATCAAAAGGAAAACGTTCCCACAAACCCTACCGTGTTGGCAAGGGAAAGGGCAAATTCAACAAGGGCTCCAAGGTTGTGAAGTCATATGAAGATGATTTGATTTCGAGAACTAGGTGTTTCAACTGCGATGAGTTGGGCCACATTTCCAAGGACTGTCCTTTGAAACAAGAGAGCAGACAAAAGGGTGGTTCGTCAACTATGGGCCCACGTAAGCAGTTTTTGATGACTTCAACTGGACCACAATGTTTTATGTTTGCCTCCCAGCCAGCCCGGTTGGATGATGAATCAGTGCCTTACAGACTGATGATTTTCCATGCTGTCCAATGCCAGCCTTTCGAAGCCTTGGTTGACACCGCGGCAGAAGAGGCGGTGATTGGACACCGAGCGATGGAACGCTTGGAGAATGAGTTAGCTCAGAAAGGACTTCGAGTGCTTTGGCAACAACATGGACCTCTTCCTGGAGCTGGTGGAATTGGAGGTGCGGCAAAGGTGAAAGGGACAGCTCACGTTCCGATTGGAGTGGCCAAGACCAATGGGGCACTTCATTTTACTGTTTTGCAAGATGGAGCTGATCACCAAACACCACCTTTGTTACCCATCAGTTGGCTGGAAAGTGTAGGAGCCATGGTTGATTGCAAGCACAACCAACTCATTTTGGAAAATGGAGGATCCACTGACATGCGGCGATTGCCGACCAAGCATAGGGCCATCAATATCATGGAGTTTGCCGATGAAGGTTGGGATTTGCCTCGAGACCTTCGCAGAGATCCAGATGTTGATCCATTTCTACTACCTCAACAAGCCAATGCCTATGCAGCTGTGGAGCAAAAGACAGTCAAGGTTTGGTTGATGGTGGGCGATACCCTCCACCATTTGAAGGACCTTCCAGCAGAACGTTGGTCTATGGTGATGCCTTTGGAATGTGGAATACAAGACCCATCAACTTTGGAGCCTCAGAGGGTGACACATGCCTATCTCAGAAATGGACGCCACTTGGTCATTCGAGATCTTTGGCAACACTCCTCTGGAGCTCGCAGTTTGGAAGAGCCTTGGAGTGGATCGGTGATTTTTGCTTCAGCTGCACATGTACCAGTGCCACAGGATGGAACTCAGGGAGTTTCAATGCCGGCAGATGAAACCTGCCGTATGGCTTTCAACAGCCTCGTTTCAACCGCTTCAGCTTCTGGGTCAACAAGACCATCATCGTCATGGGCAAACATTGCCGACCGACAGTGGAACAACCGCAGTCAAAATGGACCGCAGGATGATGGGTCTTCAGCCACTTTGACATCACAGACCACAGTTTGCGATGAATGCTTTTTGAAACAGTTTGACATCTCCCATGAATTTGAGTTCCCTCCAGTTTCATGTACCCCAGCTTCAACATCTTCTACCCCAACAGCCGTTTTCTCCGTGCATGATGGTTCACTGCAGGCCTCACCAATGCCAGCGGCCAGCAGCCAACAGCATTTGCAGGTGCAGCTGGGAACCACAGATGACAGAGTGCAATATTTTGATTTGAGTCGTGATGATGACGTTTTGGTAGAATTTCATGATCAATCTCCAACATTTGATTTGCAGATGCCTGAATCAGCGCAACCCAGTGTCAACAAACAGAATTTTGGAAGGGCAGTGCAATTTGAGAAGATGTTTTTCAACGTTTTCGTTTTCAGCTTTCTCCAATTTCTTCGTTTTGTTGCCACTTCATCTACTTCGAAGCCCACACAGATGCTCAAGAAGCTGATCCCGAGCATCTTGTGTCTCTGTGCTCGCCGGCATGAACCGCCTGCGCAAGGCCTATGCCAACATGGAGGAAGCTCCAGCTGGTGGCCAGAAGGCGGAGAGAGCACAGAGGTCATGGCGAAGGCTGATGATCGCGCTGTTCTTGACGATCAGTTCGATCAGACAGGAGATGGTCACAGAATATCTCCACCGGCGCATACCCCAGCCGGAAGACACAGAAAAGACAAAGGAGCCCAAGGAGCCTGCCAGAAAGACCAAAGACCCGAACTACAAGATTCGACAGGTCATTGGAGCTCCGCTGACAAGATCTACGGCTCAGAAGTCTTGGAACAAAACAGTCGACGAGTGCATCCACGAGGAGGAGTACCTGAGGCATCGAGCCTCCAAGGGCCACTACTGGTTCACATGTCTTCAGTGCGGAGGCAGGTGGGAGAGATTGGAAGCAGCAGCATCGAGCTCAACTCAGATCGTGGAGACGGCTACAAGGGCCAGCTATCCAACTTTCTTGCCACCTCCAAGGAGCAGACCAGACCTCCCGACATACCGTGTTTTGGTGAAGCCGGTGACGGATGCCACAACAAAGACTTCGACAGCTATGGCAAGAGCCTCAACTATGAAGACCAGAGGACGATCTGCCGAGAGACTGGATGGACTGAATCCAGTGCAACGATCCAAGACACCATCAGTGGGACCTACATGCAAACCACTGAGGACTGCAGCGATCGAAGTTTTCCAGATGGCCAACGAGGCAGACCCCAACGAATTCGACATGCCGGAATTCTCCCCGGAAGAGATTGCCCAGATGAATGCCGAGGCCTACATGGAGATAGCAAGGCAGGGCATGGGCGAGGACTTTTGGACGGCCACGGAGGAGGAGCGGCATCAGTTTTTGGAAGCTATGACGGATCCATGACTTCAAAAGCCTTCAAGGATCCGAAGCAGAACCAGCTTGATGACAAGCGCTACGACAAAAAGAATGACACCACGAACAACACCAAAAGCTGCCGAAAGTTCACCTTCAGGGCGGAGTTGAAGCACAGTGCCCATCTTGGCAAATTCAACAACTTGGCCAAGGAGGTGTCAAAGATTTCGAAGCTAGCAGTGGTGTTGCTATGCACGGTGGTATCCACTTGCGAAGCCACTTGGGATGCCTCTAGAATTCATTCCTTTGTACAACTTCCGCACTGGCTGGGCAGTTCCCAGCACCAATTTTTCCAAGCAGATGAATCAACTACATGGATGCCTTTTTCAAATGACTCAGAATTCAAGGCCAAGCACCTTCGACTATGTTGGGTTTTTCCTTTGAACAGCTGCAATCAAAACTGGTTTGCTGAAGATTTGGAATGGTCGCAACGACCCCAGGGAATCCCGAAGAAGGTCAAGGTGTTTTTGAAATCCTCTGTGAACAGCCATTTTGGCGTTGATGTTACAGAGCTCTACAGTCCGCCGAGGGTGACAAAAGAAGCAAAACTGCAAAACTCAAAGGGCCTCAAGCCAGCATGGAAGGTGGGACAAGCTTTGGACCTCACTACTGGATACGACTTCAGATGCCCCAAGACCAGATTCAAGGTCAAGAAGCTAGTCCAGACTACGAGACCAAGCTTGGTGATTTTGTCACCTCCATGCACAGTTTTCACACCCCTGCGGAACCTTTCCAATTACAAGAGAGATCCATTGGTGGTTGCTGCTGAAGAATCCGGAGGAGAACTTCACTGGGATTTTTCACTTGAGATTGCCGAGGACCAGGATCATGCCAATCGAGCTTTTCTTTTAGAACAACCAAAACTGGCAAGATCTTGGCACAAACCTCGAGCTCAAAGACTTTTGCAGCGCCCCGGGATCTATGTCTTCACAGTCGACATGTGTGCTTTCAAGCTGATGACAAAAGATGGCCTTTTAGCCAAGAAGCCCACGTTGTTGGTGACAAACAGCTATGCCCTGGCCAAGGTTCTTCACCGTAGATGCTCAGGTGACCATGTGCACCGATCGCTGATCGGAGGAAGAGCGGCTGCCGCTGCTGAGTACTCCAGACCCTTTGTGCGTGCAATTTTGCAGGGTCTTCGACAGCACTTGAAGTTCCACGGGGTAACCTTCATGGAGGAGGACACCAACAATGCTGCAGCTCAAGATCTACCGGCTATGTCAACTACGATGTTCCAGGCCGTGCAGGCAGAGCTACAAGTTTGGGCTCAACCTTTGTCTCAGTTTGCAATTTATGAAGAAGATTTCCAACAAGAGCTGGAGGTTTTTCACCAACAAGTGTTTCCATCACAAAGAATTTTGGGTGGCGAGAGTGGGCGCCTTCCAACTTTGCGTCGTTTGCCGCTGCCAACCATCGATGAAGATGCTGCAAGAGCCATCGACCCTGTGATGGAAAGAACGAAAAACCAACTCAGACCTTTAGCAGAGTCGGATGAACTTCAACAACAAGCTCAAGATGCTCGCGAACACACTCGCAAGGATGGACGGCTGACAATCCCAGCCGAACTGAGAAGAGAAGTGTTTAGGTTGCATCGCAACCTGGGTCATCCTGACCTTCAAACCTTTTTGAGAGCCTTGCGTCATGCCCAGGCAAAACCTGAAGTGGTGGAATGGACCAAGAAGGAGTTTCGATGCCCCATTGGCGAAGCTTCGAGAAAGCCATCCATTCCACGACCTGGACATTTGGTTCGCAGCCTTGAGTTCAACCAGACAGTTGGGACCGATGTGGTCTACTTTGAATGGAAGGGTGTGAAGTACCCCCTGATGAACAACATGTGTTGGGGCACCGGCCTTCAAATCATGACACGAATGGAGCAAGTCAATGCCGAGAACACCTACCAAGCTTTCCTGGCGAATTGGGTGATCCCGTTTGGAGTTCCAAACATCCTCATCATGGACCAGGGCCGTGAATTCTTCGGTGAAGAGTTTTCTCAGAGAATCATGGAGATGGGAACCATGGTCCACTTTACGGACACCAACTCTCCATGGCAAAATGGGAGGACAGAAAAAGCCGGAGGCATTTTCAAGGAGAAACTGGCCATGGTTTTGGACGAAACTTCGGCAATGACTTTGGAAGACTTGGATATGTGCATCAAGGAGGTGCAGATTGCCCGCAACAGGTATTTTTCCAAGTCAGGCTTTTCACCTTACCAGCGAGCTTTTGGAGTCAATCCCAGACTTCCTGGAAGTTTGATGAGCGATGACTTCCTCAATCCTGAACTTCTACAAGTATCAGCATCTGCCGACATGCGCAAGAGCTGGGCGATCAGAGAAGCCGCAGCCATTGCATGGATGAAACAACAAGACATCGAAGCAGTCCGCAGATCTGTGAAAGCCAAAACAAGGAGTTCAGATTTGAAAGAGCTTGCAGTGGGCGAATGGGTTTTCATTTGGCGTTCAATTCCTGGTTTTACGGGTTGGTCAGGTCCTGGAGTTCTTCTTGTAATTTCTCCTTCTGAGAAATCAATGTGGGTTTCCTTGAGAGGGCACCTCATGAAGGTTTCCAGAGAACATTTGAGGTCAGCTACCTCAGAAGAGCATTTGGGTGCCGAGCTGATCAAGGAGCTCTCTGCCGAGATGCTGAAGGACATCCAAGGTGGTCGCATCAGACAGTACCACGACCTGACAAACGAACCAACTCCTGACCAAGAGCGTCAATTAGCCATCACAACAGAAGCCATCCCTGAACACGAAGTTCGAGATTTTGTGGAGCCGGACGAGCCCTACACACCAACATCACCTCTGCATGACTTGGATGGTGACGATGACGTAGAGTTGCCACCTTTGGAACCTGTGGTCAATCAACCGGATGCCACCGACGTTCCAATGCCAGAAGTTCCAGCAGAAGATGTCAGCACGAGAATCCCATCACAAGCTGCCACAACTTCCAATGCTCCAAGTTTGAGAAGCGAAGTGCCAGCGTCACGGACTGGAGCAGGAATCATGGTTGATGAAGGGAGTGGAGGAGTTCTGGGTGCTTTGAGATCACGACAGACCACACCCAGAGTTAGCCCTTATCCACATCCATTCTCCAATCCACCTTCCTTGCCATCTATGCCACCGACACCGAGCAATGCTGATTTTGTTAACAGTTATTTTGAGGTTGTCGAGTTTGAGGAGTTCCGTCCACGACACAACAACTGGACGAACGGGTCAGATGGAGCAATGTGGTGGACAGATCAGAGAACTGGAGCGGTGGGCCTAACACCTCTCTCTCAAGAATCTTTCACCGCTGCCGACGCTGAATGCTCTTTCAGCTCCTCGGACAAGTGCATGTTTTTGACCAAGGTGAAAACTTCTCCTGGCCAGATTGAGTTCCGCAAGTTGAACGACAAGCACCGTGAGATCTTTGTGAAAGCACGGACCAAAGAGGTTCAATCTTTGCTGGACAACAAGGCCATTCGCATTTTGTCCCTGGAGGAGAGCAACAAGTTCAGAAAGGAGTTTCCCGACCACATACTTCCCTCACGGTACGTGGATCGTTGGAAGCCCACTGGAGACAAGTTTTCTGTTTTACCAGAAGGTTTTGATGAAGCCGGTTTTGAGCCGATGAACGACTCTGGATTGGCTGCAAAGAGCAGATGGTGCGTTGTTGGATGGAAGGATCCACTTATCCATGCCATCGAAAGAAGTGCACCAACACCTTCGTCAACATCAATTTATTTGTTTTTCCAGCTTTCTGCTACCAGGCGATGGAGAGGCAAAGTGAAAGATGCCAAAACAGCGTTTTTGCAATCGTTGCCAACCACCAGAAAAAACAAACTGGCTTGTACCATGCCACCGGACTGGAATTTTCCCGGTTGCGTGGACGGCCACTTGGTGCTTTTGGAAACAGAAGTTTATGGGTTGGTTAGTGGACCAGCTTGGTGGAGGAAAACGTTTCTCCGTGTCTTGACCAGAGAGCTTGGATATCGCATCAGTCCATTTGACAGGTGCGTGTTGACCTTAGACAGCCCAAGCCATGCAGCTGATGCTGAAACCCAAGGAGTGATCGTCGTGGAAGTGGACGACATTTTGGAAGCAGGCAATGCCGAGCATCAGAAGCGTATGGCATGGCTGGAGACAAAGCTCCGATTTGGCAAGACAGTGGACTTGATGGAAGAAAAGCATGGTACTGGCTACGCAGGACGAAGAGTTCGCCAACTTGCTGATTTTGGGTATGAATACAGCATGGACGACTACACTCAGAATCGTCTGCGACCAGTCACCCTGGAACGAAAGGTCCTCCTAAAGAATGCCAAGGAGACTGCATTGAACGAGTCCGAAGAGGCACAACTTCGTGGCTCAATTGCAAGTTTGAATTGGGCAGCTCGCGAAGGACGACCCGACGCAGCTGCTGCAGCTTCAATTTTGGCAGGATCATTTCCAGGACCCAAAGTTCACCATGCTTTGGAAACGAACAAAGTGGTTCAAAAGATCAAAGGAACTTCAGTGAAACTGCGAATACATCCGATTCCAGAAAAGGATGTGAGACATGTGGTCATCGCAGATGCTTCCTTTGACCCTACAGGCAAAACCAAGCCACAACATGGATGGCTGCAGGGCATCACCAGTCCGAAGCTCAACCAAGGACTACCTGCACCCATTTCTTTGATTGGTTGGAAATCAAGGAGACTTCGCAGAAAGGCAGGTTCAACAATGCTGTGTGAGTCAATTTCTTTATCAACTGCACTTGGCGCTTTGGAGAAACAGATTGCGACCTGGGACAGTATCAGAATCTCTCGATACGATGTCCGCCAAAGACGCTTGGAAGAAGATGACTCTGGAATGCATGGCGAGCCAACTGTGCTAGCCTCTGACGACCCTCTTCACCAAGATCCATTGTCGCTTGCGATCGTGGATGCCAAGTCGCTGTTCGATGGTGCAGCTTCAGAACAAGCGTCTGGTGAAGATGACAGGTCGGCACTGGAGATAGCCATCATTCAAGACAGCTTGGCTCGATGCAAGGGCCGCTTACGCTGGATTCCACACAATTTGAACCCTGCCGATATGCTGACAAAACTCTCTCAAGCACATGTACTTCCAATGAAAATGCTGAAAACCAGCATGTTCCAGATAGCAGCGGAGGATGAAATCCTTAAAGAAGGGAGGCAACACGTCCAACGGAAGAAAGTTAAATTTGACCCAAAGAATATTACGGGGGCTGACGATATCAGTGAACAGTTGAGTCAAATTTGAATCATTTACTTTCTTCTGTGGCTGTTTCCTCTCAAAGGCCTTGAGTCACTCTGGCACGCATCCATATGAAAACAACCGACGCTTTGCGCCGTGCCCATGTGAGTTAATCCAATCGTTGATTGGCGGTCTTTACAAGAACTCACCCCATCAATGGGATATCAATGGGATAGTTTTGGGGATAGAGAGTAATCCATCAATGATGAGGGCACATTGATTATCATTGATCCATGAAACATTGAGTTTTAACCAACAAAACTGGTGTTTTTTGATGGGATATAGTGGGGATGTAACGGGAAGAGATCTGGATGTATGTGTATCTAATTTATTTGCATCCTCGTGGAATCGTGGAAATTTGGACGCAAAAATCCATCAATTTTGCCAACTTCAAGAGAAAAAAAAATCCTGAACGGTTATTTCCACTCCAGAATGTGTTTTGTTTCACTCTTCCGAATGCTTCCGAAAGCTTTTTTGAAGGCCTTTTTCCATTCCAGAACGTCCGAAGGGTCCCGAGCGGCCCCAAAATCGACCTTTGTTGGGTTTGGTTTGGACTTAAAAATTACCCTCTGGTAAACAAACAAAAAGCTATTGAACATGGCCATTTATAGTGGACTTACCCATCAAAAATGGTGATGTTCCATAGTTATGTTAGTTTACCAGAGGGTACAGTATTGGGAAACTCCAGTATAGTTTATGTTGTGACATCACGACGTGAAGTCACTGAAATGATTGTTAGACTGCAGGGGATCATCCCCACATGGCCGTATGATAACAGCTACTTGTATAGTCAGGTTGGTGAGTTATTACAACTCAGCAGGATAGATGTCAATTGCGCATAATATAAACGGTTCATCATTTTCACTATAATACTGGTAGTTCAATAGAATACAGGTCAAACTTGGCTCATTATTAACTATGCAATATAAACACGAACCAGAAACCCTTGCTTACTATTGGATTTAAGGAAGTGTGACCATGTTGGGGGCGTTTAACATTGGATCCATTGGGGTTTGATGGCAATAATTATCAATGGGGTTTTATATGGTCGTGGCTGTACTGATACTTAGTGACCTTATTGACTTACTGGTGATTCTAATGACTAGTTGATTATTTCATGGTGGCGTTAATTGCTCGTTGATTTTTGCTTGCTATCTAACGGTGGTTTTGATGTCAATGTTATGGGGATTTGCCAGCAACTTACGGTGATTGCAAAGGGGATGTTGCGCAGTAGAAATTGATCACAGTATCTGGTTGGTGGTTTGGAACATGAATTTTCCTGGTGAATCTATGGTTAATCTATGGTTAATCTATGGTTAATCTATGGTTAATAATGGTTAATAATTGGAATAACAATATATCTGGTTGGTGGTTTGGAACATTTTTTATTTTTCCATCTATTGGGGATAATCATCCCAACTGACTCATATTTGTCAGAGGGGTAGGCTCAACCACCAACCAGAGTCCAGTTATAGGTTGGTTTTTAAACCCCATTAACCATAGGTATCTATAGTTATATCTACCATAAACCATAGTTAAGCCATTTATAAACCAACTTAGCTATCTTGGGGCCCCCATCCTGTAGACCAGGCTTTTCGTTTTGGGAGGTAGTTCGGGCTATGGGATCATTAGACCCCTACTCCAGCCAGAGTTTACGTTTTTTTTTTCCGCATTTTGATTGTTGGTTGCTACTAATAAAGCATCCTAAGTTTGACCAGAAATGGATGTTATACACTATTCTCACATGGCAATTTATTCTTGGGTCTCCTACTTTGGTTTGTGGTGGGCTTATCCTACATGCAGCGGTATACATGCAGCCATATACATGCAGCCATATACTTGGGTGATGGCTCCGCAAGAATACCTTAAGGATTCATCCCAAATAACATGTTTGACTTGCAAAACCTAGCTCTCATGTTTTTTGGGGTGCAGTCCATTGCTTGAAGATATATGAAGTTTATGAAGCTCAAATCCATCCCAATATTCCCATTGTTTTGTTGATGATGGAACATTTTCCCGAAAAATCACAGCTCTCCTGGTGGATCATTCGGAACCGGGGATCAGCTCCAATCGCTTGCGCGGAAATCATACACAGCCTCTCTTTGTTCGGGGATTCCCTAGCAATGTTTGATGATCTGGTTGGTGGTTTGGAACAGGTTTTTATGTTCCATCATATATGGGTTGTCATCCTTCCCATTGACGAACTCATATTTTTCAAGATGGTTGAAACCACCAACCAATGACTTTTGATGATGTTTGATGATGCTTGATGATGTTTCATGATGTTTGATGTTTGATGACAACGAAGGGTAAGTAATCAATCAAGATCAAACATTCGGATGTTTTTTTTCTCCATGTCCAAGCATTACCCTCTGGTAAACTAACATAGCTATAGAAAATCACCATTTTTAATGGGAAAACTCACTATAAATGGCCATTTTCAATAGCTTTTTGTATGTTTACCAGAGGGTATGAACTTCGATTTTTCCATGGATTTTCCCATGGAAATTTTGGCTGTTGATTTGTCCATCCCAGGAGTTGAACATCGATGGCATCCCTGCAGGCTTTTTGGTCACCGCCATTCAACAAGTTGTGGCCTTCGTCGTGTGGCTTGGTAGAGAAAAGGGCCGTTGACGCAGACTTGACGCGAACTGTGAACTGTGTTTTGTTTTTTTTGTTCTGGTTTTATGGAGGTTTATGGGGGATATAACATTACATATATATATATATTTACATAGTGTACATATATATATATGTATGTATATATATACATGTACATATATATATATACATACGTAACTGTAGTGGGGCAAAGCAACTTACAACTGGGGGGCCTAACTTGTATTTTAACAAGTTGCCATCAGATTCAACATACAAATTTAAAGGCATTTACTGATCTTGTTGGGGTTGCCGTGGAAAATTTGACGGTAAAATCCCTCGACATGGTATAGTCATGTTTGAGGATTTGATGCAGTACACCTCGGATGGTGAGGAATGCAACCAAGATGTTTGGCTTCAATATCCCATATAAAGGTCCTGTGTTAGGCAATGTACATATTTCTTGAATGAACATTAAAGGGCAGACAACCAAAACAGGATTTAAGATGATACGACAGTAGCAGTGTCTTTTGTTTCTTGCAAGTCATTTGGGGAAAGGGTCTTCCCCAGCAATTTAGGGGGGATGCTTGGGAATGTTTACTAGCCAGAATGGTGATAGTATGATAGATGATGGGTAAACCTTACCCTCTGGTAAAGTAAAATTTTGCTATGGAAAATCACCATGTTTAATAGGTAAATCAACTATTTCTATGTGTCATGTTCAAAAACTATGTTAAATTACCAGATATAATTGGTTAGTTGCGTAATATGCCTTGGTTTGCGAAAAGTCGTATTGAAACTGCAATTTGGGCAATGTAATGCTTCCCCATATTCAGACACATTCACGTATCATGCTGGTGGTTATATCTCCCATTATGTTTCTATTAATTATGGTGGGGTATAAATCACATTTTTTCTGTTGGTTAAATAACCCGGTAGCAATTATTATTCATAATTTTCAGACAAAAACAAAAATCATCATATTGGCAGTTACCTATTTCATTCTATCACATTATATCCTACTAATCTCCCGTCATTGTCCCAAAAAATCCAAAGATCATACGATTAATTTCTAAGTAGTTTTTTCCCCATATCATTTTCGGTAAATCCACTATTTCTATGGCCATTTTCAATAGCTATGTTAAATATATACCCATCATGTCCCTGTTGTATTTTCATTGTATCCGATAATTGTATCCCACCCTGGTCCCACACCCAAGTTAGTTTCAGCATCCAACTGACATAGACCCTGCCATGAGTTGGGGGTTGGAAGATTCGTTTGCAATAACATATTGCTATTTCAGGGTCTACTTGGTGGCTCATCCCACGAATCGTAAGTGGGTTATAACCCCAGTTCTAAGTGGATTAACCCTACTTATCCCATGTCAATCACTGGGGTTATAACCCACTTACTAAGTGGGATGAGCCACCAAGTAGTCCTTATTAATACGGCGGACTGTAACGGGTTATATCAGTTGTATCTTCATCATATTCCCTATGTCCTAAGATTACCATGATAAATTCCCATTATATGCTCACTTTATTCCCACCACAGTCCATGGTTGATGATTAAACTCCACTAAGATTTGTTTTTATGGCAATTGAGTGTGAAATTATCATGTTTGATGATTAAAATCCTATCACGTTCCTATTACATTCCCATTTTTTCTCCATTATAATTCCACTGTATCCTTATTTAGAGCTAGTTCAGTTCAGGACGGGTCAAAAGGTGTGTGTGTGTGTGTTCCCATTTATCGTGGTTTTTAAACCCCTATGAATACTAGTTCGATATATGTTCATATAGTGTACATTTACTGTAAACCCAATCGTCCTTGGAGTCTTACCTTCTGGTAATCGAACATGGCTGGAAAATCTTCCTTTTATAGTTGATTTTCGTGCGGGGAAATCCCAGCTAGCCATCATGTTCCCATAAATATTCCATAACTAGGTCAATCTTACATGGATACTTTAATCCTTTAGTCTTTTGGTATTAATGGGAATATCTACTACCCAGCAAAGAATTTATTTTTTGCATGGTATCTAAGATTGGCAATGATAATCAATGATAATAGCCCCGAATAAATCCTATGAAAACTCATTACTTGGATGTTCATCCCACTGAGTAAGTGGTTTATAATCCATACACTACATATATATTGGCCTAATCCCATGTACACTAGTACAATAGGGGATATCCCATATATGTATCCATATAATATATATATATATTATATAACTGGGAGAAATAACCCATGAACGATTCGTGGGGCCCGCACAACACCCAAATAAAACTCCCAACAAAACTGGTATACGTTTACAGTTATTGCAGGCTATGTCATATATATGTAGAAGCCTTGGGATGGTTTCGCAAATGGCTTTGTATACCGTGGAGGAAGTCTTCACTGTGCGCTGACATTGACCCCCTGTCGTACACAATTCATGGCATGAAAGCTACACTTTTGTCCTGGGGTTCTCAACTTTGTCACAAAGGGCTAGTGACAGATGAAATGCGGCGATTGCAAGGCCACCACAAACCTGCTCAATCCAGTGTTAGCTTGTATTCCAGGGACGATGTTGGCGGACAACTTGAATTCCACAAGCGGTTGGTGGATCAAGTTAAGCAGGGCAGGCGTCCAATTACGCCTCAGCATCGTGGGGGTCAAGCACCATGCAAGGAGCCCAGCGTGGAAGTGGAACTTTTCAAGAAGGAATCCCCGGCTTATGCTTGGAAGATCGTGCATTTTTATGAATCCCAATCTCAATCTTCGAGGTTGCCAGTGACCACTGATACTTGTTTTGACGGCAGTTCAAGCTCGGCTTCAGATGAGTCTTCAGACTCATCCAGCAGTGGCAGTTGGTCTGACGTGGAAGACCAAACGGCAGTCAAAGCGGGAGTCTTGGCTTTAGCATGGTGGATCTTTCCATCGTTTTTTGTATTTTTAGCAGAGGGTATCCTTCGGGGAAAGCCCGTCCTTGGCTAGGCTCCTAGTGGTCGTGGCCGTTCTCTATGTCACGCCCTATCGATATACGCCGCGGCGGTTGAACACCTGGTCCGAGGTGGGGGATCGGCAACATAGCTCCGAGTTACCGTGGTTTATGATACTTGCCCTTTGGTAAACATAGAAAAAACTGTGGAAAATCACCATTTTTAAATTAATGGGAAAACTCACTATTTCTATGGCCATGTTCAATAGCTATGTCAAATTACCAGAGGGTATAGTTTACATAACTGCTAACTGTAGTGTTTCTGGGTTTTATAAACCAACTTATAACTTGTCGTAACTGGTTTGTAAATATTGTTTGTAGGGTGAAATTAGTCGGATTCAAATTGAACGTTCACCATGAGAGTTTATACCTCTGTTGACGGATTAATATAGGGGAACATATACTAACGAACTAGGACAATGGGATGGGATAGGGCTATTTTTTCAAGAGAAGTTGGTGAAACAAATGTAGGTGAAAAAAGTTGGATTATGTTAGATTTATGGTGGATATACTTACCATTTATGATAGTGGATGGGTTTTAATACCTTGCATAAAAATGTGTTTTCTCAACTTGTAGAAAACAGGGATTCCCACGTTGTGTGGGACGACATTGGACCTGGGAAGGTTTAACAGTTTAACAACCCTGAAATCTGGATCTACAAATAATACGAGAAGCAACAAATTGACATATAATACGATGGTTTGAGCCAGCCATTAATGGTGGTTAATGGTGGGAAATCATCCCCATTCATGGCCGAACTATTCAGGTTAGTGAATTATGATAATTTACCCAGATAATACGATAGTTTGAGCCAGCAAAACTGGAGGTTGAATCAACACACATGCAGCTAGGAATAGTACTCCGATGATCTCTGGCGATTTCGCGATTTCTGGTTGGTAGGTGGGTACACTACTTGTGGGGTACAATTTCAGTTTATTACTGGTTGGTGGTTTGGAACATGTTTTTTTTCCATATATTGGGAATAATCATCCCAACTGACTTTCATATTTTTCAGATGGGTTGAAACCACCAACCAGATTATGTTTTGCTTGGATCTATAAGCATAGCACTAACTGATGGGCATTGAAATCCCTTGATTATACCATGTGTTTTCCCACCCCTTGGCCCGCACCTCCTTATCTCTTTTAGCAGCAACACCAAATTATGATTTTCCATACAGGATGGGGCCCCCAGTTATCTGGTTTATAACCCCCATTAACTATAGTTATCTACAGTTATACCTACCACAAACCATAGTTAAGCCACTTATAAGGCAACTTAGCTATCTTGGGGGCCCCATCCTGTATTCATTGGATATTTAAACAATGGCCAAGTACCAGACACATAAGGTGACGAATAAGTAAGTCACCCAAAGATTGATTTTGTTTTTCGATGGCAGTTCATCAATAATGGGATTATAACATATTATAACCAAATTCTGAACAAATAATAGTTCCATTGGAAATTATCAATGGTCAATATTGCCAATATTAATATGTGTTTCATTTGTTTGATATCCAACTACTGGGAATAGTGGTTGATAGTAGTCGTTTTCTTTGCGATATAGTGCTTGATATCCAAAAAGTGGTTAATGTTTTTAATCTCAGCTTGACCCTCCGGAATTCTGAACAGGTTGCCAGAAATGTTTGAATGGGTTTGTTCAGAGGTAGAGCTATAACAGTAGACAGATTGCCGGCAAACCACGTTTTTTTTGCGGTACATTTCCTCGAACCAAGTCCGTTTGTATGTGATTAGGAAGGCCAGCTATATTGTTTTACCTTGTGTGATCCCCACTAAGAACTATTGTGGTTATAAACCAACAAAAACAAATCTACTTGTGACTTGGGACCCAGCGCGTTGCATCGGTAGGACACCTAGAGTCGTTATCCCATTTTGTCGGTTGCAGATACTGTGATTGTTTATTCGTGGCTACGGTTTTCCTCCGACTGTTCTTGTTATACCCTCCATAGCTACAAGGTGGTGTCCCCCAGTCACAGGCTTGTTTGTAGATTATAAAGTCCATCAATACTATGGTCATAATCATCATTTTATCCGTAGTAATGTGGGTAAAATAATGCCATCTGCACCACCCCCCAGTCATCACCATGAATTTATAGGTGGTATGGTTACCATTCCCAGTCATGGGTGGTTTACCCTCTGGTTATTTAACATAGCTATGGAAAATGGCCCATTTACAGATGATTTTCCCAGCTAGAAGCCTCCATTTTCAAGGGGCTTTTCCATAGCTATGTTAAATAACCAGATGGTATTATTATTTTATATAGTTATCACTTATCACCATTTATGATAAACCATCCCCCAGTCATCACCATGTTTTTTATAGGTGGTATAAATAAACCATTCCCAGTCATGGGTGGTAAACATGGCACCGTTTTTCCCACAAACATCGTCAGAATCCAAACGAAGTATGGCACCAGCGTCAGCTGCACCACCGCCACGACTAGGTCTTTTGTGTGTTGCTCTTCTCATTAGCCTTCTCGGCAAATATTGGTACCTTGGACTGGAGATCATGGACATGGATACAGTGTATATAGGGGGGGTTCCATAAATCCGGGTACCCCTAAATCATCCATTTTAATAGGATTTTCCCTTGTAAACCATCCAAATGCCTCCATTTGTGGAAACCCCTTTAGATTAAGAATGATTATATTATATAATATAGATCTTGGGGAAAGCGAATGGCGAATGGAGAAGGTTTTCATGGAAGTCCAATAGGAATGAAAAGGCATTGGGATGGAGATTCGCAATTGATTTGAGGCCTAGTCATGGCTTAGTCATAGCTCAAGGATTCAAGGCTTAGATTTAGGTGTTTTCTCTACCATGATTTTGACCCCTTCCCTGTGCCTGGAATTGTCAGAATCCTGGGTTGCTCCACAGCACTACTGCCACATGTTTGGTCCTCCTGCCACTGTCTACTGCCACGCTTCCAGTAGTACGGTTGTAACGTGGCAATGCCGTGGAAGTACACAGGCTTACTGGGACATTCCATGACATTCCTGCTTAGAAGATCTTGCTCTAACCCTATACTGCCACGCTGAATTCTCTCTCTTTTCTTGTGGCAGCTCGTACCTTTGGCCGTGGCAGTATCCACTTTTTGTTGTGGCAGTTCAAGTGTTTTGGAACATATGGTGTGTGGCAGGTGCCACTTGAGGGATTATATTCAAGCCATATCCCGTGACAATTTCTCAACAGAGGATCATGCTAGAGCAAACAGCTAAGCTTAGATGCGCAGCCAAACCACTAAGTTGTTGGCAGGGAAGAGATAAGTTGGCACATGTTTGTTGCATTCCAAGCAGTCGGGCTGCACGAGCGCAGCAATGATTTCATCATATTTCATCCCCCAGTCCGACCTGGTCGGTCGGACTGACCTAAACAAGTCCATGGATTTTGAATGGTTCGTTCTTGGCGTTTTTTCTTTTCAAAAAACATTCGATAAACACCAAAGTGAAATCATCAACATGTTCTTGGTGGTTTCAAACATTTTTTTTATGTTTCCATTCAGTTGGGAATTTCATAATCCCAACTGACTCAAATTTTTGAGAGGGGTAGGTCAACCACCAACCAGAAATCAACATGTTCTTGGTGTTTTCTTTTCAATAAACACCTAAATTTCTTGAACATGTTTCATCATGGTGTCACGTACGTATCCGCTTCGTTTCGATCCACCGGCAGGATTGAACAACTTTAGCCTGTCATTGCTGGCGGTCTCTTTGAACATGATCATCAGGCCCTGGAACGCGGTCGTTGTGCGGTCGTTGTGCGGTCGTTGTGGCTTTTCCATCGTCCTGGCAGCAGAGGAGACACATGATGGAAATTGATATAGGATTTAGGCTAGGTTGCCTTAAGACAAAACGATGTGAATGGATTGTTTGGGTGTCACATTTGAACGGTCGTAAGATATGTCAAGCGGTTTATCATGAGAAACGCTAGTCTTCTACTTCAAGTGGGGGGGGAACATGCACCATCACAGGGATGAATTACAACAAGGGGACTAGTTCAAAGCTACCACAAATTATCGATGACCCAAGGCTCCCAACTTTGAAAGTCTTGGCATGTCACCCAAGGCTACACCACCAGCCGTTCTACACACAACCAATACGAAACACTACCCTCTGGTACACTAACATAACTATGGAAAATCACCATGTTTAATGGGAAAACTCACTATAAATGGCCATGTTCAATAGCTATGTTAGTTTACCAGAGGGTATATGTTCAGACCACATTGAAAAAAAGATATTCTTTGTTGTTCCACGACTCTCTTAGTAGATCTTAGTGTGTATCAGACTGCCTAAGTTGAATTCTGCTTCTTGTCGGATCCAGCAATGGTTACGTTCCCATTGACTAATATTTTTCAATATGGTTAAAACCACCAACCAGATAAATTATTTTTCCTTCAGTCTTTGTCATTTTGTGTCATGGTTTTCACATGTTTTCACTGATACAAACTTAAAGATGTCTTTCCCCCTCGTTCACACCACAGTTTCCCATCTTAAGTTTAAATGGTTATTTAACATAGCCATGGAAAATTGCCCATTTACAAATGGTTTACGTACCTATTAATTACAAATGGTGATTTTCCATTTCAAACTGTTAGCCATAACCAGATGGTATTATTAAAATTTTACATATAGTTATAACTTATCACCATCACTTATCACCATTTATGATAAACCATCCCCCAGTCATCACCATTTTTATAGGTGGTATAAATAAACCATTCCCAGTCATGGGTGGTAAACATGGCAATGTTTTTCCCACAAACATCGTCAGAATCCTGAGGAAGTATGGCACCAGCGTCAGCTGCACCACCGCCACGACTAGGTATTATTATTTTACATAGTTATCACTTATCACCATCATTTATCACCATTTATGATAAACCATCCCCCAGTCATCACCATTTTTATAGTTTTGTGACGGTTTGCTGCTTCTTCCACGTATGTTTGCTTGCCTAAGAGGTCCTGTTTGCCTTTGGTCACGCTCATCTTCCAGCAGATCTTAGGCATTGTTTTTTCTGCGAAAGACGTCGTGGGCGCCGGTTGCGAACATGTTGATAAAGCAATAGGATCCACCATCAAAATATGGGTAATCTATGGTTAATCTATGGTTAATAGTTGGAATAACAATTTTGTCTGGTAAAATATGGTTTTCCCAGCTAGAAACCTCCATTTAGTTCGTGGATTTACCCATTGAACATGGTGATTTTCCATAGTTATGTTGGAAATGGTTGGTGATTTATAGATGATAATCTGGTTGGTGGTTTGGAACATGATTTTTATGACTGTCCATTCAGTTGGGAATGGAATAATCATCCCAACTGACTTTCATATTTTTCGCAAACCACCAACCAGTACTGCTTTACTATGCTTTACTCGCATTAAATGGATTTGGTTGCTAGTTGACCTAGTTGATCGCATTCTGTTGGCTAAACAAACTACAACCTTGACCCTCAAAGTACAGCAAACAACACATGTTTTTGGCAGGTAAACACCAAGTTCAACCGAGGATTAATGAGAGTCTGGGAATATTTGTTGTGAAGATTGATCTTCTGGTTGGTGGTTTGGAACATGTTTTATTTTGCCATATATTGGGAATAGTCATCCCAACTGACTTTCATATTTTTCTGGGGGCTGGTATACCACCAACCAGTCTTTAGTTGAATGGGTGAAACTACTCTTTATCGCCGGGATAGCCGGTCCATTCGACTTCCCAACCTCGGCACTGAGTGCAATCTGCGATCCACATCTCTCGCCAAAGTTCTGCAGGTCTGTTCTGGAGACAGAAAGGGTACCCTCCGGTAAACTAACATAGCTATTGAAAAGGACAATTTACAGTGGATTTACCCATTAAAAATAGTTTCCATAGCTATGTTAGTTTACCAGAGGGTACACGACAAATGAAAAGATACCCACAGAAGATGCAGCTGAGACGCTGTATGTCTTGAAGCAGCTCCTGGTGATCTGGATAGCATCGTACCGTTGCTGGTCACATGCCGACCACCACGGACAGCATCTTGCAAAAGAAAAGCCGAACCGGTGATGGCTGAAAAATATGTTTTCCTCTACGGTGCAATGTGTAGTGGGTGGCCTTCTCAATGCCGTTCGCAGGCGGATGGTACCCGGATTCGGTAGCTTCCTGTCGATGAGGCATGCAGCTCTTCTGCAGAAACCAGTCAGTGAGAAACGGTACAAAGGCAGATCGGAGGGTGAGCAGAAGCAGTTTGTTCAAGAGCTTCAGGACATGTTCACCAAGATGCTGGAGGAACGAGAGGAAGCCAGTAGTGGGAAAGCCAAGAACAAGTAGCCCTGCTTTAAGGAGATGGAGCAGAAGCAACAGGTAGCAAGAAGGGGGGACATTGTTTTTATGAGTAAACTTTCCAAGTACATTAAAAACATGCATTTTAACCCATCAAATCATATGGTTACATTTCTTTGCATGTTAATCTTTATGGATACATGGAGGGTCTAGGTATGTGTTCTATCAGAATTTGACCATTATTTGAAGCCAACAAGATTCCATGTGCGAGGCTGCGAGACAATTGAATTCTGCTTAGATATTCACCATTTGATAAGAAGGAATACCATTTGGTTATTTAACATAGCCATGGAAAATCACCATTTTTAAGTTCGGTAAACCCAGGTAAACCATCTATAAATGGGCCATCTATACCATGGCTATGTTAAATAACCAGAGGGTAAAGGACATTAAAGGGGTATCAATGGGAATTCCAGGATCCTAAAATGGAGGTACGTTAGTACCATATTTTGGGCCATATTTTGGAGGGATCTCCCCTGAAATTTAGCCCTTATATAGGCCTTATATATGGTAGGTACCTCCAATAAATCGGTTCCTGAAATTCCCATGAATATCTCATTGAATCACTATAAAACCCCATTAAATCACTATAAAATCCCATTAAACCACTATAAATCACTATCATCTAAATAACCAGAGGGTAAAGGATATTAAATAATCCCATTAGATGATATCCCATTTTACCTCCCGGGGATTTGGTACCTCCAATTTAGGTTCCTGAAATTCCCATTCAATTAAAGGGGTATATTCCAAATCCTCGGGAATTTGACCATGCGAAAGTGAACCACCAGGACCTGAGATTTCTATCGGGCCTTGCGACCAATCATGGTGAGTAAAGGGAATCATTCCCAAATGGCCGAACTATTTAGGTTAGTGAGATATCACAATTTACCCAGAAGTATAGACTTTTAGTGACTTTTATATATATATACAGTATATACTTATATAATTGTATATCTTTATGTATATTATATATATATATATATCATATACATATATATCATATACATATATTATATACCATATATAAATATCACATGTGTGCATATACTTGTAAATATAATGTGTAGATACGGAGAAAGTATGGCGGTGTCACTGCGACCTCACTAGAAATCATGGAACTCGCCCCCAAACGGCTTTCCTCCAGCTCAGTGTTTGATGGTTTCTTAATTTTCCATATATATATAGTTAGATACATATATATATATGCTTATGGATGCATATTTACATTTGTTTATGGATACATATTTATGGAAGAGAACGGGGGGGTACCCTTATGACTTAGGAAACCTATATATAGGATATATATATATATGGGGTTGATCAAGTCGCGGCAAAACAAACATCAGTGCACAACAGCCCGACCCTTGCCATTGAAAATTGCAGTTGTGGCCTTAACAGTTTGAAATGGGATGAAATAACTCCTGTAACTCAGGTTATATCGTTGTAATCCCATGTTTTAACTGTTGAGGGCTATAACTGTGAGGATTTAACCGGACATTCTTTCCATTTCATTGTAGCTTGGTGAGGATAGACTAGAAAACCGTCGTGTCCTACAGTCTTTTGATGTTTTATTTTCTCTCATGAATATGAACCATACAAGGTGGTGCCCCATAAACTCCAATAACTATGGTTTGTAAAAGATATATCTATATTTAATCACATATATTTACTATGGTTTATAAACCAACTTATAACACCAAACGTATATTTGTTGCTCAAACGTCAGATTTGCCGGATGAATCCTGCTATGGCCTTGTGATTTTCATGTGGACTTGCCCCGTTCTCAGTTGGGTCAAATCTTCCACTACAGATATATCAATGATTATGTCAACCACAACCCCCATGTATAATATATATAATATAATAATATATATATATATATTAGATAGATAGATGGATGGATGGATGGACGGACGGATGGATGGATAGATAGTTCGATCCCCAAGAGATTGGATATATGCCGTGCGTTCTCGGGAGGCCCTTGTGTTCCTGCCCTGGCCACTTCCGTCCGTGTCGCAGAAGTGGTCTTGATGGTGGCAGGCGGGCTCTTGGGATCGGCGCTGGTGCCCCCCCACTTGGTGGCGAACTACCCACGGCTCGTTTTTGTGGGTTACCCTCTGGTAATTTAACATAGCTATTGAAAATGACCATTTATAGTGGATTTTCCCATTAAAAATGGTGATTTTCCATAGTTATGTTAGTTTACCAGAGGGTAGTTCACCCCAGTGATTTCAGTGGATTAACCCTACAAACATCCCATGTAAATCACTGGGGTGAACTAACCCACAAAAACGAGCCGTGGGTAGTTCGCCACCAAGCAGTGATGTGAATGTTGGTTTATAAACCACAAAAAACCTACAATGGGCACATCATCTGGTTGCTGCTTTGGAACCATGGAATTTTATGACTTTCCATATACAGCATTGGGAATGTCATCATCCCAACTGACTTTCATATTTTTCACAGGGGTTGAAACCACCAACCAGTATAAGTAGAATAAACCATAGTTATTGGACTTTTAAACCAACTGAACGCTATCGTAAACGGGGGCCCCACATTGTAAGTGGTTAAGGTTACCATGGTCACAAACATTGATGGGTTATAAATATATGTAGGCTATATGTGGGCTATAACAACATATGATGATAAGTTCTCAATATAATATGTTATAACCTATCAGATGTTTAAACCACTGATAAGTTGTATATCGTAACAACCATGGTTTCAACCATTTGATAGGTTATAAACATTTATAAACAATGCGCTTATTAATTCATATCCAAGTAAAAATTGTCAAATAGGCCACCCCAGCTAGCCTTTAGACTTGCCAATTTGATGGTATACAGATGCCCGATACCCCATTCTTGGGCAAACCCACTAGTCAATGTTTTCCATCCTACTTCAATTATGTGGAAAGTTCCTACGAAAAACTATGGTTTCTTTGGGGGGGTGTTTAATACTGGCATTAAACCTTGCTTACAGGAGTCATAAATGGGATTGTTTCATGATATATAACCGTGCTTACAGGAGTTATAATCCCATTTATAACTCTTAAAGACTATAACTGTAGTATTCCCTGCAGGTGTGGTCTTTGCCGGTCTAGCCACCGTGGCGAAGAGTCATGGGTCGCAGCTGGGCGAAATGGGCAACTGAAATGGGCGAACTCAGGCTGCCCAAAAAGAGGATGTTGATGAAATCGTTCTGAAATAGCGGTAATTAGTGGTACTGGGATGTTTCTGTTTGGATACTGATAAAACATGGTGACTAGTGAGTATACTATGATCTCATTTTGACAGTGCAAAGAAATTACTATTCCCTGAAATAGTGGTGAATATCATAGATATAGCCTATAGCTGGCAAATCCTTCACTAGTTTCGTAAACGGGGCGTACTTTTTTGACTGGGTCAACCGACTGGTTAGATACGAACGTTCGTACGACTTAATCGTTTGCTAACAATGGTAAAATGAGTCCATTCACCGTGTGAAAAGATATATTTGTTGATAAGTATCTAAGATTCACCATGTATATATATATATACACGTAATGATAATGTAATGTAGTGTATATGATATTGATATATATATATATACACATTAATATTGCAATATAATGTAATGCACTGCAACCTAACATAGCGTAGAGTAATGTCATGTAATATATGTCACCAACAAATAGCACGACTATGCCTTGAACCATGGTTGGATCAGGGGTGAAATTAAAACCTAACCATTTTGTTGATATATGGTTATATACATATGTATATATATATATATACACATATACTGGGATGTACTAGTCGGTTATTGGTCTAGAATAATAATAATAATAATAATAATATACACACATCATATATATATATATGTATTTATACGTTTATATATTTTTGTATACATAGCCATCAATATGGCTTTGTGGTTTGAGGAATGAGTCTATGAGGAATCGCAATTGGATCTGTCATAAGGCACACAAAACAATTGGAGAACCAATTTTGTTCGGGTTAGAAAAAGTGTGATGAGTCTAACAGCGTTTGGATCATGAGTTAAGCCCTGATCATGAGTGTACCCTAACTCCAAAATGGGGTTAGACATTAGAAAAAGTGATCATGAGTCTAACCCTGTTTTGAAGATGCGCTGGAGCAAGATGCTTACAGGATTTGACGATAAAAGGGCCTTGAAACACTTCGGCCCAATGTTGGCTGAGTGGAGCGGAGATGAAGAAGCCTTGAACAGGATAATGACCTGCATGGCTTTGTGGTTTGTTTGGAAGTTATGGTTCATAATTGCTACTCGGCTATTTAACCAACAACAAAGTGAGTTACAGCCAACGATAGTGGGAATACAGTTGAGATATAGTTGAGATATAGCCACCAATATGATTTGTGGGTTTGTCTGAATGTGGGCTATGTACTATTGTATGTATAATCCATTGCAATCCTATTATATATATATATACATGTACATAGGAAATGATGGGTTTAATCAGTAGATTTGGGGGTATGTGATTTTCAGGACCCATATGCAACCAATATGGCAAACATCATGGAACAACCAGCCAGTGGATTACACAATTAACCCTTGGAAAACTGACGCCTTGCGCAGTTCTGAGTCCTGGGTTCAAAACACCAACAATCATACTATAGACATCTATGGAGCCAAGCTCTTGGAGCTATAAACCAACTTACTTAAACTGCTAATCTAATACTTTGTTATGAAAAAATAGCAGTTGTGCAGTAGGTATGATTGAAAAATCGCCCCCGGTGCCCACAAGTTGTGTTTTTCGGTGTTTCTTGTGATCTTTCTCCAGGCACTCCTCAGAGTCCAAGCACTTGGGCCTGGGCGTTTTCGTGTGCAGCTTGCTGCTGGGACAAAGATGTGGATTTTTCCCGCGAGAAATGGGGCAAGCCAGAAACCATGGTGGATGATGTATACATTTGCATATACCAAAAAAAATACTTTACTTCGAGTTATCCCCACCATGACATCTATACATTTTGTTACTGGCAAATCTTCTGGCATTCTATCTGACATATCTTCTGGCATTCTATCTGGCATATCTTCTGGCATTCTACCTGGCATATCTTCTGCAATATGTTCTGGCATATCTTGTGGCACTCTATCTGGCATATCTTCTGGCATATCTTCTGACATTCAATCTGGCATAACTTCTGGCATTCTATCTGGCATATCTTCTGGCATTTTATCTGGCATATCTTCTGGGATTCTATCGAGCATTCTCTCTGACATTCTACCTGGCATATCTTCTGCAATATGTTCTGGCACTCTATCTGGCATATCTCCTGGCATATCTTCTGACATTCTATCTGGCATTCTGAAATTCTATCTGGCAAATCTTCTGGCGGTCTATCTGGCAAACATTCTGGCACTTTATCTGGCATACCTTCTGGCATGCTATCTGACATTCTATCTGGCATACCTTCTGGCATTCTATCTGGCATATCTTCTGGCATTCTATCTGGCAAACATTCTGGCACTTGATCTGGCATATCTTCTGGCATTCTTTCTGACATTCTATCTGGCGTTCTATCTGGCATATCTTCTGGCATTCTATCTGGCCGTTGAGGTCCAGCGGTGCTCACTGAGCTCGGAGGGTCCCAGGTTGAGGTCCAGCGGTGCTCACTGAGCTCGGACGGTCCCAGGTTGAGGTGCAGCGGTGCTCACTGAGCTCGGAATGTCCCAAGTTGAGGTCCAGCGGTGCCCAGTGCGCTCAGACCCTTGCAGTTGAGGTCCAGCAGTTCCCACTGCGTGCGGAAGTTGGCGAAGAGCTTGGCGAAGAGTTGGCAAGGCGGAAGTGAACATGGGAGTGGATGCAAAGGTGGTGGAGGAGAAGCTGGAGGAGAGGGAGGAGGAGAAGAAGGAGGTGGAGGATGAGGAGGAGGAGGCGGAGGAGGAGAACAACTGTGATAAAATCTAACAACCCTCACCTGGCAGGTGGGTAATAACATATATATATATATATATACGGACACATTATACATACAGTACATATATATGTATGTGTATATGTATATATATATATATATATTTATATTTATATTTATTTATTTATTTATACTGAGACCACTAATGGAAGAAATTTTCACTTTAGGCACTTAACGAGCTTATAAGTATCTGATAAGTTGCTAGTATCTTGCTAATATCTTGTTTAAATTGTTTTTGAAATTATATTGATATTGACATAAGTTTCACTATTTTTTTATTTGAGTTTATTACATAATAATGAAGATATAATCAAATATATTCGAATATTAGTGAAAAATATCTAAAAATATCTGAGAATATTTGAAAATATTTGAAAATATCTGAAAATATTCGAAAATATCTGAAAATATCTGAAAATAGCTGGAAATCACTTTTTTGGTTTTGTTTTCATTTCGAGGGAGTAACGGAATTGGATTGCAATTTCATGGTAGCAGTTTTGGCTGATGAAAGTTCAAAAAGTTCAGAAAATTCAAAAAATCAGAAAATTTAGAAAAATCCAGAAAATTCCAGAAAAACAGAAAATTCAAAAAATCGAAAATTCAAAAAATTCAGAAAATTCAGAAAATTCAAAAAAAAATGAAAATTCAGAAAAATCAAAAAAAAATAGAAAATTCAGAAAATTCCGAAAATTCAAAAAATGCAGAAAATTCAGAAAGTTCAGAAAATTCAGAAAATTTAGAAAATTTAGAAAATTCAGAAAATTCAGAAGATTCCTGTAAACAATAGCCAACGTATAAATCTTCGAATGCATTTTTCCTATTGTTCGAAATGTGTGAAAAGAAAAAACATTCGTCTATTACCAGTTATTTAACTTTCAAAAATATCGAAAATTAGTTAAAATAAGTGAAAATAAGTGAAAATAAGTAAGAATAAGTAAAAATAAGTTCAAATAAGTTCTATGATAAGTTCAAATAACTGGCCTAAGGTTAAGGAAGTCAAAAAGTGACAAGATGTTTTTTGGGAATATTTGCTGGGTTCCATCCACAACCGCCATTGACTCAATATGATTCCAATAATTGATGTTCATTATTGTTATTACCCGAGTTCAACTGTTCAATGTTTGAATAATAACACCCCGGTTCAATGTTGAACTATTAGTACTAAGACCACTAATGGAAGAAACTTTCACTTCAGGCACTTAACGAACTTATAAGTATCTGATAAGTTGCTAGTATTTTGCTAATATCTTGTTTAAATTGTTTTTTAAAAATTAATTTTGAGTTAAGCTTCACTAATTTTTTATTTGAGTTTATTACATAATAATGAAGATATAATCAAATATATTCGACTATTAGTGAAAAATATTTGAAAATATATTTGAAAATATCTGAAAATACCTGAAAATATCTGAAAATAGCTGGAAATCATTTCTTTTGTTTTGTTTTCATTTCGAAGTTGCTGCCCAGGAATAGTTGGAGAAATAGATACCTGAAAACTATGGTTCCTGTAAAGGAAAGTTCCAGTAAAGGAGATACCATCCTTTTCAGGAACTCTCTTTTGCTGGAACTTTTGTTTTGTTTTCATTTCGAAGTTGCTGCCCAGGAATAGTTGGAGAAATAGATACCTGAAAACTATGGTTCCTGTAAAGGAAAGTTCCAGTAAAGGAGATACCATCCTTTTCAGGAACTCTCTTTTGCTGGAACTTTCCTTTACAGGAACCATCCTTTACAGGAACCATCCTTTTCAGGAACTCTCCTTTCCTGGAACTTTCCTTTACAGGAATCATGGTTTTCAGGCACTCTCCTTTGCTGGAACTTTCCTTTACAGGAACCATAGTTTTCAGGAACCCTCCTTTGCTGGAATTTTCCTTTACAGGAACCATCCTTTTCAGGAACTCTCCTTTGTTGGAACTTTCCTTTACAGGAGCCATCCTTTTCAGGAACTCTCCTTTGCTGGAACTTTCCTTTACAGGAGCCATCCTTTTCAGGAATGCTGCAAAGGAAAGTTCCAGTAAAGGAAAGGTCCCAAAACGGAGCCTACTTTAAGCTAATTTATCTTGAATCAAGGAGAGTTTTCTGAAAATTCAGGTTCTTGAAAAGGAAAACTCAAACTTGAGAAAATTCAGACACGTCAAAATCCATAAAAATCAGAAAAAACTTAAATACTAAAAAGAAGAAAATTCAGAATCAAAAAAAAACATAAACTCCAAAAAAAAAAGAGTCCAGAAATTTTAGAAAATTCAGAATCCAGAAATTTCAGGAAATCAAAAAAAATCCAGAAACTTTATAGAAGCAAAAAACATCCATAAAATTCAGAAAATCAAAAAAGCATAGAATCCAGAAAATTCAGAAAATGGAAAAAATTGAATCCAGAAACTTTAGAAAATTCAAAATCCAGAAAGAAATAGAAAACCAAAAAAAATAGAATCTGGAAAAAAAAATCCAGAATCCAGAAAATTCAGGAAATCTAAAAAAAATAGATTCCAAAAAATGTAGAAACCAAAAAAAATGGAATCTAGAAAATTTTTAGAAAATTTAGAATCCATAAAATTCAGAAATCTAAAAAAAAATAGGGTCTAGAAAATTTATAAAAGCAAAAAAACTAGAATCCAGAAAAATCAGAAAATAAAAAAAAGGATCCAGAAAATTTAGAAACAAAAAAACATGGAATCTAGAAAATTAGAAAAATCAGAATCCAGAAAATTCAGAAAATTCACAATTCTATATATATATATACATATTTAAATATATATTTATATAATTCAGAAAATTCAGAAAATTCAGAATTCAGATAAAATCAGAAAAAAAAACATAGAATTCAGAAAATTTAGAAGATAGAAAAAAAAAAACTAGAAAATTTAGAAAACCTGAAAAAATAAACCCAGAAAATTTAGAAAACCCAAAAAAGTTGGAATCCAGAAAATTTAGAAAACCAAAGAACATATAATCTAGAAAAATTAGAAAATTCAGCACCCATAAAATTTAGAAAATCCAAAAAAATAGGATCCAGAAAATCCTTAAAAACCAAAATCCAGAAAATTTGGACAATCCAAAAAAGTTAGAATCCAGAAAATTTATAAAATAAAAAAAGCAAAGAATCTAGAAATTCAGAAAATTAAGAATCCAGAAAATTCAGAAAATCAAAAAAATAGACTCCAGACAATTTAGAAAACCAAAAAGAACATAGAATCTAGAATTTTTAGAAAATCAGAAAAAAATAGAATTCAGAAAATCTAGCCAAAACAAGTTAGAATCCAGAAAATGTAGAAAACCAAAAAAAATAGAACCTAGAAAAAATAGAAAAATAATAATCCAGAAAATTCAGAAAATCAAAAAAAAATAGAATCCAGAAAATCATAAAATCCAAAAAAAATAGAATCCAGAAACTTTTGATACCTTACAATTCCAAATAATTACAAAATTTCAAAAATTTAGATAATTTAGAATTCAGTAAATTTAGAATTTAAAAAAAGGAAAGCACATTCCTCTGAGGAAGCTACATTCAACCTGAAAGATTCATTGCAGAAACTTTCCATTTCAGGAACTACATCCTTTTCAGGAATTATCGTTTCAACATCTTGAGTTTCTAAATGTTTTTTGTTATATATATATAATATACATATATATATATATATTGTATTTTCCAACATATTTTACTTCGCAAACATTACAAGCAGCTATGAGAGAATCTATAGTATGACTCGCAGCCATACTTTAGCAGCTAGTCTGTGCTGAACCGCTGCTTCTCTTCTGCCATGGCTCCCAAGGCAAAGGATGTAGTTCCTGAAAAGGATGGTTCCTGAATAGGAAAATATCCTGAAAAGGATAATAGATGCTAAAAAATAATGCAAACCTACCCAAAACTTTTTACTTATTTCTTATATTCAATTGTGTTTTTCAAAATGTATAAAAGAAAAATCCTTCGTCTATTATCAGTTCTGAACCTTTGAAAATATCAAAAAAATAAGTGAAAATAAGTGAAAATAAGTAAAAATAAGTTAAAATAAGTTCTATGATAAGTTCAAATAAGTACTAATATTTCCATTAAGTGCCTGAAGTGAAAATATCTTCCATTAGTGGTCTTAGTGATGATATCATCATTTTAATTTGACAAAATAAATAAACATTTAGACAGAGCGGTCTATATCCAAAGTGGGTTGATTTCGCCTGGTCGTTGTAGATTTTCATTTTGCTCTCAAACATGAATCTGATTTGATCTGATAGCATAAATCAATAATCAAATTCAATAAACATGGGGTTCCCATCAGGCCATCATTTATTGGAGCATTGGAAAATTGATTTATTTCATGAAGTAAAAATAATAATGGGATGATCAAAATCATACTCCGCCGGCCCTGACAAAGGGAGCGCATGAATCAATCTCACAACAAATTAGCTTAGCTGCTGCTGATGAACAGCGCTTCTTCTGTGCTGTGCTTGGTGCTGCTGTGAGCTCTGTGCGGCTGTTCTGGCAATGCACAAACTCCGCGGAGAAGCATGGGCTGTCACTTGCCTTTGACTTACCAGTGATGACATGATGGTGATGCCCTTGGTGATGACGATAATGAGGGTGGCCTGATGACGACGACGACGACGACGATGATGATGATGATGATGATTTCCTGATAAGAACGATGATGGTGACGATGGTGGTGGTGATGATGATGATGATGACGATGGTGACGGAGATGCTGATGATGGGAATGATGAAGAAGAATAGTAGAAAAATACATGGACAGACAAATGCATTTTCAAGATGACCTTGCTTTAAATCAATGGGGTATCGTCCGGCTTGGACAAGTAATATCAATGGTTATAATTGGGGTGAAATCTGGATCAGCAGTAGCCTCTGCCATACCTCTTCCAGGACTGCACAGAAATACACAAAAATTAAAAAACCAGGAAAGTCTGACACGTGGTGATAAGGAAATCAGTGCATAACAGATAGGATCTGACAGTCCCTATCCCCTGTGCACTCCAGAGCGCTACCGAGAGTGCCCAGCCTATACTGCACTTAACACCATAGGGCAAAAATTACGTATAGGGCCTATGCACTCCAAAATCCATGGTTCGTACAATGGTGGTGATAGGCTGGGTGCACTCCAGAGCGCTACCGAACGCACAGGGGATAGGGACTGTCAGATCCTATCTGTTATGCACTGATTTCCTTATCACCACGTGTCAGACTTTCCTGGTTTTTTAATTTTTGTGTATTTCTGTGCAGTCCTGGCAGAGGTATGGCAGAGGCTACTGCTGATCCAGATTTCACCCCAATTATAACCATTGATATACTTGTCCAAGCCGGACGATACCCCATTGATTTAAAGCAAGGTCATCTTGAAAATGCATTTGTCTGTCCATGTATTTTTCTACTATTCTTCTTCATCATTACCATCATCAGCATCACCGTCACCATCGTCATCATCGTCATCATCATCATCACCACCATCGTCACCATCATCGTTCTTATCAGGAAATCATCATCATCATCATCGTCGTCGTCGTCGTCGTCGTCGTCATCAGGCCACCCTCATTATCGTCATCACCAAGGGCATCACCATCATTTCATCACTGGTAAGTCAAAGGCAAGTGACAGCCCATGCTTCTCCGCAGAGTTTGTGCATTGCCAGCAGCAGCTAAGCTAATTACAAATTCCTAATTGTTGTTGTGAGATTGATTCATGCGCTCCCTTTGTCAGGGCCGGCGGAATATGATTTTGATCATCCCATTATTATTTTTACTTCATGAAATAAATCGACTTTCCAATGCTCCAATAAATGATGGCCTGATGGGAACCCCATGTTTATTGAATTTGATTATTGATTTTTTGCTATCAGATCAAATCAGATTCATGTTTGAGAGCAAAATGAAAATCTACAACGACCAGGCGAAATCAACCCACTTTGGATATAGACCGCTCTGTCTAAATGTTTATTTTGTCAAATTAAAATGATGATATCATCACTAAGACCACTAATGGAAGATATTTTCACTTCAGGCACTTAATGGAAATATTAGTACTTATTTGAACTTATCATAGAACTTATTTTAACTTATTTTTACTTATTTTCACTTATTTTCACTTATTTTTTGATATTTTCAAAGGTTCAGAACTGATAATAGACGAAGGATTTTTCTTTTATACATTTTGAAAAACACAATTGAATATAAGAAATAAGTAAAAAGTTTTGGGTAGGTTTGCATTATTTTTTAGCATCTATTATCCTTTTCAGGATATTTTCTTATTCAGGAACCATCCTTTTCAGGAACTACATCCTTTGCCTTGGGAGCCATGGCAGAAGAGAAGCAGCGGCTCAGCACAGACTAGCTGCTAAAGTATGGCTGCGAGTCATACTATAGATTCTCTCATAGCTGCTTGTAATGATTGCGAAGTAAAATATGTTGGAAAATACAATATATATATGTATATTATATATATATACAACAAAAAAACATTTAGAAACTCAAGATGTTGAAACGATAATTCCTGAAAAGGATGTAGTTCCTGAAATGGAAAGTTTCTGCGTTGAATCTTTCAGGTTGAATGTAGCTTCCTCAGAGGAATGTGTTTTCCTTTTTAAAAATTCTAAATTTACTGAATTCTAAATTATCTAAATTTTTGAAATTTTGTAATTATTTGGAATTGTAAGTTATCAAAAGTTTCTGGATTCTATTTTTTTTTGGATTTTATGATTTTTCTGGATTCTATTTTTTTTGATTTTCTGAATTTTCTGGATTATAGTTTTTCTAATTTTTCTAGATTCTATTTCTTTTTTGGTTTTCTACATTTTCTGGATTCTAACTTGTTTTGGCTAGATTTTCTGAATTCTATTTTTTTGGATTTTCTAAAATTTCTAGATTCTATGTTCTTTTTGATTTTCTAAATTGTCTGGAGTCTATTTTTTTGATTTTCTGAATTGTCTGGATTCTTAATTTTCTGAATTTCTAGATTCTTTGTTTTTTTGATTTTATAAATTTTCTGGATTCTAACTTTTTTGGATTGTCCAAATGTTCTTGATTTTGTTTTTTAAGAATTTTCTAGATCCTATTTTTTTTTGATTTTCTAAATTTTATGGGTTCTGAATTTTCATTTTTTTCTAGATTATATTTTTCTTTGGTTTTCTAAATATTCTGGATTCTATTTTTTTTTGGGGGTTTTCTAAATTTTCTGGATTTTATTTTTTCAGGTTTTCTAATTTTTTCTAGATTTTTTTTTGATCTTCTAAATTTTCTGGATTCTATGTTTGTTTTCTATTTTCTGATTTTATCTGAATTCTGAATTTTCTGAATTTTCTGGATTCTGATTTTTCTAATTTTCTAGATTCCATTTTTTTTGTTTCTAAATTTTCTGGATCCTTTTTTTTTATTTTCTGAATTTTCTGGATTCTAGTTGTTTTGCTTTTATAAATTTTCTAGACTCTTTTTTTTTTAGATTTCTGAATTTTATGGATTCTGAATTTTCTAAAAATGTTCTAGATTCCATTTTTTTTGGTTTCTAAATTTTCTGGAATCTATTTTTTTTAGATTTCCTGAGTTTTCTGGATTCTGGATTTTCTATTTTTTCCAGATTCTATTTTTTTTGGTTTTCTATTTTTTCTGGATTTTGAATTTTCTAAAGTTTCTGGATTCTATTTTTTTCCATTTTCTGAATTTTCTGGATTCTATGTTTTTTTGATTTTCTGAATTTTATGGATTTTTTTTTTGCTTCTATAAAGTTTCTGGGTTGTTTTTTGATTTCCTGAATTTTCTGGATTCTGAATTTTCTAAATTTTCTGGACTCTATTTTTTTTTGGGAGTTTATGTTTTTTTTTGGATTCTGAATTTTCTTCTTTTTAGTATTTAAGTATTTTCTGATTTTTATGGAGTTTGACGTGTCTGAATTTTCTCAAGTTTGAGTTTTCCTTTTCAAGGACCTGAATTTTCAGAAAACTCTCCTTTATTCAAGATAAATTAGCTTAAAGTAGGCTCCGTTTTGGGACCTTTCCTTTACTGGAACTTTCCTTTGCAGGATTCCTGAAAAGGATGGCTCTTGTAAAGGAAAGTTCCAGCAAAGGAGAGTTCCTGAAAAGGATGGCTCCTGTAAAGGAAAGTTCCAGCAAAGGAGAGTGCCTGAAAACCATAATTCCTGTAAAGGAAAATTCCAGCAAAGGAGGGTTCCTGAAAACTATGGTTCCTGTAAAGGAAAGTTCCAGCAAAGGAAAGTGCCTGAAAACCATGATTCCTGTAAAGGAAAGTTCCAGTAAAGGAGAGTTCCTGAAAAGGATGGTTCCTGTAAAGGAAAGTTCCAGCAAAGGAGAGTTCCTGAAAAGGATGGTATCTCCTTTACTGGAACTTTCCTTTACAGGAACCATAGTTTTCAGGTATCTATTTCTCCAACTATTCCTGGGCAGCAACTTCGAAATGAAAACAAAACAAAAAAATGATTTCCAGCTATTTTCAGATATTTTCAGGTATTTTCAGATATTTTCAAATATATTTTCAGATATTTTTCACTAATATTCGAATATATTTGATTATATCTTCATTATTATGTAATAAACTCAAATAAACAAATAGTGAAACTTAACTCAAAATTAATTTTTAAAAATAATTTAAACAAGATATTAGCAAGATACTAGCAACTTATCAGATACTTATTAGTTCGTTAAGTGCCTAAAGTGAAAATTTCTTCCATTAGTGGTCTTAGTACTAATAGTTCAACATTGAACCGGGGTGTTATTATTCAAACATTGAACAGTTGAACTCGGGTAGTAACAATAATGAACATCAATTATTGGAATCATATTGAGTCAATGGAACCCAACAAATATTCTCAAAAAACATCTTGTCACTTTTTGACTTCCTTAACCTTAGGCCAGATAAGCACTAATATTTCCATTAAGTGCCTAAAGTGAAAATATCCTCCATTAGTGTTCTCAGTATGCATGTACACACATATGTGAATAGATGTGGGACCATAAAATCTTGGTGTTGAATATTACAGGGACGGGATTTGCAACCCCCCAGACAATCAACGTGCTCTTCTCACAAACCAACGATTTTCGCAAACTAGGGCACCACGCTTGTACGATCGCGTGCGGTTGAGGGTGCAGTTGAGCTTCAAGGTGGGCGTTAGTAACGATAGGTGTGGGCAGATCAACCCAACTTTTGAAGCTGAACTCATTGTGGTTATATCCACAACCTATGGTGCACTTCTAAATTAACAATTTAATGCAATTAGTGTGTGAGTACGTGAAAAATCCCATCATGTATAAATACAGGCCGGGGGCCGCATGCTGAGTTCAAATCAAGCTGCAGATCCTTTCCTTGGGCTAGGTCTGCTACAGATGTGAGTGTTTAAACAGGATGGTCTTTCGGCGCCACGACTACGAGGCGCCACCCAGGCATCAGGAGCAACGTGCCGGAGCAGGATGCCAGGCACGAGCATCCTCAACTTCTGTGCAAGTGCCCGAATTGCTGAAGGATTCTTGCCCAGAATTGCCATTTCAGGCAAGCATTGCAGAAAGTCTGATGCCTATAAAGAGAGCTTGAAGACTATCGCAGCGGCACAGAAATCTTGGGGCTTGCATGCTTCACGCCAAAGCCGTGCTGCGCATTGGCAAGAATTGTCAAAGCTTGCTGTGGGTCGGGCCAATACAGGCGGCAAAAAAGCTGTGGCATCCGTAGTGGAAGAGTTCAGACCCAGTTTTGCCATGAAGGAGGGCGCACGAGACTATCAGATCTTGGCTTTCACTTGTGTTGTCGGCAAAGTGGAGCTGTGCCTCACTGAGAGCGTATGGCGGGGGAGTACCAAAAAATCAAATACCGTTCCTCGACCTGTTGCAGACGTGGTGGTTCAAATATGGTTCAAATTGCTGATTGTTAGTCAAGAAGAATACTGTTTGGAGACTGGCTAGTGTGGAAAGAAGCACAGAAACTGCAATTGTAATCTTTGAGGAAACTAGAGAAAACAGCTTGAATTCTAACTCCTTTGCTAAAGCGAATAACTTCCAAAAAGATTCCAACACATTTGAGGCAAAACCATCGGACATACGGTACCCTATGTTTACTTGGATTTTTTTCCCCATCCCCGGGGATTTTTTTTCCCGGCTAAGTTCTCGCAGACTGGGGTGCCAGGGAGGCAAGGCAGCAAGCAAGCAAGCAAGCAAGCCGGCCAGCAAGCAAGCAAGCAAAGAAGGGACCCAGCGAGCAAGCAAGCAAGCCAGCCAGCCAGCCAGCCAGCAAGCAAGCAAGCAAGGGAGCCAGCGAGCAAACCAAGCAAGCAAGCAAGCCAGCCAGCCAGCTAGCAAGCAAGCAAGCAAGCAAGGGGGCCAGCCAGCAAAGCAAGCAAGCAAGCAAGCGAGCCAGCCAGCCAGCAAGCAAGCAAGCAAGGGGGCCAGCCAGCAAACCAAGCAAGCAAGCGAGCGAGCGAGCGAGCGAGCAAGCAAGCAAGCGAGCAAACCAAGCAAGCAAGCAAGCAAGCAAGCGAGCAAGCGAGCAAGCGAGCAAGCGAGCAAGCGAGCAAGCGAGCAAGCGAGCGAGCAAGCAAGGGAGCCAGCGAGCAAACAATCTTTCTTCGAGGAATTTCTGTCCGAACCGAGGTTGTAACTAGTTATTGGCTTTATTATACACCCATATTTATTTTTACTTATGCATTATATTTGCTAGCATTGATGGAGAGAAAGAAGGGGATATTGTAGGCGTCGAAGCTACTAGTAAGTGGGATGAAAGTCTAAGTATTTTTGAAGATTCTTTTCGAACTCTCCCAAGCGGTTGATAGGCGATAGTCATGATGAAGGTCTAACCGCGGGCCCCAGTCAGTGGACACTGCCAGACCTCAACTGCGGGCCCCAGATCTCAGTGGGCACTGCCGGACCTCAACCACGAGCTCCACATGTTAGTGGGCACTGCCGGACCTCACTTGCGGGCGTCAAATTGCAGTGGGCACTGCCGCACCTCAACCGCGGGCGCCAGATCTCAGTGGGCACTGCCGGACCTCAGCTAGACGCCAGAGATAATGTCAGATAGAATGCCAGAAAGAATGTCCGAATAGATGCCAAGAATGCCAGAATTTAATGAATGTCTGAAACGATGCCACGTAGAATGTGAAAAAAGATGCCAGATAGAACGCAAGAAAGAATGTCAGAATATATATATATTATAATTATATATATACTTATTTATTCTGTATTTCTTTATTATATATTTTGCATATATATTCTGATTATTTTTTGATTATATATAGTTATTATATATAGTTATTATATATATTTATTATATATATATCATACACACATATATATTTATTGTACATATATGTATTTACTATATATATATGTAAATAATATACTATAATATATATATATATTATATATATTATATATATATATTATATATTTATTTTCAGAGATGGATGGATGGATGGATGGATGGATAGATAGATAGACAGATATTTGCCAGAAAGTATGCCTGAATAGATGCCAGGTAGAATGTCAAAGTATATGCCGCAAAGAATGTCAGATAAAATGTCAGAGTAAATGTTCCATATATACTTCCAGATGGTATGTCAGATACTTTGTCGGAATAGTGTTTCAGGGCGGGGGTCACGCGAAGCAAGTAATTTGCAGCAAAATTCGATACTTACATTTAGCCCAGGGATTTTCCAGCCAGGCACGTTTGATTGGGTAACCAGATCATGTTGATCCTAAAAACTCACAGCTTATCAGTTATCAAACTCCCCAAGCGATCACAACAACGATCACAACAACAACACAACAACAACAACCACAACAACCATCACAACAACCATCACAACAACCATCACAACAACCATCACAACAACCATCACAACAAGAAACAGCACAACAACAAACATCACAACAACAAACATAACAGCAACAAACGTAACAACAACAAATACAACAACATAGAAGGTTCCAGCTCTATAGGGAAAACATACCGGGCTCTTTAAAAAGAGCAGCCATCCAACTTGAACTCTAGCAAGGACAGTTAGACACCCCGGGTCCCCCAATTTCAATGTTGTGTGAAAGCAGCGCCTGGCGGAGCCTTCCAAAAAAACAGCCATTCTTGCTCCGGCCATTGATAAGTGATGATTAGCAACATTGATACAGGGGGTCCGGGGGCTTCCGGTGCATGCTGAAACTTTTTGGTCGAGGGCTGTTTTTTTTTGAAGACCCCGGTATCCGCATCATTATCCCATATTTTCCCCCTATATATCTTGTTGGTTGTATATCCCACTAGGCTTACTGATAAATCCATACAAAACAACATTTTTCTTCTTTAGTAGATTATCATATTACATCATATTTCCATATACCCTCTGGTTATTTAACATAGCCATGGAAAATCACCATTTTGAATAGGTAAACCATCTATTTCTATGGGCCATCTATACCATGGCGAACTGTTAGTCATAACCAGAGGGTATATTCACCATGATTTCCCGATGTTTTCCCATGAAAATCAGCGCCGATTTTCAGCCCCCCAGTGGTTCCACGGTGCTACCCTCTGGTAAACTAACATAGCTATGGAAAATCACCATTTATAATAGGTAATTCAACTATAAATGATCATTTTCAATAGCTTTTTGTATGTTTACCAGAGGGTATATCCAACTAATATCCCATTGAATCACTATTGAATCCCATTAAATCACTATAAATCCCATTAAATCACTATATATCACCATTAAATCATTTAATGATCATTTTCAATAGCTATTTTGACATAACCAGAGGGTAATCCCTTAGGTCCGATGTGGCCTGTGCCGTGAATTTGATCCTGGCCAGCGTCTTCGGCAGCGTCCTGAAACCTGCGCTGAATCCGGTGCCGGCAGTGCCGGGGGCAACGGGGAAACACTGGGGGGATGTTGACCTGTAAAGGTTACCCTCTGGTAATTTAACGTAGCTATTGAAGATGGCCATTTATAGTGAGTTTTCCCATTAAAAATGGTGATTTCCCATAGTTATGTTAGTTTACCAGGGGGTAGATCTCATGAGAATATCATTGATATACCTATATATATATAATCCCTTCCTCCTAATACTAAAACCCCCCCCCTAATACAAAACACGGCAGGTAGTTTTTAGTATTAGGGGGGTATTTATTATTAGGGAACCAAATCGAAGTCATGTTAATTAGTTATTCATGCATTAGAATGGAGGAAGGGATTATTCATTTTATACAGATTTCTAAGTAATTCTAATTAATTAATTAGATGCATAATTATGTATATATAACGCAATTAAAATATTGCCAAAAATGGCAGTTCGAAGCTTACCCCTAATACTAAATTAAAACCCTTAATACTAAAAACTATTTTTTCCGATCTCAAAATCAATTAAATTTCTTTATATAACGCAATTAAAATATTGCCAAAAATGGCAGTTAGAAGCTTACCCCTAATTGCTAGAGTAGCTAGGCAGCTTGGAGTGAGGGATTGGGACTAGGCCCCCCTAATACTAAACACCCCGGGGTGAACTAGTTTTTAGTATTAGGGGGGAGAACCCACAAATGGTAGGTTGATTTTCGAATTGTTTTTTAAAGGGGATCAATTAAAAGTCAAATTGGCCAAACTGAAATTTTCGGAAATTGGAGATGGATGCCTGTTTTTAGTATTAGGGGGACGTTTAGTATTAGGAGGAAGGGATTATATATGCTCTGGATATCATAATGGATATGTACATATAGTGTATTTGAATATATACATACACATGTATGTTATTGCTATGTGAAATTACATTATGTTTTGTTTTGTTTTGACTGGTATTTTATGTACGTAACGTAAGGTAATGTAATGCAATCCAAAGCAATGCAATGTAATGCAACATCAATGTCATGTCATGTAATGTAATGCAATGATATACAGAGAGAGAGAGGAGTTTGTGGATCGAGAACATGGGGGAATTTTGTATACATATATGTATATACAGTGTATATTATATATATACATGTTTCTGCAGATAACATTTGGTATATGGCCAACAATATCATTTGGGTGTCTGAAAATTGGTTATACCCTTAAAAAAACATGTTTAATTGCGAGAACTGGGGTTTCTACACATTTGTCACGTGCAGAGTGTGATTGCCAATTAACTAGTGCATGGCTGGCTTTAAAAAAACAGTCGTCACTCATTTTTATATACCTTACGCTCTCCCACTACCCATGAGATTAACTCCGATATGTTTACTTATGTTTTTAGGTACTCGGAGATCTTGGAGGGTCTAGGTATGTGTAAGACTGTTGTTGTGAACCAGTTGTTTTGAATAAAGCACCTAAACCGTGGAAACATATCTGAAACATCCAACGTTCCGCTCTTCCGAAAGAAAGTCTCTCCGTGATGGGAGCAGATACAAGTAGCCGATACGAATATATCCAGTATATATTTATTTATTTACATATATATATATTATGTATATACTATATATATATTTATATATTATGTATATACATGTGTATGTATATATATATATCCATGGATTTACGTAAATGCCATCACCGTTGCAGGTAGACACCATTTTCTACATGGCAGTGCCTTGTGCCATCTGCCTCATTCCAGCTCCTGGGATGACAAGTCAGAAAAATCGGTGTGGCCACAGCAAGCCCCAGCCTAAACGATCGCAATAGCGAAGTTTACGCACAAAATTCACTTGGCTAACTTTTGGGTTTTTGGGGGCTAATAAGATTTAATAACTATAGTAACAATTATTTAATGGCATGTGTATAAAACCAACTTGTAACTTGCTGGGCCTTACCTTGTAGTCAGTGGATGTTAATGCCAATGCCTCAGGTGGCGATTATGCCAGCGAAACCATTTTATGGCCAACCATCAACGGAGTTGAATCTAAAAACAACCTGTACTATAGCCATGTATAGCAAGCCGTGAACAAACATAGTATGTGTCTATGTAATGTCAAGTTGTGTAAGGATTTCAATTGATATCAATCTACTTTCACTTGATGTTCTTTTTATAAAAACCAAAAAAGAAATCTACAGGGGCCAAGGGGGGTGATTAATTAGGGGCGGGAAACCCTGCCGATTATTTGGGGGGACATGGGCTCATGAGGGATACCCTTTGGGAGCATCTCAAACTGCGGTTGTTTAACATTTGGGAAATGTTGTTTGTTTTTAAATTTGGCCAAGAATTTGGTTTGAACCAAGACTGCAAGACTGAGCCTGCGATTGCAAAGTCACAAGTCTGTGACTGCAAAGTCACAAGTCGGTAATTTTATGGTAATTGTGCGTGGTTCAAAGAAGTCGGCAATGAGATGGAACAGCGCGTCAGTGACACCATGTGCCAACCTTGCATGCCAGGACGATGCTGGGGATGATGGTGCCTAACGGGCGTTCCTATGACATGGCATCGAAGGATGCATGGAACGCAGTTCATTTGCAATGTGAAGAACTCATGCGCATGGAAGTTTTTCCTAATTTCGCACAAGGGCGTGGGAACTGCCTACGACCTTGAATCATGATTCTACATATCCCACGGTGTGTGACTGCAAAGTCACAAAAAGGCTGGTGCCAATGCAACAAAATGATCAGTTACTCACCTCGTCTAATGGTAGTGTCTGTGTGTTGAGCCAATAGTACATCTTGATTAATTGGGGAGTACATCTCCCGGTACGTTCATCAGGGGGGAGCAACCCATTTTAGTATTGCCAAAACATTTTTCCTGTGTGGGGGGTGATTTATCACTAGGGATTGTTTAATCACAACTTGACGTTATATTGCTAGCTGTCAAGTGCACTTCGCAGTAAGGGGATCAAAGTTTGGCTACTCCAACTACACGGAGATGTTTCGTTGTGTTGAGCAAAAGTGGATGCAGACCATTACAGATATACTAGATATTGAATTGGTCCACTAAAATGAACACTTGGAGAGCTGGAATAGCATGATAATGGTTCTGCAATTGGAACGGGACAGGAGATAGGTACCGAGTACCGATGGTGTTTTTCTGGTGAGGAGTTGATTCTTAGCTCCATGTGAGATCAACTGAATTTCTCAAAAGTTTGAAGTCTACATGTATATGCAGGATGGGGCCCCATAGTTAGCGAAGTTGGTTGGTAACTATAATAACACTAGTGTTTTAGATGGGGCTATAAACCAACTTATAACTAGGGGGCCCCATCTTGTGGAAATATATAATATATATATATATATATATATTATATTATATTATATTATATTATATTATATTATATTATATGTACATAGTGTGCATATATATATATATAAGACATGTTCTAAAGCGAGAGAGTGAGAGAAAGAGAGATATAGTCAAAATTTGTTCTTGACACCAGGACCAAGAACAGCACAACATGGGATTATCCTTGCTGATCCGTGGCCCTGATGAAGTGTGGTTGTACCAAAAAAATACCACAGCGATTCAACTGTTACTGTGTTTACGCGTGTTTTTGCTACTGGTTGGAGGATCGTCCCACTTAGTAAGTGGGTTTGTTCACCACAGTTTTAAGTAGGAAAAGTAGGGCTAGCCCAGTTATAACTGTATTTTTTTGTAATCAACTTACTGAACCAAGTAGGAGTAGCCTCCAAATAGCAATAAATTATTTATTTATTTGGTTTAATGATTATTGTCTTGTCGATTTTTTTTATGTAATAAATATGGTTTTAAAACATTTTTATTTTTTCCCTTGGAAAAATTGAATTAGAACTTAATAATTTTAAAAAATATGCGTTTTTATATCTGAAGAATCTGTGGTTAACGCATGGCAATAATTGACGTGTTGCTGCATCATGCAGCCCACTGCTATAGTTTTAGTTTTCACGGTGCCCACAGTTGTTTTACCATGAAAAGGACCACGTGTTTAACCATCAACAAGTGGAATCATTCCCAGGAACCGGGTTTAATTCCTGAGATGTTCATGTTCAAAATCATCCCAAAATTGATGGATGTGTTCATGATATTTATTGGGATTTAATACGGATATTATGGTTTCTTTTTGGGTATGTTTGATGGATGGATTCCCATTTAAGTGATGCTTAAGTTTGACAATTGTTGCTCCTTAAACCCTTGGGAGATTTGTATGACAACTGAATTATTCAAGTGAGTATTCTGAAGAAATATGTGTTGCTACCCTATTTGAGGTTCACTTATGTAGATAGTTGATTGCATTAAAAAAAACATTAGATGTTTATTTTTAAAAAATATTATTGGGGGATGTCATACCACACTGGGTTTGATTATTGATGAAACACTATTGTTTGTGAGAACCTGTCTTATTGACAAATTACGCTCCGGTAATCAAGCGTAGCGTGCGTCAACCCCCCCATGCAGTTTTGTTTTCGAGGATTTCCCAGCGGCCGGCCATGTTCGATGACACTGTTGCGAGTGTTTCTATCAACTTGGATACTAATAATGTCCATTAAATCCTTTTAAATCCCTAACATACCGTTAGCAAAATCCGAAAAAAATATCCAACTATTAAAATTCAGTAAAACCCAATCCCATTAAATTCCTCTAAATGCAATTATATAGATGCCCATTAAATACCCACAGATACCCATTGCAATCCCATTATATCTTATTTACCCCCCTTCAAGACCCATTAAATTCCAATAAAATCCATATTAAATCATATTAAATCCCATTAAAGACTATCAACTACCATTGAATACCCATCAAATACCCTTCAACTACCCATTAAAATCACATGAAACCAACTTTAAATCTCATTAAATTCCATTAAGTCCCATTAAATACCCATCAAATACCCGTCAAATACCTGTAAAATCACATGAAATCATTATTAAAACCCATTAACTCCCATCAAATACCTATCAAGTACCAATTAAAATTGCATGAAATCCCTATTGAATCCCTATTAACCCCATCAAGTACCTATCAATTACCAAGTAAAATCGCATGAAATCCCTATTGAATCCCATCAAATATTAATCAAATACCCATTAAAATCCGGTGAAACCCCTGTTAACCCCCAGTAGATCCCATTAAATAGCAATTGAATCCCCATCAAATGCCATTCACGAATCACCCAACAAAAACCAACGTCTTTCGGCGAGGCTTCCATTTGGGTCTATCATCCAGTAGATTGGCCTGGCTTTGGGGAGCTCTCAGACACACAGGCGGGTCCGGTTCAGTTCAGCCATGAGAATCTACAGTTATAACTGTTGAGGGCTGAGGGCTATAACTGTACAGTTGTTTAAACGGTTAAATGATATACATATATATATATAAATCAACCTTAGTTATGAATATGGCCTATGGCCATATATATATATATACATACAGTCTGGTGATATATCAAATATTAAATATGACATGGGACCAATGATTAAAAACTGTTAGTTGCCACATATATATATAGGGGACAGGTATATTTAGGGGATAAGACCTAGAGTTGTGGCAATTACGAGTTACAAGTGGCCGTTTAACTGTGAAGAAAAACGTTTTTTGTTTATGGGATTATTTCATGATATGATGCCTAAGGTTAACAAATATAACTGGGATCTTAATGATCCTAATGATATATGATACATAGAATTTTAAATTACAGACTACAGTATATCATACATAAATCTATGATAGTTATATATAATATGTATGTATCACTATAACCTACTAGTTACAGGAATTATAAACAATGCCATCTAAGGCCAAGCCGGGCTATAACTGTAGCCCCCAAACATATTTTAGCCAAGGTGACGATGGTGAACATTTTCTGTATGATGTTCGATGATTTTCTATTATATTTGATGAGTTGTATGTTTTTGACCTGTTGTGACGAATGATGTTTTTTTAGGAGGCCACGAGAGCTGTTGAGTTGATTAGGGGAATAGAACGAACTAGTTCATGACTTATAACCAAAAAAGGATGGTGTAAAAATAGCATGCTGCAATGATTTTGTGTATTGTAGGAAGCCATTTCTGCATCTAAGATTGCTGGTAGCATCTCCAGCTCGTTTGTATGTTTGGTTTTAATGCCATTTCTGTATCCTGTTCTTTGGCGGATCCACGATAGGCCATGATACATTCCTTCCCTACAGTATTTGGAGTACTTGAATCACTATAGGGTCATGTACCAGTCATGTAGGTGAATATGTTTGTTCGCAACTTTTCCTGGAGCCTCCTAGACAGACATCAATACTCCTAGACAGACATCGCTGCATCGCTGCCTGATATCCTCCGTAGATCCGATCCGAATGGGTTGATTTTAGTTCACGTAGGGTTTACTGTTACAGTAATGACGGATGCAACATGCCATAGTTCATGGGGTTTATCTTACCTTGCATGGGATCCATCTAAAACAGATTGATTCAAGATGATTCACTCGTGTTTCACAGAAAATACATACAGAAAAAACTATTGATATAGACATAGATATCTTATACATATATATATAATGCATATGGAATACTGTGCCCAGGAAAAAGGATACAATGAGTTTGTGCAGACAGCGCAGTGCAGACTCCAAGATTGCCACGATATGTATTTCCACGTGGTTGCTGACAGCAATCACGGAAAGGTTTTGCTACCGTTTCGCTTCTGCTGGCAAAAAAAAGATACAATGTGTCTAAGGAAGAAAAAAATCTGATTCAACATGAGATTCCTATGATATCCATTCTACATTCTACGTGTCGAGATTCAGTACTCCAAAGTTGTTTTCTTAGTAACAATGACATGAGTCTATTGATTTTCAGGGATTCAAATTGGTTGGTGGTTTCAAACATGAATTTTATTTTCCATTTCATATATAGGATGTCCTCCTTCCCATTGACGAACTCCATCATTTTTCAAGATGGTTTTTTAACCACCTACCACTGTTGATCCATAGCCATATCCACATATTTTGTTGATTGCATGGTGCCCTTCCCAGGCCATGGCCAAGTTGATGTATATAACTTCCGCCGGAGGGCGTTTGGTAATAATGTCCCCAATGGTGGCTTAAGCATGTTATAGTCATCACCAAATAGATGGAAAAGTAAATCACCATCAAATTAGTAGGGATTTACTTTTCTCTTTGGCGATGACTATAAACATGTTAACCATGTTCCATGTATTTCTTTCAGGTGCTGAAGAAGGTCATGGAGTTGTCTCCCAACACCGTGCTGTGGGTGGTCCTGTCGGGTGTCATTGCAGCAGGCACGACATGGCACGACGGCCCTTCACGAAGTGGCGCTCCAATTTCACTTGGCTTGATGCTACAATGTGGTGCCAATAGGTGATGTTACCCTCTGGTAAATTAACATAGACCCTGAAAATAGCTTAGTTTTAATGGAAACTAATCTTCCAACCCCGATGACTGCCAGGGTCTATGTTAATTTACTGGAGGGTAATGTTGGTTTATAAACCCCATTAATCCTATAGTTATTTGCGTATAAAAACCATAGTTATTGGACTTATTGGTACCAACTGAACGCTATCTAGGGGGGCCCACATTGTAGATATATCGAACTACGTCCTATGTGTTTTTTCTTAATCAACGTTCCATCACAAAGAGGCTCCACCTTTTTTTTGGATCCAGCCGTAGCTTCTATTCGGAAGTGTTTGGGGGTATAATGTAGGACTTTAAGATACTTTAAGCAGTTACACATCCCATTGATCTGGATGAAATATCTTAAGTGACCTCATGTGACAGTGACATCACTGGATCGTTGGAGGGAATCATCCTCAGATGCGGCTGAAATTTCAGCTATTTCAGGTCAATCCATTATAAGAATTCAGCCACTTATTAGGAGAATATAAAGTATAGGATTTAACTATGGAGAATTTGACCAAGAAAAAAGACGGGGCTAATATGCTTATTGTTCAACTCCACCTGCTAGGTAAGTTTGCTCCTCCAAAACAAGCAACTCGTCCGGTCCTGCAGACTGGACCCGAACACCGGACTCGAACACCATGCCAGATAAGGTAATGTCAAAAAATAATATATTACCCTCTGGTAATTTAACATAGCCATGGTATAGATGGCCCATTATAGATGGTTTACCTATTAAACATGGTGATTTCCCATGGCTATGTTAAATAACCAGATGGTATATTACAATATATGATATATGTCAGGTAGACTGTCAGATATAATGTCAGACAAAATGTCGGATAGAGATAGAATGTTGAAATACATGCCAAATAGAGTGTCAGAATATATGTCAAAATCAACTCTAGATAGAATACCAGATAAAGTGTCAGATAAAATGTCAAATATATGTCAGAACATATATCAGATGAACTGTCCGATAGACTGTCAGAGTACATGCCAACACAAAAGTCAAACAGAATGCCAGAAAAAATGACAGATTGATTGTGATAATATAGGTTTGATAGAATGTTAGTTCATTGGGGTCACTCAAAGGCAAGTTGTTTTTTGATGCTCGGAAAGTTATGATTTGGCCTGGAACATGATGATGTTTACCAGCATGAAGGTGGATTTGACCGGAAAAATGTGTTGTTTCCGTGAACAAATTGCGATCATTATTTAGCAAATAGTGTGTCTCTAAACTATACGCGTGAAATAAACATTGGTCATTCTGTGTGAAATGAATACGATGTGATTTGAGCTCCAACAGTGTATATTTTGGCTTGACAAATAGAGACCTCAGTTGCCATCAGTTACCCAAATTACTACAAGGTGGTGCCCCCCCAAGTTATAAATGGGTAGTGACATTGGACTTATTTGCACCAACTGAACGCGATTCCGAACTGGGGCACCACCCTGTATCACATTGGAAATACCCTCTGGTTATTTAACATAGCCCTGGTATAGATGGCCCATAGAAATAGATGATCTCCCCATCTAGAAACCTCCATTTATGGTTGTGATTTTCCATGGCTATGTTAGTCATAACCAGATGATATTTTGCGATGAGAATCTACAGAAAATCAACGAAGTTTGTTGCACAAAGATCGATTTTTCATGCTGGACGCGGATTTCACATGCCTTACTTGGTGGCGAACTACCCACGAATCGTAAGCCCAGTGATTGACATGGGATAAGTAGGGTTAATCCACTTATAACTGGGGTTATAACCCACTTACTAAGTGGGATGAGCCACCAAGTAGCGCTGAAGCATTGGGTTCCAATTGTTGCGCAAGAATTGGGACAAATTGTTGAAAATAAAGATCCGAAAAACACAACATGTGTATCCGGTTGGTGGTTTGGAACATTTTTTATTTTCCATAATATATGGGTTGTCATCCTTCCCATTGACTGTCATATTTTTCAAGATGGGTAGAACCACCAACCAGGTATGATGTGACAATGACTGCGACTAATTCTGGTACTAGTTCATCACGATAATCAGCTCCGCCTGCCGCGTGTTATCAGCTCCTTTGGCCTTTCAACGCGTTGCGGTTTCCGCGTTGCGCGGGCAGGCTACAACGTGTTGCAGTACACGGTGGTGCAAAAATTGTCTGCCAGCCATGCTGCGTTTGCAGGTTCACTCGGGATGGGCACCATTTTTTTTTGTGATAGCACTGGAAAAAATGCCCGTTGTATTCGGAAATACCATGAAATATCACCATAAACCATTTACTAGCTGAGATGCAGCCCTAAGCTGGGTTCAAAAGTTTTGTTACCAACAACTGGAGCGGGAATTGAAACCAGTACTCGTTTTTATATATATATATGTTTATTGGATGAATCTTAACGACCTCACTGCCACTGGGACCCCCTAGCTTAGTTGACTTGTAACTTGGTTAACTGTTGGGTTATTGGTGATAGAACTATTCACCTAGACTCTCCAAGTACCACAAAGAATGAGCGTTTTGCGCCACAATTTTAGTATTCTTATCTATTTTTATAGGTACCTGGAGGGTGTAGGCATGGGGATTATCAACCAAGAAACATCACTGGGCCACGTTGATGGCTAACATGGTCTCGGCCTCTCGGCCTCTCGGCCTTCCAGGTAATTTCAACAAAGCGGCAACGATTTTGCTCTCCATTTGCATGGGCTTGGACTCTTGCCGCGACCATGGGCGAAAACCGCGTTGTGTCACCCCAATTCCATCCAATTCCAAAGATGATTTGATCTGATTTTATCTCCCCATTCAATCGCCATGATTATCCATTTTTGAAATTCCATGATATAATTTATATACCCCAACTTTAGACACACCAAAGTCGTCTTTGGAAAGTCTACACGTTGCCTTGCCTTGGTTTACCATCTCGCAGGCCTCTTTCACTGATCGATGGTGTTGTCATGTGTAGAGATTTGGTAAGTTCCAAGACATGCGTAATGCTTCAATGGGAATTTCAGGATCCTAAAATGGAGGTACTGTACCATATATATATATAAAGCCATATTTTGTGGGGATATTCCCTTACATAGGCCTAAAAAATAGGCCTTATATATGGTAGGTACCTCCAATAAATCGGTTCCTGTGATGGCCAGAGAATACTGCGATGATTTCACGATAGCCTAAGTTGCAGGAGTTATTTCATCCCATTTAGAAGTGTTAGTTGGGCCATAACTGTATAATGATGGTCACATTTCCGAAGCCTCCCAATTGTGAAGGAAGGTCACCTGAAAAAAAAGTCTAGAGGCTAGATGACAATCATCTCTGGTTGGTGGTTTGAAACATTTTTTTATATTTCCATATATTGGGAATGTCATCATCCCAACTGACGAACTCATATTTTTTCAGAGGGGTAGGCTCAACCACCAGCCAGATCAGATTCACCAAGTGTATGCGGGCCCTGGTTGATGTGATGTTGAATCAAGCACAGGTCAAGATGGGGGTGCCCAACAATGATGGTCAATCCTTGAAGCCATCATTGTATACTAAAAAAACTAATCAACCATCAACATAAATGATAATAAATATATCTACCAACATCCAGAAACCATAGAGATATGTTCTATCAAACAAATCTGGTCTGGTATCTACTTTCTGGCTCATCCCACTTACCAAGTAGATTATATCTCTGTTGTTTCTCTGGGATAAGTAGAGTTAATCCACTTAAACCTAGGATTATAACCTACTTAGTTAGTGGGATGAGCCACCAAGTATCGTGCTGTCAATCCAGATGAACCAAGTGCCTTCAAGGAGTCTTTGCCGGGTGGCTTCTGGACTGCTGCCACTCTGCAAATATGGAAATCTGTGCCATCACAGGTTTGTCCAAAGACAAGGATAGTACTATAAGTGTACCAAAAATCAACATACATCAAAAGTGTACCCGAAATCAACATATATCAACTACCATGTTTACTCATTTTTGATGGTCTAGGCAACTGCTGGAGATATTTATGGATGTCCACAAACTTTGAACAATCCCAATAGTTGACTGTTCTTTCTGCTTGATCAGATTATTTTGTGCAACGACTTGTTGCTAGCGGGACTTGCGATCTGTGGATACTAGCCTGAATGAAATCTAAGATTCATATTCATCATCATCATCATCCTCATCATCATCATCATCCCTTATGAAGATAAGATGTTACCAAATTTGGAAGATGTCGCGACATAACAGTCCTTCACCGATTCCATGTTGGATTTCTTCGCTTACGCTTTGGAAACCTGCAATCTGGCCGCTGTCTCTGTCATTGATGGGTGAAGTCCAAATTACCCTCAATCTGGATGCAAAAACAGTGATATGGGTTTGTCTGAAAATTGCGTACCCATGTGTACCCAATGGTTTGTCTGAACATGTTCCCTATTGGCTTTTTTAAATTGGGATATACCCTATGTTCACACCCATATGACCACTTTGGTTCATTATTTTAGTACACCACTTTGCATGTGACCTGGATTTGAAGATGATTTGGCTTACTTTTCCAATGGGAAATCCACTACGAACTCTTTTTTTGGGGGGAGTTCCCTAAGCAAATCCAAGATGATGTATCCTCTGGTAGACTAACATAACTATGGAAATTGACCCATAGAAATAGTTGATCTACCAATTATAAATGGTGATTTTCCAGTTCGCAAACTGTTAGTTTACCAGAGGGTACTTGTACCAAGTCGATCCTCTTTTCTTCCACAACGGATCAAGACACTGGATTGCGGTCCAGCAAGGGGAGGAAAAGACTGTGCTCCTTTCTACCTGGGTGGTTTTAGATATATTGTCCATCCCATTTTTCATCCCATTTTTTTGTCATGACGATTAAAACTCTAATGCATTTTTCTTCAGATTTTCGTACACCTAAAAAAGAAAGAAACGTGATTTATCATTGTCGATTATTTCGGATTCGAGTTTTCTTTTCACCAATTTCTATCTTATTTGGGATTTTTATAGAGTGAGGGAACCTTCCGGCTCTTTTATTGACATCAGAAGTTTGGTTTTGAATATTGGATTCCTCGTTGTCACCACGAACCTAAATAACCAAAAATTCCCTTTTCGGATGCGCACGCAGCTAAAAGGAAACATATTGCTGTGTCAACCCATTCAAGTATAGACAACATAAATATATATTTTCTTCAAACACAAATGAATTTTGCTTGCTTATCAACCAACTTACCGTTTTGCTGCCCTTGTGCAGTTCCCTCTGCTATTCGACAAAAATTCACCTGACATGGTGACATGGCAGCGACATTCTCGAGGTGATGCTGTCGGCAATTATCGGCAACATTGGAGCCTTCACGAGCTATAGCATGTTGAGACCTGGACTGCCTTCAGTGGAAATTTCAGGATCCAAAATGGAGCTGGTTGGTGGCTCATCCCAGGTTATAACCCCAGTTATAAATGGGATAAGTAGGGTTAATCCACTTATAACTGGGGTTATAACTTACTTACCAAGTGGGATGAGCCACCAAGTGGTTGGTGGTTTCAAACATGTTTTTGTTCCATAATATATGGGTTGTCATCCTTCCCATTGACGAACTCATATTTTTCAAGATGGTTAAAACCACCAACCAGGGAGGTACGTAAACGTAGCATGATTTGGCCATATGTATTGGGGATATTCCCTGAAATTTAGGCCTCAAAAATAGGCCTTATATGGTAGGTACCTCCAATAAATCGGTACCTGAAATGGCCATTGATTAGTTACCCTCTGGTTATTGAACGTAGCTGTGGAGAATCACAATGTTTAATAGGTAAAGCACCATAAACCGTCTATAAGTGGCCATTTTCCATAGTTATATATGTTGAATAACCATAGGGTTATACGAGGGATAGGGATTGAATGGGATTTAGCCTTTAGTAATGTAACATAATAGCCACAGTGTTATGGGAAATCACCATGGTTATTAGGTAAAGCATCGAACTAAATGGCACATGTTCCATAGAAAAACGTTAATTTGCCAGAGGGTAATGGAAAAAAAATGATGTTTGTAGTAGTTAATAGGGTACTCAACAAAGTGGATGGGTAGTCTGATGGTAACTGGATGGATAGAACTGGGGAAATCTGACATATTTTGAAGAATATATTTCATAAATACCGTCAATAAGTTTTGAATCTCAAGACTCAAACCCTAGTTTGGTGTGTTTGGACTCAGTCAATGCGGACTAGTCTGTGTTGTTTCTATAGATAGCGACCCAACCTACTTAATACAAGTGGATAGAATCACAGTAAAATAACTGGACTATCGGACTGACTAACCCTACGTAGCCTGTCCGAGAGCTGGGGATAGAATCCATGGCCACTATGTGTGGTGAAGCACCAAGATGGGGACCGTAATGGCGAATCCGGGATTTGATGATCCTCCAGTTGTGTTGTGTTGATAGAACTATCAGATACCTATGGCATCATAGTTTTTTGGGTATTACCATCCATTTACCAGCTACTAGATGCTACTAGTTACTAGTATTTTGATGTTCACCAATGTACTAGGATACTGGTAAAAACATCAAAATAGTACATCTGGTTGGTGATTTGGAACATGAATTTTATTTGTCCATATATTGAGAATGTCATCATCCCAACTGACGAACTCCATCATTTTTCAGAGGGATAGGTTGAAACCACCAACCAGCAACGTACTGGGTTTTTGACACATCACCATGTGCCTTTCATGGTTTTCTCTAGGGATGACTGCATTCACCCAGAAGGCCTTTTGGAATGCAGTCCTGAACAACCCGTTTTGAAAAAAACGCCGGCAAAAAGGGAATTTTCCGACAAAGCCGATGATCAGAGTGTTGATTATATAATATATCATTGCATTTACACAAATATGTTTATTTATAACAAATAATATATATATATATCTATCTATCTATCTATCCCGTTGTATTCCCAAAGACATCCCTATCATTATATGGTATTCGTAGATTATGGTTGATTCAATGCTCTATCTTGATCGAAGGTTTACCCTCTACTAAGCAAAAAAAACTATGGAAAATGGACGATGCGTAGATGATTTTAGCTATAGAAACCTCCAAATTTGTCTCGGGGATTTTCCAGCAAGGGGTTGACTCAGGAAATCCAACGAGAAAGCCTTGAAACGAGCAGAGAGCGAATCGGCAGCTGCCAAGTCTTAGAGGTGCGGCTTTCTGAAAAACAGATGGCAAGTTACGGCTGGTTTTAGGCACAGAAAAAATCATGAACATATCTTCCCTGGTGATATGCTCATGTCATGCAATGTTTGTGTGCGAAAACAATTTCTGCAGTATTCTGCAGTCATGGCCCGTAACGCTTCTACATGGGATGAAATAACTCCTGTAACTTTAGGTTATATATCATGAAACAATCCATTTTAATAACTGTTGAAGGCTATAATTGTGGACAATAACTAATTGATGAATCATAACTTATATAATCTTATATATATATACAAATCATACAAAAATACAAATAGTTAAATATATATATATCATCATAATGCAGTTTCAGAGGACAGCCAGCATCAGACACTACCATCCCTGAATCCCAGCGAGACTCACCCAGCATCCGTGCGAGTAGCGTGGGAACGTCCTACCCAGCTGTATCCAATGTTGGCCCGTTGTACAACGCACGCCTTTTCCAGAATACCCTCTGGTAATCAAACGTGGCTAGCTGGAAAATCCACTATCAATGATGTTTTGATGGGAAAATCATGGAACTAAATGGTGGGTTTTCCAGCAAGTTATGGAGCTGATGACACCGGAGGGTACCTAGGGGTGCAGTTGGTGGAACTAATGCGTAAGACCATGGAATTATAAGGTATTACCCATAGGATCCATGTATGGTATATATGCCAACATTTGGGGGATATTTATGGTAAATGTTACCATATATAGCAGCACCATGGATCCTATGGGTTATGTTTTTTTTTCACCACGGTAGTGCGTAGTGCAACTGCACCCAAAACACCGCCATAGTGATTCTAATCAACGTAGCAGTGGCCGAACCCAGCGAGAGTTTGCGGCTGAATATGCTATAATATGCTGAATTATACTACCATGTAGCAACTATAGCTACAGTAGTTCTAGAGGGATTTCGATTTGCAGGGGTAGAAAACCAAGTGGTTTGAGTCAATGAAATCCACATAAATCCACACTTTTGTGGATTGAAGGTTTTTTTCTTGAGAACCGTTTTGATCCTCGTTTTTTTTTACGGGGTAAAACCAAAAACAGCTTGGTGTTTTTTCACCCGAAATTCACCGCAAGTTCCATGCTTTTTCTCGTAGTTTCCTCATGATTTTCCCCACCCATAGGATCCATGGTGCTGCTATATATGGTAACATTTACCATAAATATCCCCCAAATGTTAGCATATATACCATACATGGATCCTATGGGCCATGGTTTTTACCCAGAGATCGGAGATTCATCAGGTCGACCGATTCATCGGATCTGCGAAATGGGTGGATCCGAGCGCCTTGGAGCAATTTTCCTTCGCTGGTTGGTGGCTCATCCCACTTAATAAGTGGGAGATTATTCCAGTTATCAGTGGATTAACCCTACTTATCCTATTGATAACTGGGGTACCATACAGCACTTATTAACATCGATGGTTGCTGATCTCCCAGTTTCGACTGCGCCTCCAGAGGCTTGATTCGCCGAGGGAAAGCAGATCCTTTTTTTTGTGTTGAACAGGTCAGACCCAAAGACAAAAAAGAAGGTTCTTGTCTTAGAGGCTGGGCGTAATGTGGCTACAGTAAATTTGCTCCAAGAAGCGCTGTTGCCGCCAAGGTAAGCATGTCCGATACAAAGAATTATCCCGGCAAGAGACCCCAAACAGTGTTGGGGGGAGGTAAAGAGGTCATGTATTAAAATGTTGTTGATGATGATCTTAATGTTGATGATGATGTTGATGATGATGGTGGTGATGGTGGTGATGGTGGTGATGTTGATGTTGATGTTGATGATAATGATGATGATGATGATGATGGTGATATTGATGTTGTTGGTGATGATCTTAATGTTGATGATGATGTTGATGATGATGGTGGTGATGGTGGTGATGTTGATGTTGATGTTGATGATGATGATGATGGTGGTGGTGGTGATGTTGATGTTGATGTTGTTGATGATGATGATGATGATGGTGGTGGTGATGTTGATGTTGATGTTGATGTTGATGATGATGATGATGATTGTGATGATGATGATTCTGATGATTCTGATGATTCTGATGATGATGATGATTTTGATGATGATGATGCGGATGATGATGATGCGGATGATGATGATGATGATGATTGTGATGATGATGATGGTGATGGTGATGGTGATTATTTTTATGATGATGATGATGGTGACGATGATGATGGTGATGTTGTTGAAGATGAAGATGATGGTGATGATGATGATGATGATTTTGATGATGATGATGATGATGCTGATGATGATGATGGTCAAGGTGATGGTGATGGTGATGGTGATGATGATGCGGCCAGCATTTTGTGCGAGCCTGCGCAGTCAAAATGCACTTGAACATGTCACAAGAGGCATTTTGTGCAGAAAATTACAGGGAAAATGCCGGACGCTTCCGATACCACCTCGATTGAACACCGGTCATTAACTGTTACCGTAAGAACTCCTCAGTGTGGCCACACAGTTTGGGGAATAAATGCATAGTTCAATGGAAATTAAGCCAGTAATTAAACAAATTAATGGCTGCCGCATGTGCATGAATCTCTTCAGGTCTGCTTGATTATGGCGGAATGCCGAAAGCCTGCAAAACGATAAGGAAGAACAAAAAACGATAAGGTGAAAATGGTAATAGCAAATGTACTTTTTTACCACCTCATATAATGTTATATTATATCAGTATTGTTTATTGTGCCAACCTTTGTTAGATACGAGCTAGAACTTTAATCCTTTGCTATGGTAACCTATGTACACTCACAAACTAACAACTACATTTTTTGGGTATATATAAAAAACAAAAAACACCATGATTAGTTTAGGGGTTGTACTAGGTATCCCTATGGATCCAACTGTACCTTCTATCCGGAAGTGTTTCTTCTAAGGATGTGTTTGGGAGCCATATATATATATGTTTGATATGTTTTGATTATTTTTGGGATGATCACAATCCCCACAAGGTAATGCCCCCAAAAAAACCACCCGGCGCTGGACCCCCAGGTTCTTTGAGTCATACCAATTTCAGCCATCTATGGGGTAACATGCCAGTGTTTTATGGAAACAAACGGGGAGTCTAGGTATACTTATTTTGGGGGAATGGTCATCAATCCATCGTCATAATTGTCACTATGGGATGGATGACTGTACCACATTAATACTGTACCATGTAACTTGATCATGACACATATAGAGACTACATGGAACCCTGCTACTAGGTCCTTACAATTGTGTCTGAACCCCCGACCCCAACATATCAGCCTCAGGTCTTTTGATGCCAACACTTCATGCGCCGTTGTGAGCCTTGCGTTGGTGAAGCAAATGCCGATAAAACCACTGTGGTTCCTTCGCAGTCGGGCAGTGCACCGAAGTGGGACTCTGAGGAAGTTCAACTTGGGTCCAAGTTGTTTCATGTTGTTTGTTGGAAAGCAGGATGTGCAAATGTTGTTTGAGTTGTTTTTTTTGCATTTGGTAATTGGTAATTTATTTAATTCTATCAATTCAAGACGGTTGAGCATGATTCGGCACTGAGCAAGCAAGAACTTGTGTATTTGTGAATAAATTGACGTCCTTGTTGCGATATGTTCTTTTCTCCTTCCTTCGTGAGACATGTGTGGCGGATAGCAGTTCTTGATGCCAGCAAGAAATCTGATTCAGGAGGGAACCATCGCGTTCCGTCATTAAACAATGGCATTCACTACGATAGATGGAAGAAATCCTGCACCAGTCGATAGGTGATTTATCTCATTGTTGATAGGGTTTCAAGTTTCAACCATCCAAAGTGGTGCAGGATTTTTTGCATCCACAGTATGTTTGCATTCAATCAATGTGACAAGTCTAAGTGGTGTTGAGCCATACCTTGACCCTCAAATTCCAACATTTAGTGTGAAAACCGCAATAAAAAATGGGGGTTGAACACCAATGTTTGGGGTCAATGAGGGTCTACATGAGCCCCCAAACCATCAAAAATATGCCTCCTTTTTTATAACCATGGACGGTTTCACTCCGAAACAGACCTGTCTGTTTTATTTAGTACATCTGCCAAAACTGGACCAAGGTGCGAGTATCAGTCATGCTTGTTGGTTTAGAAACCCCAGTAGACGGGAGGCTCACCCTCGCATCTCAACTATTACAATGTTTAGCCATTGGCCCGCAATAAAAACTCCAAAAACTGAGAAACAATGCGGGAATTTTTGGGGATAAGCCCAATGGCCATTCCAGGAACCCAAATTGGAGGCACCTACCATATATAAGGTCCATGTAAGGGCTATGTAAGGGGATATGCCCCAAAATATGGAATTATATGTTACAGTACCTCCATTTTAGGATCCTGGAATTCCCATTGATAAGCACCATTTCCCGGAGGTTACTGAGGGTCTACATGTAGCATGTCAGTGCCAGGCTTGATCATCAGCCATTGGTGGTTTTCGGCTCAGAAGCTTTCAGGCTTCAGACAACGCAGATGGGCGCCATGACCAAATGGCGATACACCCAAATGGTTCGTTTATAATGGAAAATCCTATTAAAATTGATGATCTGGGGGTACCTTCATTTTAGGAAACCCCCAAGTAGAGATTGAACGGAATTTATGGCAGATCTAAGATATATAAGAAGACATGTAAGCAACCATAATTGTTCGGTTCAACAGCCAGCGTTTTTCTGAACATGACTGTTGATTTGTTGGTCATGATCAATCTGGGTAAATTATAACGACCTCACTGTTCTCTCTCACTGGAAATCATGGTTAGTAGGGGAAATCATCCCCAAATGGCCCAACATTTCAGGTTAGTGAAATATTTTTACCCAGATCAATAAGTATTTAACCAACAAATTATGGGGATACAAGTAACAATGATAACATCATGAAAATTCACAACCAATATGATATGGTCCAAGGGGGGTGTGGCCCCTCACAAAAACAAGGACAACCGACGTAGAAAAAATAAATAAATAGAAAGGAGGGGCCTTTGGTCACTTGGAGTTAGAGTATAATATGTATACATTTAGATGATGGATTCCGCCAATATTTAGTGCTTCATTGCAAGACTTTTGGAGATATCCAACATGGCTTTGCTAGTAGACACTCCAGCCTTTTGTCCAACTTGCCAATGTGGTGCGATGCCCCTTGGCTCAAGTTTTGGAGCGAGCGGTCAAAAATAAATCAATCAAAGAGACTGATTCAACTGAAATAATTTGAAGGACATACCCTCTGGTTATTTAACGTAGCCATGGAAAATCACCATGTTTAATAGGTAAACCATCTATAAATGGGCTGTTTTCCATGGCTATGTTAGTCATAGCCAGAGGGTATATCAAAAAGATATTAAGAAGTTAGATCAGAACATTTGGATTGCGCTTCCTCCTAGTTGTTTTATCCTCGTTGCCATCCACGGGGTTTACCTTGTGCTCATAAACCCTAAACCCCAGACTCTTACGCAAGAAAACCCCAAACTTTGAGTCCTTGCGGCACTTGTGCGCCACGAAGTGGCCCCCTATAATTTCATGAACTGAAGTATCTTTTGCCGGCAGGGCGTGCCAAAATATCAGGACCAGGGCGCGCTAGGTTGAAGCACCAGGGCGCGCCAATTTGAGGGACCAGGGCGTGGACGACCAAGAAGAAAGAGAAATCTTGGCGTATTCGAGTTTCATTGAAGCGCCGGATTTGGCTTGGGCGCCAGTTCGTGTCGGACCCTAAAACCTTGAACCCTAAACCCAAGATGTGCCCTAAAAGGGTGTGTGGGAAGCGGTTTGTTTGCGCCTACTTTTACCCATTCTTATAGGTACTTGGAGGGTCTAGGTATTTCAGGTTGGTGAATTAATATCACCCACCCAGATGTTTTGGCAGGTTATATTCCAAAATATCTTTCATCCTTGGCTCTGAATCTACACCTGAGGCACTGAAGGGTGCACGATGGGCGGTAAGGGTCGACGTGGCTTGTGCTGCATCAGCAATGTCGGGCAGGTGAACTTTGAGATTCGAAGAGAAGGAGTATTAGTTTCTCAAAATATCTTTCCATATCTTTCCCATATATGCTCCATGTCTGGAATATTTACCAACGTTTGCGCTAAAAACGACCCAGTTTTGTAGGTAAATATTCCAGCACCATGCTTCGCATCTGGGTTTATGTAAATGAGGAATAATGAGGCTTAATCTAAAACTGCATAAACATTTGATAGGCAAATTGATGCCTTGAAAACATTGGATTTTTCTGGTATTTGTTTTGGACCAAGATGTTGTCCCCGAGTGTCTCCATTGATTTGGCGACCCTGAGTTGAAGATGTCAAATCTTTGCAACGTCGCGAACAATTCAATGGGGCGGCTGGAAATCCACTGCTTAGTACTATAGATTACTCTAGTATATATCCCAGATGCTCCATGTATGGAATATGTACTTACAAAACTGGGCCATTTTTAGGGTAAATATTCCATACATGGAGCATATGGGTACTATAGTATAGATTTAAATATATATATATATATATATATATTACCCTCTGGTAATTTAACGTAGCTATTGAAAATGGCCATTTATAGTGGATTTTCCCATTAAAAATGGTGATTTTCCATAGCTATGTTAAATTACCAGAGAGTATATTATGGGTGTTTCCTAGAATAGGGGTACCACCAAAATCATCCATTTATAGATGAGGATTTTCCCTGAAATAAACCAACCATCTGGACAAACCCCCATTTCAGGAAACCTCTAAATGTGTTCCCTTTCTGAAGATGGATTACAGCCGCACTTCCTGTAGCTCTTCGAGCCTTCCAAAAAGGATTTCGCCCTTTGAAAGTTAAAGTTGTAGCAGGCGATCAGCAAAGCCACCAAGGGTACAATATCATTTACTGGTTGGTGGTTTGGAACATGTTTGTCCATATATTGGGAATGTCATCATCCCAACTGACTTTCACTCCATCATTTTTCAGAGGGGTAGGGCGAAAAACCGCCAACCAGATTATTATTATATAACAACCATTAACCATATAATAACCATCATCATTAACCATTATTAACAGTATATTGCCAACCAATGGTGGGCTCAACCACCAACCAGTTTACTTTTACTCACTAGTCACTAGCCAGTATGGGCCCAGTGGGACGAGTTTACAGCAACTGCGATGCACGCCGTAGCCAGTCCAAGTTTTTGGGCACGTTGATAACCAGTAGCAAGTAGCACTGATAGACGGCAGCCCCCATTTTGAGATATCTACTTGGTGGCGAACTACCCACGAATCGTAAGTGGGTTAGTTCACCCCAGTGATTTACATGGGATAAGTAGGGTTAATCCACTTATAACTGGGGTTATAACCCACTTACTAAGTGGGATGAGCCACCAAGTAGATGCTATGACTATGACTGACCTATTGTCCAAAAGGAAAAACAACTGGCAAATCATTGGTCATTGGATGTCATTGGTGTGGTCTGTTTGCCGTTTCTTATCCCATCGGTTAACCAAGAAGTTTGCTTCTTGGGATTCGACACATTGCGAAGAAAGTCAGCTTCTACCTCACAGAGACAGGTGATATCATTAAGTATCATTATGAAGGATAATGGGGTCTCCATCAATGGAAATAACCATAAACCCATATGCTCCATGTATGGTATATTTACCTATTTTACCTACATTTGGGTCATTTATGGGGTAGATGTTGGTAAATATTCCATACATGGAGCATATGGGAAATGGATGGTTTATTTCATGGACTATCCATCTCTAAATGGATGAGAACTTCCCCCATGACGAACGAAAGCTCCATTTCTGTTGGAGACTGCGGGATCTCACCGCGGCAAGTGTTGGAAAACTTCTAGTAATGACTATAGTACCCCAACAAAAGAGGAAACAAACAGTGGCCTACGAAGAACATATAGATTATAATCACTATACATCACTATTCAATCATTTACTATAGATTATAATCAATTTACTATAGATTATAATCACCATACTATTTAGTAACCCCCAAAATGGTGGCATGTTTGGTGATTGGCAACGCATGATTTCCATTAATCGCATGACTTCAGCTCGGGGATGTGTGATGACTTCGGGTCCCCAGCATATCCCTGACAATCCAATGGGTTTCTCATGGAAATGTTTCACGTTTTTGATCTGGAACTCCCCCACGTTATGTCCGCGAACGCTAAATACATCCCCTTTGCTTGGATGGGCAGAAACTAATCCTGTGGTTTGCTATTTTTTTTGAAAAGGAATCATAACCAGCATCTTTTTTTGGACTATCATAACCTGCATCTTTTTTTGGTTCACCCACGTATTTTTGTTGATCAAAGATTCACCATGATTCACTGGGGCAGTTTTTTTCCACATGTTTCCCATATATACCATAGATCCATTTCAGATACTATAGATACTATATATCCTATAGATATATACCATATATAGATCCTATATACCATATAGATATAGCTATAGATATTCAACATCCTTTCAAGTCACCCGTGGTCCCTTTCCCCGGTCCAACCAACTTGTGCGTACCGGTCAAGGTAAGGGGTCCGGCAAGGCGATGGTCGGAAAGTTGGGAACCAATCCTCGATGTTTTTTCGGGGAACAAGCCCGGATAAAAGAAAAAAACATGGTTTAATCGCAGAGGATCCATGTATGGAATATTTACCTACATTGGCCCCTAAAGTAATTTAAAATAATCCCAATGTAGGAAAATTTTCTATACATGGACCCTCTGGGATTAATTACGATTGGGTACAGTACTCCTCCAATAGTCCTAATCTATAATAATCTAATACCCAAACATGGTACCTTCCCAATTAAACAGCCGGTTGGGGGTTATTAATTCAGGGTTGACATTACGGAAAGATTAATCACAACCAGCAAAAGATGACAATGCTTTAAGTGGACTACCAGAGAGTGAATATGTGGGCAACTAACAGTTCGCAAAAAAGCTCCACCATTTCTTAGTTCGGGAAACCAAGTATACATGGCGCATTTTCCAGTTCACAAAGTGTCAAATTGCCAGAGGCTATCCAATCAGATAGAATTCATCACCCACTGCCATCACGGCCTTTCTGCGCGCTACATGACACTCTGATGAATATATCAAACTTATGTTCCCAATTGGGGAGGTGAAACTCCCCCTTATCAAGACACACTAGTTTATCAATGTTGTTTATATCATTCAAATCGGTTGAGCCACAGTTCTTTCTGTATCAAGTGGATTTATCCGACAAATTGGGGTCGCCGCAAGATTCAATAGTATTTGATTCATGATGATATTTCCATCGACATGGCCAGTTTAGGGTATACACATTTCCTGGACAAAAACCACTTGGATATGGTTTACAAGAACGATAAAATATAAACTGGTGTATACCACATTTACCATATTACCTCAAGTAGATTGATGTAATATACCAGAAATACCACGATTAATGACCTTATTACCCATAGGATCCATGTATGCTATATATGGTAACATTTACCATAAATATTCCCCAAATGTTAGCATATATACCAGCACCATGGATCCTATGGGTTATACCACGCTTAACTTGCGATTTATGATTTATGTTATAGATTTTACCACATCGCACGGTTGGCCATAGATTTTTGGTCCCGTTGGTCCCCTCCAGTGGTTCGATTAGCTGCTAAGCTATCTTTGGCGACATCTGAGCCATTAATATTGTACCATAGTTGATAGGTTATTCCGGGGATTATATTATCTGGTTATTCTGATTATTGTAAACCATAATAGGCTGGTTGGTGGTTCGGAACATGGCTTTTATTTTCCCATAGATCGGGAATAATCATCCCAACTGACGAACTCATAATTTTCAGAGGGAACCACCAACCAGTAGGGATAACTACTAACCAACCAGTATATGGGATAGGAAAACGGGCTATTTTTCATGGCTCATCTTGATCTGTTTCAAACGGGAAGGGACCCCACGTTTGAGGCTTCCAGGGGATTCCATGCCTAGCTTCGGGACCCAAACAACTGACATGGGGATAATCCCGGAAATCTTTTAATATGTTTATATGTGAAAGTGAAATATAATGAAATATACGTGTATATATATAAGTATATGTATATGTGATAAACAAAGTTTCTATAAGTATTGTTTTTAAAATGCCACATGAAAATAATCCGTTACTTTCTTATATTCTGGCTGGCATACTTAATAGAAACACAACTTGAACAAGTCCAATAGCTTTTGGGTAGTTCAGACGCGGTCATGGCCATTCATGCCATTTTGTAGGGCAATCTGTTTTTCTGGAAAATGGTGGTCTTGGTTAATATGCCAGCTAATTGGAATTCAAGCATCTACAAGATCATCTGTAACCACAGTGCTTGCAACTGCAGCTCATTCATTTGGATTCATTTGGTGGTTTTGTGGTTAATGGATGTCTTACCAGATGAGGCCCCTCAATTATAAATCGGTTTGTAAACCGCATTCTGGTTGTTTCAAGTAAAATCATAACCCAACAGTTACCCTCTAGTAAATTAGCATAGACCCTGTAAATCACCAATTTTTAGTGGAAACTAATCTTCCAACCCCTATCTGGCAGTGTCTATGTTTATTTACTGGAGGGTAACCAATTTATAAGTCAACTTAGCAACCAGGGCGGCCTCACCTTGGTCACGTTTTTTTGTTTGATTCCTGTTGGTCGATCCTTGCGATTCTTGTTGATACTGGTAAACATACAAAAAACGATGGAGAAAACCCTCATTGTTCATGGGTAAATCGGGTAAATCAACTATTTCTATGGCCATGTTCCATAGTTATGTTAAATTACCAGAGGGTATCAACGTTGATCAACTTGTTTGTCTACTTGGCCAGGGCAAAGGTAAGAGCCGGGTGTCTCACTCAGAAGCCGAGCAGATGAGCCGAGCCGGGTCTGGAGAAAGAGTTCACCCCCTCTCCCATAGGATCCATGGTGCTGGTATATATGCTAACATAAAGGGGGTATATTGATGGGATCCATGTTACCGTATCTAGCAGCACCATGGATCCTATGGGTCTGGTAAACCAACAGTTTGCGAACTGGAAAATCACTATTTTCATAGGTAAATCAACTCTTTTTTTGGACCATTTTCTAGAAAGCAATGTTAGTTTACCAGAGTTTAACCATCAACAAATGGGGGTTTCCATAAATTGGGGGTACCCAATAGCTGGATGGTTTATAATGGAAAATCGGAAAATAAAATGAATGATTTGGGGGTACCCCTATTTCAGGATATTAACGGGGGATACCGTCTGGTGCCATCAAACATGTTAATAACATGATGTTTGCTGACAAATCCACTGTTGATGTTCCCAGCTATAAACGTCCGTTGAGCTCGGGCATTTCCAAATGACATGTTTAATCATCAGAGAGTATCATGGTTGATGTTGATAAAACATGATAAAAATCAGTATCATGATTTTTCCTTCTCCAGCCCAAGAAAACCACGAAGAAACCATGTTTTTCTTTCTTGGGGATGAAATCACATATCTGTGACAGAACAGAGGTGTGAACAAAAATGTATGGATGATGGGATTATTTCTGGGTCTTTAGAAGCCAGAAATGATCCATATCTGTTGAAAAAAACATGATCAGTGTCAGATGATATCCTACTGTTCTTTGCTTTGACGGACGATTTTGCCACTGTTTTTGAGTCGCTAAATGTGTGTTCTTTGTTTCCATCAAAGAACCATCCAGGAAAGATGCAGAAAAAGATGAGTTTTTGTTGATCTGTAGCATTATGATCCATTATGTAGCACAATTTTACTAACGTGTTGAACTGATTGGCATTTTTGTTGGAGGGATGCAATCATTGTGTATAGCATGTACAGCGCGGGCTGGAACTTCCGAGGCCAAAGGGGCATCTAAAGGCGCCCGAAGGCGCGTTGAGTAGCTATACTACTGTGGATGGGCCAGCGAAATCCGATAAACCACCAAACGGATGGTTGAAACATGTTGAAACCCTATAAATAATGGGATTTTGCCCACCGTTTTCAACTGGTGCAGGATTTAGCAACCATCCACAGTAGTATGTTTACTTGGTGGCTCATCCCACTGAGTTTTTGTATGTTTTTGTGGGATATAAGTTCAGCCCAGTTTTTTTGAGTGGATTAACCCTACTTAAGCTACGTCATTTAAGTGGGATGAGCCACCAAGTACCTATGTTTATAGTTGTTTTCAGGTGTTCAGAGGATCTAAGTAGATTCCATGTTGGATTTATGGTGATGAGACAACTATAGTTCGGGGCAACATCCACAAGTATAAAATCGAAGTTGGGCACACTACCGAGAGTTGGGTAGATCCCTGAGAGTGGCCGAACTTTTGAGGTCAACGCACTATCATCATTTTCCCAGATGGTTTGTTTAAACCATGTGGAGGCTTCTTAAAATGGAGGGATTCCAAAGTTCCAAAGTCACGTCATGCGTAGGAAAATATTCAGTCATGGTCATACATGGCTGAGAACTGGGGGTACCTCTTGGTCCATTTTACATGCTTTTCTGGTTGGTGGTTTCAAACATGGCTGGATTATTGTCCATTTCATATATGGATATATATATATGGGATGTCATCCTTCCCATTGACGAACTCCATCATTTTTCAAGATGGTTAAGTCACCACCAACCAGTTTTTTTTTCTGCAGGGTTGACCCTCCATTTTTTGGGCTTGATCATGTTGACCCTACCGAGTTGCAGGCTTCTTTCTTTATTTGTTGGGAGAGTTCACCCCCTCTGGTAAACTAACAGTTTGCGAACTGGAAAATTACTATTTTCATAGGTAAATCAACTCTTTTTTGGGACCATTTTCTAGAAAGCCATGTTAGTTTACCAGAGTTTAACCATCAACAAATGGTGGTTTCCATAGTCATGGGGGATCCCCAAGTTCGCGAAAGGATGGTTTATTTCATGGAAAATCCTATTGATATGGATGATTTGGAGGTACCACCATTTTATGAAACCTCCATATATATATACATATATATATATACCACTTATAACTGGAACTGCACTTCCAACTTAGGTGTTTCGTGCCCTTCCAGATCAGTTCCAAGTAGCTTTTTATACTGCTCAGATATGTGGAGATCAGTAGGAATCCCGGCCAGCAATATCAAACCTGGTTGGTGACTGGAACATGGCTGGATTATGACTTTCCAGAAACAGTTGGGAATGGAATGTCATCATCCCAACTGACTTTCACTCCATCATTTTTCAGAGGGGTAGGCGAAAAACCACCAACCAGAAACTTTCCACTCTTGGTGAACCTTTGGTAACATGGCAATGAAAACCATAGAAAATTGACTTGGGAACGCGGGATGCCTTCCGGTAAACTAACTGATATTGAAAATCCACGCTGAATGTAGATAATTTTAATTTCCAAATCTATAGATTTGTGATGTTCCGTCACCAGGTTGAATTACTGGAGGCTATGGTCCAATGGTTGTGTTGACTGCGTAGCTGCCGAGATTGGAGCGAGTGGTGCTTTCCGGTCTTGGGATCGGTCTTCCTCCTCAACATTACCCTCCTCAAACTTCATCCTCTTCCTCCTCAACATCCACATCATAATCTTCCTCATCATCCTCATCATCATCATCAGCAGCAGCATAATCATCATCATCATCATCATCAACATTAACACCGTCACCAACATTATAATACATTTTTTTACTCCCCCCACACTGTTTGGGGTCTCTTGCCAGTTTTTTCCACAAAAACTTGTACATGTTCCTAAGATTTCCATATGTGTCGCTAAGATGTTCATAGATGGCCTTCAATGCCCCTACATGTCCCTAAGGTTTCCATACATGTCGCTTCGTTGTTCATACATTTCACTAAGATTTCCATACATTTCACTACAGGATGGAGACCCAGTTTGTTAGCTAAGTAGGGCAATGTAACATAATGTAATCATAAAAACAAGTTCGTCTATGATACCTATAAATTTGTTTAAATATATTTAGATTTTTCGGTATCATAAACAATAGATGCTATAGTTACACAATAGTTACAATATTCTGAATAAAAGATACTTATAAAACAATAGTGGGTTATAAATCAACAAAAATCACGTTTGGGGGACCGATCGATTCCGGCGTTTGTTTGTTTCTTCGCTACTCGCCGCTAGGCGGCCAGTCGCGCGAGTTGCAAGGTGGTTTTTCTGGCGGTTAAACCGCGGCCGTGAGTGAAAATCCACGATATCTTTGTGGCGGAAATAACTCGGGTTTGTGGTAGATATAACGAACTAGATAACGAACTAGTATTCATGTGGTTTTTAAGCCAACTTATAATCTATAATCGCATTGTTATACAAAGTGGGCCCCCTAGATAGTTAAACAGTTGGTTTATACCTCCAATAACTAGGGTTTATGGGGAATATGACTAGATTTAACGGATGTTAAATCAATGGGAATTCCAGGATCCCAAAATGGAGGTACGTTAGTCTCATATAATTAATGCCATATAAATTGGGGCTATCCCATGAAATTGAGCCGTACAAAAATAGGCCTTCTATATGGTAGGGACCTCCAATAGATCGGCTCCTGGAATGGCCATTGATATAACATCCCCAACCTTGAAACCTTGGGTGATAATGGGTGCTAATATTGCTTGATAATACTTACAGTAGTAGATAATAGTTGTTTATATATGGAACATGGTTGATAAGGATAATCGTGGATGGTAATGATTGCAATTGTCGATACTAATGATAACTAATTACACAGAACTTATGCTAACATTGGTTACTTACAGTAGATAATAGTGGTTTATAATTGTTGATTTTTAAAGTAATGATAATGGTTTGTAATGATTAATACTAGCTAAAACATCCCGCCGGATCGAAAACCGTGCTCATGAAAATAGAGTTTTGCAACAAAATGTGTGTTTTGCCACAGCGAGGCAACCATTTGTGTCACTTGAAAAGTGGCAAATTTGGACGTCCAAATTTGGGTGTTTTTTTTGGGAAATTGTGTTTTCGCTACAGTAAAACGTGATTTTCTTGGCTATTTCCATCGGACCAATTCAGGCATCTTTTTCACTCGATCTTTCGCAACATCTCTGCAGTCTTCTCAAGCAGCTTCTTGTACTTGTTGATGAATCTCCATTGCCACATTTTGGCATATAACATGACATCTTTGTGCCTGGCACCCAAAGAGTTGGGGATGAATTGTTTGCAGCTGGTCCACACAGCATCAATCGTGCCTGTATGGCATTTGATGGTGGAGCCGCCGCGCTGGACATCCTTCACAAATTCGCAGCGTAGCAACATGCAACGTAGCAAGGATACCAGAGATCTCTGCAGCGTAGCAACATGTAACGTAGCAAGGATACCAGAGATCTCTGCAGCGTAGCAAAATGTAACGTAGCAAGGATACCAGAGGAGATCTCTGCAGCGTAGCAACATGTAACGTAGCAAGGATACCAGAGGAGATCTCTGCAGCGTAGCAACATGTAACGTAGCAAGGATACCAGAGATCTCTGCAGTGAGCAACATGTAACGTAGCAAGGATACCAGAGATCTCTGCAGCGTAGCAACATGTAACGTAGCAAGGATACCACAGGAGATCTCTGCAGCGTAGCAACATGTAACGCAGCAAGGATACCAGAGGAGATCTCTGCAGCGTAGCAACATGTAACGTAGCAAGGATACCAGAGAAGATCTCTGCAGCGTAGCAACATGTAACGTAGCAAGGATACCAGAGATCTCTGCAGCGTAGCAACATGTAACGTAGCAAGGATACCAGAGATCCCTGCAGCGTAGCAACATGTAACGTAGCAAGGATACCAGAGGAGATCTCTGCAGCGTAGCAACATGTAACGTAGCAAGGATACCAGAGGAGATCTCTGCAGCGTAGCAACATGTAACGTAGCAAGGATACCACAGAGATCTCTGCAACATAGCAACATCTAATGTACGCACTAGAAAGAACGTTAACATGAATGCCCACCCCACCCCACCCCAACATAACCTCCGACCCCGTGTTTGCAAAAACTTACGTTTTACGAGCACGGTTTGCGGTCCGTAGGCTAAAACATGTTGGGTGCAGTTCACTGGGTCAAGCACCAAGCCACAATCGACTGGACAAGTAGTTTAATCCTTCAGTTGTTTTGCTATAAATGGAAAGTAAGCCCCATAATCAGCAAAAAAAACGTGGACTACGAAAGATTGACGATAATAAATGGATGGTTTTAATGGGACAATCAGCGATCAATGGATGGTTTTAATGGAAAAGAATCAAAGCACAAAGTGGGGCCACCCAGTTACAAGTTGGTTTTAATCCACCATTAACTACAGTTATACCTACCTTAAACCATAGTTGACCATAGTTGACCCAGCTATAAACCAACTTAGCTATCTAAAGGGCCCCACCTTGTACTCGCACGTATAAATGGGGAATTGTCCATTGCGATGTTTGATTAGCGAAGGGTAAACCTGCAAATGAAATGTGCAGTCGGAAGGGTTTCTTGCAGAGGGGCACATTCCGCATCTTCAGATGGTTAGGGTGTGGTCAAAAGTTGACTGGTATACTAGTATACACATGTTTGGGGATAGGATAGGGATAGCCCTATGAACTTCATGCACAGGGGAAAAGGGTCTGGTCATTGAGCAGGTCCCTGAAGCTGCAGTGGTGCTGGAACTGAAAGTGAGCCACAGATTTCGCATATGTAATATAGTGCTGGCATGCTGGAACTGAAAGTGAGCCGCAGAGATTTCGGGATGCTCCTTGGCTTCGTGCAGTTTCGAACGGGAATCTGTCACAGAATCTGTGGGTGGCTAAAGAATTGGAAGAAGGTGCTGACAGGTCAGTCACTCAAGGCGAGTTCCTTCTGGCATTTGGCCATTTTGGAGGAGTGTGAAGTGCCAGCCTGAGGGTGTGTCTGCGGCAGGTGTTGAGTTTGCAGATGACGCGCCGAAAGTGCTTCACGTCACCCATGTGTGGAATATGTCGCACATTGGGCAGAGCCGGGAAAACGTTGTTGCAGCTTTTGAAGAAGAAGTGGCAGCAGCGCAAGGGGTGCACAAGCAACGGCGACCAACCTCCCCTGGTTGACGAGCCACGGGAAGAAGCGGTCCATGGCCGATTTGCACAATGATTGGTGCAGGAGCGCAAAGAAGATTTGTTCTGGATTGGGCGGCGCATTTGAGGACATGCCTGCGGATAACGCTGCAGCTGCTGGTGGCGCCTGATGGGGTAAAGTAGCCGGCTGTTGCGGAAACGTAGGCTTGTGGCATGTTCGGTGGAGGAAACATTTGCCTGCATGTTGCTGATCTTATTCCAATCTGTGCCAAAAAAAAGACGTTGCCTTTTCACAGGTAAACGCAACCTGTTTGTCTCCCGTCCCATTTAGTCCGCAAAACATTGCCTTTTCACAGTGTAATTTTACAGGTACATGCAACCTGTGTGTCTTCAGTCCCACGTTTTTTTTTCGATTCCCTAATTCGGATTCCCTAATTCGCAACTTATTCCAAAGTGTGCAAAACATTGTTTTCACAGGTAAATGCTGCGTATATAATGTGTCCCATGCAATTTTGCTCCTTTTCCCTAATTCACGACCAATAATAGAGTTTGTATACCAAAAGACATGAAAACATCAGAGGGCCAGATGGTACTGTATCAGTACCCATGATTTACCTATATCGCAACATCTTATACATCCGGCAGGCCTGTGCGGCCTCGCGCGACCGGTGCAAGTCTCAGGGTTTCAGGTGGAACAGGATGAGATTAGGGGCATAGAGGACTTAGAGGAAACCCGAAGCCATGGCAAATCAATGTTCAAATTTTCATCCCAAACCGACTGTCATGGAAACTGGTTGGTGGCTTCAAACATTTTTCATTTTCCATAACATATGGGATAATCCTTCCCATTGACTTTTATATTTTTCAAGCTGGTTTTTTAACCATCAACCGGAAAATAACCATAACGAGCATGGTTTTTTGTGGACTACCAAAGATTCGTTGTGAAAATCCCGCTAAGCCATGGGAATCAGTAGTTTTTACACCATGCCGCCATGGGGAATTAGAGGTTCTTCATGAATTTATCCATCCAAAAAGGAGATTTAACCAGCAGAAATGCTGGTTTTTGATGTGGTTATCAGGAATATTGGGAATTTACCCGCTGGCAATTTAACAATTTGTTGGGGAAAATTGCCCGCTTAGTTACTGTAGATGATATCGCCAATTTGAAATGGTGATTTTGCATATCTATATAAAATCCATTCGCAATCTGTATTTTTTTTCCGGGCTCCATCCCCGATATTGAGACAAAACCGTATAAATTACTTACTGGTGCTTAGTAGGGAATGATGGAATGATCCATAATCACTAGTAATAGTAATCCCAGCAATCCCCAGCAACCCATCCATTCCCTACTAAGCACCAGTAAGAAAACTACTGTAGAAATATCGTATCACTGGGCTTGGAAAAAATGATGGACACTCATATTGAATCAACCAGAAACTGCACGTGACTAACAAACTTGTGAGGTATTCAACATACCCCTCTTGATGGGTTAAGGGGCTGACACTAAATTGTTTATTGTGGAAAATGGCAATAGAAATAGTTGATTTTCCCATTAAAAATGGTGATGTTCCATAGTTTTTTGTATGTTTACCAGAGGGTAAATGGTTTATTGTGGATAGGAACACAGCCAATAATAGAACCATTATGGCGTATTTTTCATGGTTCAAATGATGATGTTTACTGTAGTCTTTTCAACGAAGGGTAATGAGGGCAAACTCACTTGAACTTGGGGGGTGCAGTTAAGGTTATTCACTGTATATAATACCCTCTGGTAATTTAACATAGCCATAGAAAATCTCTATTTTTTTAACAGGTAAACCATCTACAAATGCGCAATTTTCCATAGTTTTTTGTATGTTTACCAGAGGGTAACTTAGTTTACTGATTTCTGCATCCTCAAGAATGTTCTCATGATCTCTTGCGGCAGGGCGTCCGCTAGCCCAATCTATGGTTGTTTGTTTTTTGTATTGGCTAAAAAAACCTTGGATGTTTGTATCCCACAATGCTGAGCACCAAGTTTCATCAGCCAGCAAGTGAGCCGCTAGTGATTCCTGTGCAAATTGGGATGATGAATTTCGAAGAGTCCGCATCTCTCCAGGATTTGTTCAGAATTTACTATGGAAACCATGGCCCATGTAGTTGAAACATCTAGCTAGACCCTCCAAGTACCAGAATAGTGACTTCTCCCTATAACGGTTGTCCATTTTTATATATTTACTTGTCCAGATACTGAAAAAATGGGTCTGTTCCAGAGCAAGTTGTGGTGCTTAGAGCTTCAGCACTCACCTTTGCCTTGTTCACTGCTCAAGCCACTAAGAGGATCCGTAAAATCAGCCCACTTACAACTGGACTAAGTCCACTTAGCCTATTGAAATAAGTTATAACCCGCTTAGTAGGATGATCCTCCAAGTAGTGTATGATGATATTGTTTTCCAGTGTTAATGTCTGAGCCTTGAAGTCAGTTGAGCAGTGACCATTAAACCCAAATTCGTCGTCCCCTCACGGGGTCAGCGTCATGAAGAAAAAGGAACCGTTCCACGCTCGGTGAAGTCCCTCGGTTATAAGTTGATTTTGAACCCCCCTGAATGCTAGTTCGTTTTATTTCCCATCAATCTGAGTTGGCCAAGATTAATTTGCGGCAACATAAGGCAACTTAGCTATCGTTTTCAGGGGGCCTCACCTCGCACTTCTATGCGAATGTCCAAGTTAGAGGTATGCTAACGTTGCTGTGACGCCATGGCTTCCGGAATGGCTCGTTCATCGTCAGAAGGCGAGCACGGCACGGCGTTTTGGGAGAGAGAAAGATGGTGATCCTAACATAGCCATGGTCAAGTTGGTTAAAATGGTTGTTTGGAAACCTCGACAGATTCCTGGAGATTTGATGGTTTTTTGTTCAACGATTGGATGAAGATGGATCTACCCATTAGGGGATGGTCATCAATCCATTTTCAGAGGGTTTTTTTAAGCCCATTCTGGTTGCAATTCCAGTATGATGAGCATACCACATCAATCCCATGTTTGACCAGAACACATGTGTTTTTTTCATGTGAGGTTTTTTCCAAATTTTCTGGATCAACCGTGGTCAGAGTCAATGACTAGCAGCATGGAAAGACACTATCCAGTTTAAACCTATGTGTTGAGGGTCAGTATCAAAAGGTCGGCCAGTGATCGGCAGTTGTAGAATCAGAAATTATTTTATCCTCCAGTAATCAAATGTGGAAAATGGAAAAGCACCCATTGATAGATTATTTTCATTTTTAGATACTTTTAGGGGATTTCTCAGCCAGCCATCTGATAATCAACTCCATGACTTGCTGGAAAATCCACCTTGTATAGATGAATTTCTGAATTTCCCATAAACATTCCCATTTATACAGGATGGGCCCCCCTAGTTATCAGCTGGTTTATAGCCCCATTTAAACATATTTAGAAGTATTGTACACCAACTTGTTATTATAGTTACATTGCCCAACTTAGTTATCGAACTGGGGCCCCATCCTGTGATTTTACTTGCCACGTTGGATTATCGGACGGTGTTTGGTTCAGCCTGGATTCGTACAGGATGGGGCCCCAGTTCGTTAGCGTTCAGTTGGTTAATGTTTGTGGCTGAAATCTATGGTCTATGGTAGATATAACTATAGTTAATGGGGGTTGGAATGGTTTATAAACCAACTAGATAAGGTAGATATAGATACTATGATAGTTTATGGTAGATATAGATTTAACTATAGATAACTATTGCTAACTTTCGTAAATAAGGTGCCGGGTTGTATTTAAGGTGTGTCCCCGGAAATAAGGTGCATGCAGTTTGCAAAATGCATCAAATCAAATGTGCGGGGATCCTTGGCTGAAAAATGTTTGCGCAACTAATTTCGAGACACTGCCCCGATTTCTTGTTTTTTTTTTGCATTTCTTTATTGCTGTTTTCAATGTAATTTGCTTTATGTTTTTTGCAGGCAGAAACACCGCGGGCTGCTCAACAAAATACATTCTATGAATCTTAAAAAAGGCCCGCCGGAGGCGCCACTTTTCAGTGGTTGGATCGTCGCCAAAAAGATTGTGTCCACCAATTTTGAAAATATACGCTACACATTTAAACAAAAACAATATATATATATATTGTTTTATTTGTTTTAAGTTTGTTTTATTTATTATTTTGTTATCAGTACTATTTAAAACATGTGTGTTTATTTTCATTGTTTATGTTTATTTTTGTTTTATTTGTTTTTAATATTTTGTTATTTTGTATATATATAATGGTTTTTTGGTTTCATTTGTTTCCTTTATTTTTCATTTTTATTTATTGTTTTTTCATATATATTTTTTTAATTACTATTATCATTATTACTATTATTATTTAAATAATTTTTATTTATTTATGTGTTTTATTTGTTTATATGCTATTTACTATCTATGTGTTATTTGTAGTTTTTATTTCTTTATTTATGTCATTTGTTTGTTATTTTTTGAAATTAGTATTTTTTGATTGTGTTTTTTCATTTGTTTTATTTGTTCCTTATTTTCGCGGAGTTTGTTTAAATGTCCTTATTTCCGATTTTGTCCACGTTAAAAAAAAAAACAATGTTTTCTTTGTGAAAAAACCTAATGGGTTTTTGTTTTTTTTTTTCACGATGATTTTTGGGAAAAAAATGAAATTCAACATGTTAAAAGAAAATAATCGTGGAAACAAATCGAAATTCCTTAAATCAAGGCCAACCATTGAATTTAAGGAACTTTCGCGGAAATAATGAAAAATGAAAAATAAATTTGAAAAAATAAAAAAACAATTATTAAAAATCAATGTAAAAATGAAAAACACACAAAAAACAAAAAAAAAAGAAAAATCAAACAAAAATACAAAAAATATAACCGAAAGAAATAAAAATGTGTATAAATAATCATTGTTTTTAAAAAATAACAAATACTGTCTTGTCGGAAAAAAGGTAATATATAAAAATGAAAAATGAAAACATTGAAACAAATGAAACAATGAAATATCCTTAAAAATCCAATGCATATTTGCAGTGTCTAGTTTTTAGATTGTTTTCAAATTGGTGGAAGCAATGTTCTTTCAGCGACAATCCAAATGCTCAAAAGTGGCGCCTGCGGCGGGCCTGTTTAAAGGTTCATAGAAAAAAAATGGTTGGCAGGCGGCAAGGCTTCTGTCTGCAAAATAAAAACAACATTCTTTTTTATCACCATACATGTAAAAACGGAAGACCAAGAAAAATAAACATGTACATGGTTAACACATTTTTTCGAACAAAAACGAACATACTTGAAGAATTAAAAATGTATATAGATTATTTCCATTTTCATGCCCAACACCAACAGCTGCTGCTGTGGAGCAAGTCCAATGAGCTGTTGTAAGATGTCGTAAGTATTTCTTTTGGATGATTTCTTTAGGTGCATGCATTTGTTTCTTTATGGTTCCTGTTATTTTCTGCGCATACTTTAATTTGACCTACGCTGTGAACATCTACTAGTTTGTCACCCATTTTTTCACACAATGAGTCATGTGGATGGTTTCAGTTACCTGATTCAATACAATTGCTCAAAACCCTTTCAAGCTGGATTTCAATCCGAAACAATTGGTTTGCAAATATCCTAAACCTTATTTCCATGTAATTCCCTTATTTCCTTGAATTATGAACGTTTACAATAACTGATTGGTCTGATTGGTGGTTTGGAACATGTTTTTCTTCCATACATTGGGAATAATCATCCCAACTGACGTTCATATTTTTCAGAGGGGTTGAAACCACCAAGCAGTTATTCCATTTACCCCCTGGTAAACTAACAGTTTGCTATTTAAAATTACAATTTTTCATGGGTAAATCATCGTTTACAATAACTATAGTTACAATGTGGGGCCCCCTAGTTATAAGATGGTTTATAAGCCCCAATAACTATAGTTATAAGTACCATAAACCATAGTTATTGGAGTTATAAACCAATTTAGCTATCTAGGGGGCCCCACTTTGTAATGGGGTTGATAAACCGCCTTAAAGCTGAGGGGGCACCATCCTGTAGAGTGCATCCAAGATTAAAAAATGGCGGTCTGAACGGTGCACCAAAAAAGGGGGGTTTCTGAAAATGGGGAATCTCCAAGTCACCATGGGTTTCAATACTAGCATGGTCATCCAATTCATCGACGACTGGATGAGGACTGGGGTACCCCCAAGACTTAGGAAACCTCCATAGTAGCACGTTATCATTTTTTGAAGTGACTCCTCGATTTGTCAGCCAGTTCAGGATTGTGATCACCATTCGCTCTTGACACTGAACTATGATTTCACCATACCCGTCATATCAAGATGTATGTATGTCATAGCCCCGTCAATATATGAACAAATACAAGTATCTGAATTTTTTTACCCCGACAATGGAACTTCAACCCCTCCAATCAAGGGTCATTTGGTTTCAATGTTTACACACACATCTAATTGTATAATATTATATATAATATACATAATATTATATATATAATATACATACTGATTACATATATATACAGTATGTTTTATTGACACATGTCTTATTTGCTTATTTGTCTTCATTTGCATTGTATATCACATATTGGAGCAGGTGCTCCCGGCTTTCCACGCCACGTAGCATCCCAGGCGTTGTCATGAAAGGATGGCTGATGAAGCGCAGCCAACAACTGTTGCAATGGCGTTGGCGTATCTCGGCCTAAGATGCTGGATGAAGACATTTGGGGATTTAGCCAACAAATATGGGAATATCATGGTGATACATACATACAGACATACATATATACATACATACATACATACATACATACAAGATACATACAAGATACATACATAGACCCAAGTACCTATAGAAAATGGTAAATGTATTAAGACTATAAGAGAAAATGCCAATCTTTACAGGTATTTGATACTCGTATATATACAACTAATTGATAATTACTGTGATTTTCGGATGGAATCTTGGATACCTGAATGTACATTTTTTTTTAATGTTTAAGCATAAATAATTGGGATATAACCAACAATTTTATTTTATTTTTTTGGGAGGACTTCTGGGTAAACCAAATGAATGTATATTAGAATGGTATCTAAGGTCTTGCGGACTATCTAAGCTTAGCCATCATGCGTCTAATGGTGAAAGGGTGGTGGATGTTTTGTCTTTGTCTCTGTAAATTTGGCAGTGTGTCAAAACCTTGTACCCCTGGTGAACATCAAAATAGCTGGTAAATGAATGTTCATCCCCCTAAAAATGGTATTAATAGGTATTGATCCATACCCATTTGATAATATTCTTATGCCAATTCTTGTCGCTTAACTCCCCCTTATCTTGCCCAAGCGTTTATTTACTGGTGGTGGTTTGGAACATGGCTGGATTATGACTTTCCATTCAGTTGGGAATGGAAAAATCATCCCAACTGACGAACTCATATCTTTCAGAGGGGTATGTATACCACCAACCAGATATTATACATTTATAAAACATGATGCTTGGGGTACCTATCAACCATTATCAACCATTATCAAGCATTATCATGTTAGTTAGTTTAGTTAGTGATTAAGTTATATATCATCCATTATTAACCATCATTAATCATTATCAACCATTGTTTAGTGTTGTGAGTTCAAACTCGGCGATTTTTTGGGGGCAAGAGACACCAATCCCATTGGGATCTCCAAGTCACATGGCGTACACCGAAAAACATGGGATTTTTACAACTGCAAATATAATTTCACCTAAAAACCTACGGGGATATTTCAGAATAACTATGGGGATATAGGAAAAAATTACTTTACTTCGTGTGATCCCCACCATGACATTTATACATTTTCTTACTGGCAAATCTTCTGGCATTCTATCTGACATATCTTCTGACATTCTATTTGACATTCTATCTGGCATATCTTCTGGCATATGATCTGGCATCTCTTCTGGCATATCTTCTGGCATTCTATCTGGCAAATCTTCTGGCATTCTATCTGGCATATCTTCTGGCACTCTATCTGACATATCTTCTGGCATTCTATCTGGCATATCTTCTGGCATATATTCTGACATATCTTCTGGCATTCTATCTGGCAAATCTTCTGGCATATATTCTGACATATCTTCTGGCATATCTTCTGGCATATCTTCTGGCATATCTTCTGACATATCTATCTGGCATATCTTCTGGCATATTTTCTGGCATTCTATCTGGCAAATCTTCTGGCATTCTATCTGGCATTCTTTCTGGCATATCTTCTGGCATTCTATCTGGCATATCTTCTGGCATATCTTCTGACATTCTTTCTGACATTCTTTCTAACTTCTTCTGCACATTCTTTGTCCCATATCTTCCTACATGAGGTCCGGCAGGGAACACTTGGCGTGGATACTCGCGGTTGAGGTCCGGCAGGGAACACTGGGCGTGGATGGTCGTGGTTGAGGTCCGGCAGGGAACACTGGGCGAGGATGGTCGTGGTTGAGGTCCGGCAGAGAACATTGGGCGTGGATGGTCGTGGTTGAGGTCCGGCAGGGAACACTGGGCGTGGATGGTCGTGGTTGAGGTCCGGCAGAGAACACTGTGGATCGCGGGTCGCAGTTGAGCAAGGACGACAAGGACGACGAGGACGACGAGGAGGACGAGGAGGAGGAGGAGAGGAGGACGAGGCAGGAGGAGGCGGAGGAGGAGGAGAAGGAGGAGGAGAAGGAGGAGGAGGACGAGGAGGCAACTGACATAAAATCTAACAACCCTCACCTGGCAGGTGGGGAAAAACTATACTTACCCGGCCTGGTAATGGCCTTTTTGTTTGCGAACTGGAAAAATGACTATTGAAATAGTTGATTTAGCCAACTAAACATGGTGATTTTCCATCGTCTTTTGTTAACGTTTACCAGGCCGGGTAGAAATCTCAGGATACTCCCCCACGGTACTTCCTGAACCAGCAACCCTTGGCCACCAAATGGGTGCCATCAGATTTGCATTGACTAGGATTTGAAACCACCAAGTAGATGATAACAAATGTCATTTGCTTTCAGTCAATGTTGAATACAAACATGAACTACGTTAAGATTCAAAATCTGTGATTCCAACAGTCTTAACGTGCTGCCTTGCTTACTGGAACATGGCAATGGGAACTCCCCCTATAATTGGAGGCTTCTATCTGGGAAAATCTGAAAAAGGTCTCATTTTCAGCCATGGAGGGCCAGAGGGTAGTGAAAAGGATCACCCATGGGGCACTCGTTGGCTCTCGGGTTCCTCAAGCTTTAGGTACCCAAAAATGTGCGACGGTTCATCATCATTGTCCATGGTTTTAATTGTTATGGTTATACCTCAGTTCAATTGGAACTTCCGGACCTGAATAAAATTGATGTGCTGTGAAAAAATAGAAAATTAAGGCAATACTATGTTTCGAAGTACAGAGGAGGCCCGCACATGCGAAGCCTGATTTCAATTGACTTTCCGGCCCCAGAAATGGAACCTGAAAGCGCACATGTGGTATCAGTTGTCTCCGTTCCCTAGCTCCAATGTGGCGATTTGCGATGCAGCACCACCCAGGCAACATTCACCAATCCTTCACTACTCCGCGCTACTCCGCTACTCCGTGCTATGTTTTAATTCAAGTGCCCAATGTAATTGACACGATATCGAAACGATGGCGAGGTAAGAAAGCCTTCAATACTTCACTTTCCCACATCTTTTCCTAAGCAGATTCTTACTCCATCCCGTTTTAAATTTATACTAATTAATTAATAACGGGATTGACTGAAAAGATCATAATTCATGTTCTTTCTGGGCTGAAAACTCCGGTAGGAGTCTAGAGGGGCAAGGGGGGCCAACACGGGGCAGTAGAGTATTCAATACAATCATTTAAATGGAAGCCGGGCACCTGCGCGAAAACCCACAAACTCCGCAACAGCAAGAAACACCTCAAGCAATCACCTAAGGGCTGCAAAAGGCTGATGGGCCTTCTTTTAGCGGCAAACAATCAAGCCACCAGACGCAACGAAATAATAAGAATCTAACTTCAAGTGGGTCCGGAAAACCTTCTCAAAACCGGCTTCGCTCAAAAGGGCCTCCCTAGTTGCCCGTCCGGTCGCCATAAGCCACAAAGTTTCATTGAAACCAAAACTTTGCGCTTCTGCAACCCTGATACAAAAAACTTCAAAAAATGCACCTAAACACGGTCCCAAACATGGGACCGTCTGGCGGTCCCATTTTTGGGACCGCATGCACAACTTAGTAAAAGAACAAAAGAAAAGCACTTTCACGGTTCCATTTTTGGGACCGTCTGGCGGTACCAAAAATGAGGCCGCAAAATCGCAAAATCCACAGCAAAGGCCGACCCTTGCAACAAACAAAAAATTACAACTGCGTTTAAGCAACCAGCATAAAGATTTGGAACAGAGGAGGCCCGCACATGCGAAGCCTGATTTCAATTGACTTTCCGGCCCCAGAAATGGAACCTGAAAGCGCACATGTGGTATCAGTTGTCTCCGTTCCCTAGCTCCAATGTGGCGATTTGCGATGCAGCACCACCCAGGCAACATTCACCAATCCTTCACTACTCCGCGCTACTCCGCTACTCCGTGCTATGTTTTAATTCAAGTGCCCAATGTAACTGACACGATATCGAAACGATGGCGGAGTAAGAAAGCCTTCAATGCTTCACTTTCCCACATCTTTTCCTAAGCAGATTCTTACTCCATCCCGTTTTAAATTTATACTAATTAATTAATAACGGGATTGACTGAAAAGATCATAATTCATGTTCTTTCTGGGCTGAAAACTTCGGTAGGAGTCTAGAGGGGCAAGGGGGGCCAACACGGGGCAGTAGAGTATTCAATACAATCATTTAAATGGAAGCCGGCCACCTGCGCGAAAACCCACAAACTCCGCAACAGCAAGAAACACCTCAAGCAATCACCGAATGGGTTCAAGCAGCAACCGATATGCACCCCGCTTGCCCCAACAAGAAACAAAATCATCTACAAAACAGCTTACTCCGACGGACCCAATTCTGGGTCCGGAAAACCTTCTCAACCGGCTTCGCTCAAAAGGGCCTCCCTAGTATTCCCAGAAAACAGGCCTTACATAGACCTTACACACACACACACATAAGGTGAACCATATGTAAGGTCTATGTAAGACCGTATAATACTGTAGATACCCATAAATAAGGAAATACGTCAGGTACACATAGACCTTACAAGACCTTACATGGATTATTCCCCATACATAGGCCCTTACACCTGGAATATTCCCTGATCAGTTCCAAACAAACCCATATGTGCATACGAATCATACGATTTCTTCTGATGCGTTTGGATTTCTGCACCCAGTCCTTGCGGGTCATTAATCCATAGAATTTGTTCATAGGGATTTACATTAATCCATTTTTAGTGTTAATCCATTGGATTAATCTTTAGATTCATAGGGATTAACATTGGATTACATCAATGTTAATGAGATATGGTCAGCCCAAAAAACGTTCCCATGGACCATGAGACATCAAGAAATTCCCTGGAGAAAACTCCATGGTCTCTTCTGGATAAACCAAGACTCCGTGTATTCGGAGAATCGCGAAGCGTGTCCGTTTAGTGATGCTGAAAAGGTCGTGGGAAGAAAAGTTTGTTTATATTCCGTACTCAAATAACGGTTATAATCACCATATGTTACTAGAAATATCACTATATTATATATATATACATCTCACCATATAGCAGCATAAACCATAGTGAATCTAGTGAACTAAATCAATTTGGCCTACTGTACCAAGGATAATGGCAGAAATCGGGATAATTGGTGTGAAACATGGAGCGGTTCGCGTGTCACCGTGTGTCATAATTTTCAGGGTGGATCAAACATGTTACCCATAAAGGTGGGATCTCATCTAATCAATGGGAGATCTTCAGGATCCAATTGATGGAGGTACCTACCATATATAAGGGCTATGTAAGGGGATATCCCCCTAAAATATGGCCTTATATGGTACAGTACAGTACCTCCATTTTAGGATCCTGGAATTCCCATTGAACTAAGTACAGAAATTGGCTGACCAAAATCTATGGCTAGCTCTTGCATTTAGACAATTCTAGACCCGTATCCTCACTCAAATGCTCCATGTATTGTGGTACAACGGCTTGTCTGAAAAATAGGCTACTCCTGCAATGGAAAAAACACAGATTGCTATTCGATTGCCATGTGGGCCCTTCAAATATTATCTTAATCTATTTTATACACCTGAAACATCCATGAAAACTATGTAAGACGTATATATCATATTATATATATATATGTGTATATTAATTATATTATATATTTGATATTTTGTTTTTGTTATTATTATACATAATTATATATATAACATATATATATATATATACATGCATACATAAGACGTATGTATTTTGATTTGTGGTCAGATCATGTTTCGTGCACGAGGCTATGTGAGCCTGACTGGACGACGTTTGATGACGTACACCACTGACAAGGTTGGGCATTACGTATTTTGGAAGTGGCATCCGACTTGAGCCATGAACATAATCTGCATGTCTTGATTGGTGATTATTATAGGGAGTTTTAATTAGGTTATACTGGGTAATTGGGAAAACCCACCCTTTTTCATTTTAGCCATGACCGATTTCGCCGTCATTAACGATGACGACCTCCAGACGATGTTTCGGGAAGGGTCCTCCAAACCCAGCAGGAGATATTCAGACTCAATGACTGGCTGGTGGTTTCAAACGTTTTTTATTTTCCATAATATATGGGATAATCCTTCCCATTGACTAATATTTTTCAAGATGGTTAAAACCACCAACCAGATGAAATCGATTCCTCCTTGACGGAGTTGCAAGACTTTTCAGATGATTCGAATTTGACCCTGGCCTCCCAATAGATCAATCAGGTCCGTCATGACCTTCAGCCAGTCCGAGTTCACTTACGATTTCAATTGACCATGCAGATCGTTTAACTCACTCGCCGGTTGCGAACTTACTTTCAGCAACACAACCGGCATATCCCACAGGTCAATCTGAACTTCAATTGACAGCCAACCAAGTTTTTCACTTCCTCCTGCTCACTGGCCTACCCGCGAGCCAGTGCGCGACAGCGGGCTGATCATGTGGACCCCATTGAAAAAGATTGCTTGCAGCACAGTGAAGGGAGATTGGGTCAGAGAGTCATGTCACAACATGCCATTCCATGTGCATAACATCATTGTAGCAAGTGGATCAAAACACATATTATAAGATATTATAAGCATTTGTTGATTTGTTATTATAGGGAGTTTTAATTAGGTTATACTGGGTTATTGGGGATTTTGAATTAACCCTTCGTAGGAAAGCTACATACCAACCAGTATTATGTAGGGATGGTTTCATGTTTTTTCACTTACTGGTTAGCAAGACCTATCTTCCGGACTACTTCAGATATTTCACCATATGGATAAATGGCTTAAAAGGTGAGGTCCCCCAGTTTCAAGTTCAACGTTGCTTTGTCAACCCCATGAATATTAGTTGGTGATATTCCCCTAGTTACCCTAGTTAGAGAAGTTGTATGTCAACTTATATGGCAGTGTGTCAAAACCTTGTACCCCTGGTGAACATCAAAATAGCTGGTAAATGGATGTTCATCCCACTGAAAATGGTATTAATAGGTATTGATCCATACCAATATAGCTATCTAGAGTTCTTAGAACATCTGCAACTATCTACAACTATGGTTGCTTCGCAGTTTCACACCAGATATCATCTATGGGGTCTTCGAAGTTCTTCGATCACGGATCCATAGGGGTTTTCTTGTCAATTGTGCTGCGGATCTATACTGATTGGTGGTTTGGAACATTTTTTATGTTCCATATATTGCGAAAAATATGGAATAATAATCCCAACTGACTTTCATATGTTTTCAGAGGGGTCGGCTCAACCACCAACCAGTATATTTTTGAGGATATTGAAGCTCTCAAATTCGTGAGTTTCATAAGTCTGGATGAATTATGATGACCTCACGTCGTGACGTCACTGGAATAATGCTTCGTAAGAGGAGGAACTATTTTAGCTGTGTGAGTTATCATGATTCAGCCAGAAATTAACACATGCGGTTTCAATGATTTTACATCTAGTGCTGGGCTCTTTGAAATTTGCTCTAGCTCCTCCAGATTGAGTGTTTACAATCCCGACTTGGTTGTTCATCCCATTTAGTAACTGGCTTCTAACCGCAGCCCATGAAGTCCGGAACTGCAACCTCGAAGGAACGTGTGCCGCCATCGTTTATTCATCATCTGAAGGGAAAAGGGGCCATCATACTCCGGAAAATATCATCTCTATGGAAAGCACCATCATGCTTCTCAGGCTGAGGGCCTGACCTTGTATACGTATTGCTTTGATTTGCCCAAGAATGAAATAACATCAATCGATTTACACCATGGTTTTTAGCAACAAACATTCTTCCCAAAATGGGGCTCAAATATCCCAAAATCGGAGGAAGGTACATAGAATCTGCCGAACACACACACGCATTTATTTGGGGTGTAAAACTTGTGCATTTTCCTTAAACCAAGCTAAAGAACACGTACGTTGGGTAATTTTGTCTATAGCGGTTGCTTAAGTTTTGGCCAACGTTTGCGTGTCTACAGAGTTGGCCGAAACTTTGGCGAAAGTCTATTGCAAAAAGACAAAACAAACTTGGCCAATTGGAAGGTGCAGTGAAACAACACAAGCATACTAAAACCCTGGTTGGTGGTTTCAAACGTTGTTCATTTTCCATAATATATGGGATAATCCTTCCCATTGACTAATATTTTTCAGAGGGGTTGAAACCACCAACCAGACCCAATTTGATGAAAACAACCATTGGTGACTCCCCTTAAATGATTCCATAATTCTATATTTGTCATATTTCTATATACTATACCTAGACCCTCCAAGTACAGTACCTATAAAGAAAACAGGGAAAGGTACCTGTTATCATGGGGTAAAAGCCAATTCTCATAGATACTTGGAGAGTTGAGGTATGTATCATCTGTAAATTATATATATATACATATAGATATGAATATGAGTTAATTGTAATGACTTCACTGCGACCGAAGCCTGGAATTATGGTAAGGAAGTCATCCAATCATCCGAAAATGATCCAACTTTTCAGGCTTGTGAAATATCATGATGTATACCTATATATATATTTTTTTTTGTATATATTAGGTATATAGTCCATGCCTTTTACTGAAGTGCTTCAACTGCCGCAACTGCAGTCAATAGGAGGAGGTCGTGACCAACGAGCTGGAGGTGACCACGGAGCTCGAGGTGGAAGTCGCGGAGTTCTACTTGGCCGCCACTCGCCGCCGAATGTTCACCATGGAAACATTTGGTTTTGAGGTGTTTTGTTAAAATAGTAATAATAATACTAATAATAATAATATACATATATTTACATATATTTACATTACATTTACATTTACATGTACATTTACCCTTACATTTACATTTACATGACATTTACATTTACATTTACATTACATTACATGCAGACATATGTATATGCATGGGATATGCTGCTATATAAAATTATGGTTCATCACAGTTGGTAAGTGGGTTAGTCTGCCACCGTTGGTATGGGATGCATAGAGATCGATAGGATATGGCTGACATAGCTTTTGTTTTTTAGTGGTTTAATGGGTTTTTATAATAATTTAATCGGATTTTATAGTGTTTTAATGGGATTTAATAGTGATTAACCCAGCTTTGCAACCCAACAGCATACCTGAATCTTCCACCTACGTCTTTTTTCAGACCCTGTGCCAAAATCCTGTTTTTTCAGTACCCAGAAAACTTTTCAGGACCTACTCTCAAATTCAGGACCTGGCCATTTTGGGGTATCAATGGTAATGGCAATCATTGGGTGCAAACATGTGAAACCAACATTTGGGGGATATTCAAGCCATTGGCATTGATCCACGCAAATAAAAGCACTCCCAGCCCAAACTCATGGCAAGGCAGGATCAGAATATAGTATATTCCAGAAAGTATGTCAGAATAGATGCCAGATAGGATGCCAGAAAGAATGTCAAATAGAATCTCAGAAAAGAATGTAAGATAGTATGTCAGAACATATATGCCACATATACGTCCAGATCAAATGTCAGAAACTATGTCAGAATAGTGTGTCAGGTTGGGGATCACTCTTAGTAAGGCAATTCTGAAAATATATTTCAGGTTCGGAATTTTCAAACTGTTGTCCTTCAGGCGCCGAAGCTCCCGTTGAAGGTCAGCATCGCCCCATGTCAACTGGTCCAGTCCCACTTCCATTTCAACAAGTCCAACTTCATCGATTAGGGTGTTGGTTGAATGGACTTGGGACTCTAGCTGGCACGGCATCCCTTGTAACCCTGTAGACACTGTAGTGGGCAAAAAGATTGTAACACACAGAATCAGCATCATTTTGATCAGGCATTCTTTTTGCTAATCCTTTCTCCCTATTACGAAAAATACCCCCAAATGACAAAAACTAGGTGCAATTTCCAATTTTGGGAAATGTCAAATTGGTAAATCTGATTTTTAATTGATCCCCTTGAGGAAACAATTTTAAAAATGAAGGTACCATGTGAGGGTTTCACCCCCAAAGAATAAAAAACTAGTCAACACCGGGGTGTCTTTTATTGGGGTCCGTCCTTTAAGATCGTCAATTTTAGTTTTTTTAATTCAGGTGTTGGTGTTTTATTTGATACTAGGCGAAAGCTTCGAAATCCTATTCTTGGCAGTATTCTATTTAAAGATTATTTTCATGGATTTTGAAATTAGAAACAAAAAACGGTTTAATCCCTTCCCCCTGTTGCTAAACAGTCGCCCCTTCACCCACCCACCCAAATAACAAACACCTGGAGGAGTTTTTAGTATTGGGGGGGTCTTTAGTATTAGGGTACGAAGTTTCCCCCTAATACTGATAAAACACACACACATATATATATATACACACATATTTCTATTTCAAAATCGATCAGATTTCTTTCTTTTTAAATCCAATTAAAATATGGCAAACAAGTGGATTCCGAAGCTTAATATCAAATAAAAACCCCCAACATAAAAAACTATGTATGTTTTTCTATTTCGAAATCGATTAGATTTCCTTTTAAAAATTAAATAAAATATGGCCAAAAAATTGGATGTCGAAGCTTTTCCCTTATATTAAACCCTAATATCATTTTGTTTTTTTTCCTGTTTCAAAATCGATTAGATTTCCTTTTGAAATCTAATGAAAAAAACAAAAAACTGATTTTGAAGCTTTCCCCTAATATCAAATTAAAATCCAATTATTAAAATATGTTCAAAAATTGGATTTCGATGCTTCCCCTAATCTTGCATGAAAAATTCCAATATAAAAAACTAAATTTGTTCTATTTCAGAATCGATTAGATTTCCTTGTAAATTCAAATTAAGATATTGCCAGAAATTGGATTTCGAAGCTTTCCCCTAATATTAAACCCTCATATCAAAGACTATTTTTTCTATATCAAAATTCATTAGATTTCCTTTTGAAATCTAATTAGAATATGGTCAAAAATTGGATTTTGAAGTTTTCCCCTAATATTACATAAAAAAACCCTAATATAAAATATTATTTTTTCTTTTTTGAAATCGATTCGATTTCCTTTTAAATTGTAGTAACAAAAATAAAAACAAAAACCGGATTTCGAAATGTTTCCTCTAATATTAAATTACCAGCCCTAATATATTAAAAAAAAACTGTTTCAAAATCGATTAGTTTTCTGTTTAACATATAATTAAGATATTGCTAAAAATTGGATTTCGAAGTTTTCCCCTAAGATTAAATTAAAAACACTAATCAAAAAAACTATGTTTTTTCGATTTCAAGAATCGATTAGATTTCCTTTTGACATCCAGCAAAAATATTGCCAGGAAATGCCAAAAAGTGGATTTCGAAGTTTTCCCCCAATATTATATAAACGTTGTAATATAAAATACTTATTTTTTCGACCTTAAAAGACCCTAGTTTAAAAAATCACCGGGGCTGACTAGTTTTTATTTTTTGGTGGTGAAATCCTGAAATGGGACCTTCATGTTTAATTTGTTTTTGAAAAGGTATCAATTAAAAGTCAAACTGGCCAGCCTGAAATTTCCCAAAATTTAACGCGGACCCTAGTAAAAGGAATCAATGTAATATTTTAGTATTTGGGGTACGTTTAGTAAAAGGAGGTGGGGATTAGTAAGGTTTTCAATTTAATATAAGGGGAAGCTTCGAAATCCAATTTGGCAAGATTTGAGTTAGATTTTGAATAGGAATTCAATCGGTTTTGAAATATAAAGTTCATTTTTTAAAACGAATGTTTTCAATTTAATGTCAGGGGGAAGCTTCGGAATCCAATTTTGGCAATATTTTAGTTAGATGTTATTTAAAAAATGTTTTCCAATTTAGTTTTTTTTAACCAAGGGGGAAGTTTCGCACCCTCATACTAAATACCCACTAAATACAAAAAACTATTCCGTGTGTTCATTATTGGGTGGGGAGGGGCAGACGGTTTATTATGACGCAGGGATTGGTCAGGCATCACTTGCTGGAATTATTGGATTCTTTTGGGATGATTGGTATGATGTTTAGTCAGGCATGGTTCCCTTCAGTCATGCACGATTTTTGCAAAAATCCTATTTAGGCACGACCCCAAAATCCCAGCCCGGCAAATTCCGGCCCGGGCCCGGCAAATTCCGGCCCGCGCCCTGCAAATTCCGGCCCTGCGTTTTTCCAAAATCAGGCAAAACCAGTAAATCAGGTATTAAGTCAGGTGTAGTTACCTTTTAAGTCATTAAAGCTAGTCAGGCATGGTTCCAGTGGGTACCTTTTAATTGTGAAGGCTAGTCAGGCATGGTTCCCTTAATTCAGGGCATGGGTACCTTTTAATTATGAAGGCTAGTCAGGCATGGGTTCTGTTAAGTCAGGCGTGGGTGGGTACCTCTTAATTATGAAGGCTAGTCAGACATGGTTCCCTTAAGTCGGGTGTGGTTACGCTTTAAGTCATGAAGGCTAGTCAGGCATGGGTACCTTTTAAGTGATGAAATCTGAATCAGGCGGAGCTCCTATTCTAAATGTGTTAAATCCAATTGTTCAGTGTGGAAAATCGATTTTTTGGCTGGTCTACGGGCAAACCCTGTGTCTTCCAATACCATAGCGTGCTGATGTCGCTTGCCTGCATAATAGTTAAGGCCAAAGCTTAGGTCATCAGTGTGATCCTGAAATGGCGCCACGAGCAAGAAGATGACATGTGTAAAATGGGCCCTGGATTAACAAAGGCTGACTAATGAATTTGGAGGATGCCACTAAAGTATGACATGTAATCACTTTTGAGGAGCACTGTATGGCACGCAGCGCGCGCAGCCTGCTTTACGGTTTAGCGTTTGAAAGTTTTAGGCTTTGTCTCTATGGCACGCAGCGTTTGAAAGTTTAACCGTTTACCTCTATGGCAGGCTGTGCGCGCAGTACGCGTTACGGTTTAAAGTTTGAAAGTTTTAGGGTTTATGTGTGTGGCACGCAGTGCGCGCAGCGCGCATTAGGGTTTAGGGTTTGGAAGTTTTATAGTTTATTTTATTGCATGCAGCGTGCACGGTTGCAGGGTTCCAAGGTTCCAGGGTTCCAAGGTTGCAGGGTTCCAGAATCCTTGAGGGTTCCAGGGTGCCAAGGTTCCAAGGTTTCAGGGTTCCACGGTCGCAGGGTTCCAAGGTTCCAGGGTTTCAGGGTTCCAGGGTTCCGGGTCCAGGTTCCTAGGGTTCCGGGTTTCCTAATGTTTTCAGGGTTTCGCTAGGTTCCAGGGTTGCCAGGGTACCAGGTCCGCTAGCGTCACCCACGGTTTCAGGGTTCTCAGGGTTCCAAGGGTTGCCAAGGGTCCAAGGGGTTCCAAGGTTTCCAGGTTTCGGGCAGGGTTTCAGGTCGCGCAGGCAGGCGGTGCCAGGTGTGCAGGGTTGCAGGGTTGCAAGGTTCCAAGGTTCCAGGGTTCCAAGGTTGCAGGGTTCCAGAATCCTTGAGGGTTCCAGGGTGCCAAGGTTCCAAGGTTTCAGGGTTCCACGGTCGCAGGGTTCCAAGGTTCCAGGGTTTCAGGGTTCCAGGGTTCCGGGGTTCCAGGGTTCTGGGGTTCCAAGGTTTCAGGGTTCCAAGGTTCCAGGGTTCCAGGGTTCCAGGGTTCCAGGGTTCCAGGGTTCCATGGTCCAGGGTTCCAGGGTTCCGGGGTTCCAAGGTTCCAGGGTTCCAGGGTTCCAGGGTTCCAGATTTTCCAGGATTCCAAGGTTCCAGGGTTCCAGGGTTCCATTCCGGATTTTGAAGGCTGCAAGTCCCCGCGAGCCAGCCCCAGCCCTAGAGATTGAAACCCAACAGGCCCTGCTGTTGGGAATTTAATGGGATTTATAGTGATTTAATGGGATTTTATAGGGAATTTACCCTCTGGTAAACATACAAAAAGCTATTGAAAACGGTGATTTATAGTGGATTTACCCATTGAAAATGGTTATTTTCCATAGTTACGTATGTTAGTTTACCAGAGGGTACATATGTATATAACTATAGCGCCGGACAACTACTTAGAACATTGGTTTTGGAATTCCAAAACGTGTTCTAAGTAGAGATCCTGGACCACTACTTAGAACATATATGTTCATATATGTTCTAAGTAGAGGTTTTGGGGTTCCCCCGTGTTCTAAGTAAGAATCCCCCCAGCTATCTACGTGCATTTTTGGAAAATCCTGTGTATATATATATAATATATTTTGAATATTGTAGTTGTCCGGCACTATATATTCATATAATAAAAACTTTCCAAACCTGATGTTCGAATCGTATGTACATCGCTGTATATATATATATACACAGAGGTTTTGGGGGTTCCTCCATGTTCTATAAGTAAGAATCCCACCAGCTATCTACGTGCATTTTGGAAAATCCTGTGTATATATAATATATTTTGAATATTGTAGTTGTCCGGCACTATATATTCATATAATAAAAACTTTCCAAACCTGATGTTCGAATCGTATGTACATCGCTCTATATATATATATATACACAGAGGTTTTGGGGGTTCCTCCATGTTCTAAGTAAGAATCCCACCAGCTATCTACGTGCATTTTGTAAAATCCTGTGTATATATAATATATTTTGAATATTGTAGTTGTCCGGCACTATATATTCATATAATAAAAACTTTCCAAACCTGATGTTCGAATCGTATGTACATCGCTATATATATATATACACAGAGGTTTTGGGGGGTTCCTCCATGTTCTAAGTAAGAATCCCACCAGCTATCTACGTGCATTTTGGAAAATCCTGTGTATATATACTATTATATACATATTTTGAATATTGTAGTTGTCCGGCACTATATATTCATATATAAAAACTGTCCAAACCTGAATTTTTTGAAATCGTATGTACATCGCTATATATATATCACAGAGGTTGTTTGGGGTTCCTCCATTTTCTAAGTAGAATCCCAACCACTACTACGTGCTTTTGGAAATCCTGTGTCTATATCATAAATTTTGAAATATTGTAAGTTGGTCGGCCCGGCACGATAGATGCAGATAATAAAAAAAAACTTTCCAACCACTGATGTTCGAATCGATGTCATCGCTATATATATATATACACAGAGGTTTTTGGGGTTCCTCCATGTTCTAAGTAAGAATCCCACCAGCTATCTACGTGCATTTTGGAAAATCCTGTGTATATATAATATATTTTGAATATTGTAGTTGTCCGGCACTATATATTCATATAATAAAAACTTTCCAAACCTGATGTTCGAATCGTATGTACATCGCTATATATATATATATACACAGAGGTTTTGGGGGTTCCTCTATGTTCTAAGTAAGAATCCCACCAGCTATCTACGTGCATTTTGGAAAATCCTGTGTATATATAATCTATTTTGAATATTGTAGTTGTCCGGTACTATATATTCATATAATAAAAACTTTCCAAACCTGATGTTCGAATCGTATGTACATCGCTATATATATATATACACAGAGGTTTTGGGGGTTCCTCCATGTTTTCTACAATTGACTCCCGCACCAGCTATCTACGTGCATTGGACATCTGGGTAATATATAAGTAATATTTTGAATATTGTAGTTGTCCGGCACTATATATTCATATATAAAAACTTTCCAAACTTATTTCGGGAATCGTATGTACAAATCGCTATATATTAATATACACAAGGTTTTGGGGGTTCCCCGTTTCTTAAGTAAGATCCCATCCCACCAGCTATCTACGTGCATTTTGGGAAAATCCTGTGTAAATATCTATATTTTTGATATTGTCGTTGTCCGGCACTATATATTCATATAAAAAACTTTTCCAAACCTATGTTCGAATCGATGTACATTCGCATATATATATATACACAAGAGTGTTGGGGTTCCTCCGTGTTCTAAGTAAGAATCCCACCAGCTACCTACGTGCATTTTGGAAAATCCTGTGTATATAAAATATATTTTGAATATTGTAGTTGTCCGGCACTATATATTCATATAATAAAAACTTTCCAAACCTGATGTTCGAATCGTATGTACATCGCTATATCTATAACATACACAGAGGTTTTGGGGGTTCCTCCATGTTCTCCAAGTAAGAATCCCACCAGCTATCTACGTGCATTTTGGAAAATCCTGTGTATATATAATATATTATGAATATTGTAGTTGTCCGGCACTATATATTCATATAATAAAAACTGTCCAAACCTGATGTTCGAATCGTATGTACATCGCTATATATATATATATACACAGAGGTTTTGGGGGTTCCTCCATGTTCTAAGTAAGAATCCCACCAGCTATCTACGTGCATTTTGGAAAATCCTGTGTATATATAATATATTTTGAATAGTGTAGTTGTCCGGCACTATATATTCATATAATAAAAACTTTCCAAACCTGATGTTCGAATCGTATGTACATCGCTATATATATATACACAGAGGTTTTTGGGGTTCCTCCATGTTCTAAGTAAGAATCCCACCAGCTATCTACGTGCATTTTGGAAAATCCTGTGTATATATAATATATTTTGAATATTGTAGTTGTCCGGCACTATATATTCATATATTAAAAACTTTCCAAACCTGATGTTCGAATCGTATGTACATCGCTATATATATATTACAACAGAGGTTTGGGGGTCCTCCATGTTCTAAGTAAGAATCCCACCAGCTATCTACGTGCATTTTGGAAAATCCTGTGTATATATAATATATTTTGAATATTGTAGTTGTCCGGCACTGTATATTCATATAATAAAAACTTTCCAAACCTGATGTTCGAATCGTATGTACATCGCTATATATATATATACACAGAGGTTTTGGGGGTTCCTCCATGCTCTAAGTAAGAATCCCACCAGCTATCTACGTGCATTTTGGAAAATCCTGTGTATATATAATATATTTTGAATATTGTAGTTGTCCGGCACTATATATTCATATAATAAAAACGTTCCAAACCTGATGTTCGAATCGTATGTACATCGCTATATATATATTACACGAGGTTTGGGGGTCCTCCATGTTCTAAGTAAGAATCCCACCAGCTATCTACGTCATTTTGAAATCCTGGTGTTATATAAATATATTTTGAAATATGGGTAGGTTGTCGTCCTTCACTATATATTCATATAAGTAAAAAACTTTTCCAACCTGATGTTCGAATGTATGTACATCGCTATATATATATATATCACACAGAGGTTTGGGGGGTTTCCTCCATTTTCTAAGTAAGTAATCCACCACTTCTACGTGCATTTTGGAAAATCCCTCTGTGTAATATATAATATATTTTTAATATTGTAGTTGTCCGGCACTATATATTTATATAATAAAAATTTTCCAAATCTGATGTTCGAATCGTATGTACATCGCTATATATACACATAGGTTTTGGGGTTTTGGGGGTTCCTCCATGTTCTAAGTAAGAATCCCACCAGCTATCTACGTGTATTTTGGAAAATCCTGTGTATATATAATATATTTTTAATATTGTAGTTGTCCGGCACTATATATTCATATAATAAAAATTTTCCAAACCTGATGTTCGAATCGTATGTACATCGCTATATATATATATACACAGAGGTTTTGGGGTTCCTCCATGTTCTAAGTAAGAATCCCACCAGCTATCTACGTGCATTTTGGAAAATCCTGTGTATATATAATATATTTTGAATATTGTAGTTGTCCGGCACTATATATTCATATAATAAAAACTTTCCAAACCTGATGTTCGAATCGTATGTACATCGCTATATATATATAATATATACACAGAGGTTTTGGGGGTTCCTCCATGTTCTAAGTAAGAATCCCACCAGCTATCTACGTGCATTTTGGAAAATCCTGTGTATATATAATATATTTTGAATATTGTAGTTGTTCGGCACTATATATTCATATAATAAAAACTTTCCAAACCTGATGTTCGAATCGTATGTACATCGCTATATAGAGGTTTTGGGGGTTCCTCCGTGTTCTAAGTAAGAATCCCACCAGCTACCTACGTGCATTTTGGAAAATCCTGTGTATATAAAATATATTTTGAATATTGTAGTTGTCCGGCACTATATATTCATATAATAAAAACTTTCCAAACCTGATGTTCGAATCGTACGTTCATCGCTATATAGAGGTTTTGGGGGTTCCTCCGTGTTCTAAGTAAGAATCCCATCAGCTATCTACGTGCATTTTGGAAAATCCTGTGTATAAATAATATATTTTGAATATTGTAGTTGTCCGGCACATTCCGGCACTATATATTCATATAATAAAAACTTTCCAAACCTGATGTTCGAATCGTATGTACATCGCTATATAGAGGTTTTGGGGGTTCCTCCGTGTTCTAAGTAAGAATCCCACCATCTATCTACGTGCATTTTGGAAAATCCTGTGTATATATAATATATTTTGAATATTGTAGTTGTCCGGCACTATATATTCATATAATAAAAACTTTCCAAACCTGATGTTCGAATCGTATGTACATCGCTATAT
>CAMXCT020006605.1:0-25000 GCA_947184155.2 Cladocopium goreaui
TTCCCCACTGCCACACCATCACCATTTCCATGGGACTCTAACAATAGTATTATATAGATTCGAGTCCCCGTGAGCCTCGCTTTGTCCTCGTGCCAATACGTTTTGCGTCCGAGGCCTGGCCTCGGGCAGGCCTCGGGCAGGCCTCGGAGCGCCTCGAAGGAAGTACGCCTGCCAACAAATTAAACATACTTTCTCATGGCCCCTAAACAGGGTCTAAAAAAGTGGTACAAACATGGCGGCCATAAAGGGACCTCGACAGTAATATTGGTTCGAGGGTCAGATCTTCGCTGGCTGAACCGAGATCGCCTCCAAGAAGTCAAGACAGGCCTAGCAGCTCAACATAAATGGATTCCTGCGCAGAATCTCCCGTTCCCGGAAGTTGTCCTGTATGCCTACGCGGCTGATCGCACCCTTTCCCACATCTGTGTGCCTGCCGTCAGGACTGTCAGCAGCAAAATTTTCCGATGGCTGGCCCCACTTTTGGCTCCAAATCTGGACCACAAAACGGGGCCCAAGCAAAGACCTAAAAGAAGGAATGAAAATGTGATCCAATTCTGGACCCCATTTTGGGGTCCATATTTGGACCCAAAAATGGGGTCAGCCATCGGAGAATTTCGTTGCTGCCCGCAAATGTTTTGCAAGCAGATTTACGACCCAGCAGCTTGAACATGAATGTCAACACATACCTTTTTCTCTTTGTGCGTCCCAAGGCCGCTTGCGACTGTCGAGGTCCCTCTATCGCAGCCATGTTTTGAGCACTTTTTCCAGCCCTGTTTTAGGGGCCATGATGAAGCAGGTTTGTTGGCATTCGAGGCGCTCCGAGGCTCACCGAGGCCTGCCCGAGGCCAGGCCTCGGACGCAAAACGTAATGGCACGAGGACAAAGCGAGGCTCACGGGGACTCGAATCTATATAAAACACGTCAAGACTGAATGATCTGAAACCAAAAAACGCTGGCGATGATCACCAGCCAAGATATCCATTGCTTTCATGAAAGCCTGCAGTCCAAAATGAGGACACATGCCCCGTGTGGGACCTTAACTTCAAAGCACATGCAGATTTTCGTCCCTCGATATGTTCCGTCTCTCTTGCGAAATAAAGAACATACCATGTGGCCGCCATGGCCTCACCTCCATGTGATCCTGCATTTTTTCTCCCGATAGTTTTTGCGCCGGCAGCGCAGAACCCCCACACCCCCGGCGGCAATGCTGCTGTGGAACGCTGTAAAGAAGCATATGACAGCTTCAGTCCATCTCACACTGACGCAGCATTGCCACTGGGGAGCGGGGCGTATTCAACAGATCTCTTAAAGCGGCAGGCCCAATATTTCAAAAGCTTAAGCCCGTAGCAGGCGCAGTACTTTGGCAGCTAACAACCCCGTCGCAGGCACAATATTGCAGAAGCAAACATGGCCACATCACAGCTTAAACCCGTGGCAAGCGCAGCATTTCAGAAGTAAACAACCACACATCTCAACCTGTGGCAAATATTGCAAACAAACATGGCCACCTCACAACTTAAACCCTGACAACTGCGGTACTTGACAAACAAACATGGCCACCTCACAGCTTTAACCTGGACAGCTTAAACGCTGGCAGGCGCAGTAATTCAGAAGCTAACATGGCCACTACACAGCGTAAATCCTGGCAGGGGCAGTTTTTGACAAGCAAACATGGCCACCTCACAGCTTAGCCCGTGGCAAGTATTTGACAAACAAACGTGGCCACCTCACAGGTTTAAGCTGTGGGGTGGCCATGTTTCCTTTTGAAATACTGCGCCTGCCAAGGTTCACAGAAACCTGCCGTGTAGTGCCACAACTGGCGGCACTACACGCTCACCCTCTGTGATTTTGGCGCGACGCAGTGAAACAGCCACCTGCACCAAATGCAAGCAACCAAAACAATCAGTCCACACAGACAGGAGTCAAGAAATTCAGCAGCCCCAAACGAATGCCAACAAGACATTCAGCATGGTGCTTCTATGATACTGCGTTTGACTTCGGTATTCATTGAGATTCTGCATTTTTTGATGAGCTGAGAATGTTCTAGAATGGACGGTATTTCATTGGATGCGATTTCGGTGACATTGCGTTTTGACCTCTGTATTTGCTGGGATCTGCGTTTTCAATGAGACGAGAGTGTTTTTTTGAGCTTTAGGGATTTAGCCGATTTGATCACAATTTGTTTGGAACGGTTTTGGAAACATTTGAACATTTTCGGAAACGTTCGGAACAGTTGAGAAGTATTTCAAACATTTTTGGACCGTTTGGAAATGATTTGACATCACGAAGTTGTTCGTCAAATCATGCTGTAAAGATTTCTGTGAATATCATCATTGGATGATATGGAAACGGCAAGTTTTGATGCAACCAATTTTGTCGATGTTGTTAGCTAACAACATCGCCTGTGACGCTAAGGTGCTATGAGTGGTTGATTCTTTGTTTGGATTGGTTAAATCAACCACTTATGGTACTAACTAGCTACACGTTAGGTCGGAATCGTTGATTGTTGCGTAGGATGTTATCTGAAACAACTTTTGATCTGGAATCCGCAGTTGGTACAGCAGTCTTTTGTTTTTGAGAAGTCCGTGTGACTTTGTGTTGCTCAACCAGAGAGTGGCTCGAGTAACAAGAGAATTTAAGACACTTGGTTTTGTGCCTTGTGTGACCTGTTTGTTGACGGCGCGAAAAGGATTTGGAACTCGCTGAGCTGAGTTGAGGGTTCATTAAGATTTTTACATGGTAGCGGGAGCCTTCGGGTATCTCTACTAGAGATCCAGGTCTTCAATGAACAGTCCAGGTGCAGGAGGTGTTGGTCCTGAGTCGTTCTTTAGTCCAGGTCAAGCTGAACGAGGTCAAGCTGGTGCAGGTCGTGCTGCTGCGGCAGGGGTGACTGCGGGTGCTTGCCCAGGGTGTGCCGGAGGTGCTGGTAGCCAGGGCGAGGCAGGTCGTGGATCTTGTGCAGGTGGTGCGTGTCAAGGTTGTGATCCGTTGCAAGTAGAGGACCCGTGGACTAACTGGACAGGTAACAGGAACACTGTGCAACCTGATCTTGTGAACCAAGGAGCTCAGAGTTTTCAGAACCAAGGAATGGTCTTTGCTCCAGGAGCTGGAGTTCCTGTGCCGCCTTCTTCAGGTAGCCACGGAAGTGGCAGTGGGGGAGGTAGTGTAGGGCCTCAGCCTGGAAGAGTTGTGCCACCTATGCCTGTGTATGGCTACGGTCCACCAGTAAATGGGGTGGGTGTTGTGAATCCGACATTGCAGGGCATGAACCAAAGGCCAGGAAATGTGAGAAATCCGATGGCCGGAAATGGTTTGCAGAATGTTCCGACTCAGTGTGGTAGTAACTTCGACCGAGTAACCCAGATTCAACAGCTGTTGCAGGGATTGAATGCTAGAGAGCTTCAACAGGTTTTTCAGAATACTCAAAGATTGGTTGATGGTAACCACCAGAGGTTTGTTCCCGATCGATTGGGGGATGTTCCACCTGAGTTTGGAGGGGGATTTATTCCTGATGCGACTGGTAATTTGCCTGGTTTGGGTACTAGTCAGGGCAGATCTGAGAATAGGGATGTTTTCTCAAGAAGTGAAAAGTGGTTGGGTCCTAGTCCCACTGTTGACTATTCAGCCTGGAAAACCCGCGAAGATGAGGTTTTGGGGTTTACTTCCTATGTTCAGGAACTGGTAGCATGGGCTAGCCAGGGATCTGTCCAGTTTGGGCGAGAGATCGAACAGTCGACTCACTGGCCGACGAGTATTGCGTGGAGCACCTTGGGTGTTGACCAGCAGTCTAGGGCTGTGAGACTTAGTGCCATTTTGAAGGCAACTTTTGGAAGCCATGGTAGGATTGCAGTCATGATTCAATCATTTCAGGAAGGGATTGACATTGTCCCGGGAGTCACTTTGGGTGATCCATATAGCAGTAGCAATCTGTACCTTGGAAATGGTTTCGAACTTCTTCGGCAGTTGTCCCACGAATTCAGTCTCCGTAGTAGAACTGAGGGTCTTTCATTGCGAGTGCAGTTGCTGAACAGGGTCTTTCAAGGACAAGATAGTTCAGATTTGATTCGCCAGATTGAGCTTGCATGTGCGAAGTACACACGAATGATTTCCACCTTGTTGGGTGACAGTGTTGGATTAGCGATTGGGGATTCTGACATGTTGACCATGCTGGTTCGTTCGTTGCCTAACGATGTAAGAAACTACTGTTTGATGCATAGTGGTGGGGAATCGTATTCGAGTTATCGACTTGCTGCGCGTCGATTTGAACAACAGCACAGGCTCTTCAAGGACTTGCATCTCCAATCTCGGAAGGTTGTTGCAGGCTTGAATCCTGCCACGTCGGTGGCTGAGGAAGAGGAAGGTGAAGAATCTGAGGGTTCGGGGGATCCTATTGTGAATGCTGCATTGGACAAGGACAAGCAGGGACCAAGATGCACGAAGTGCGGAAAACGTCATGACGTGTCTGCTTGTTCAACCAACATGGAGAAAGTCAAATGCTATAAATGTGGCAAGGCAGGTCATATATCGGTGAACTGTCGGGTGAAGACCGGCGACAAGGATGGTTCAAAGGGATCTTCAACTGGAAAAAGTGGTGGCACTAATGGTGCCCCGTCAGCATCTAAGAAAGGTGTCAAAGGTTCAGGCAAAGGTACGGGAAAATCGGGTGGGAAGAAGGGCAAAATGTTTGCGATGGTCGATGATAGTGGCACTTGGTGGTACTCTGAAGGTTGGTGCGATGATCAACCTGTTGCGGAAGAGGCGAGTGCGGAACTGGATGGCCAGCAAAAGCAAGATGTGCTTGTTTTGAGTGCCTTGGTTTCCTGTCCCGATGTGCCATGTTTGCCTTGTGAACCTTGCGTGTTTGACATGAGCTTGGAAGATGGTGACGGTTTGTACGTTGAAGATCATTCTGAGGAGTTTGACCTGTGCTTGAACAGTGATTTGACTTGTTGTTGTCTGAATTCCAACTTTCATGACATGCATGATTTCGGTGACATGTGGCTTGATCGTGATGATCTGGATGCAGGAAACTTGGAAGCCTGCTGTTGTGACTTGAAACCTTTTGTGCATGTTGGAATTGATTCTGGTTTTGAACTTGACCCTATTGATGAGAAAAATGAGCCCAATACGCACGGCACACATGGTGTGCTGACAGCACGAGAGTCGATGACTGAGTGTTTCGAGACTGAAGGGCACGTGGTGTCAAAACCATGTGAGATGATGCTGAATGGTATCGGTCCGGGTGAGTCTTTTTGGCTTCTGGATAGTGGTGCTAGCATGTCGGTTGTTAGCCGAGATGTTTTGAAACAGTTTCAACACTCCGAAATCCAAAACAATGTAGGGCCGTTGCAAGCTGCTAATGGAACTTCTGTTGAGTTGGAAGGTAGTTGTAAATTGCTGTTGCAGATTGAGGTTTTTGACAGAGACGGAAATGTGAAACCAGCTGTCATTCCTTTGGATGTCATGGTAGGGAAAACGACACACCCAATTATCTCTGTTTGCAAGTTGACTCAGCAGGGTTGGGACGTGACATTTGACAAGGACCATGTTCGGATGTTTCACAAGAAATCTCAACACGAAGTTAGTGATTTGTCGTTTTGGCATGACACACCATGGGTTCGTGTTGTTCCATATGAAGGGAATGATGTAGCCCTCAATGTATCTCCGGTGGTTGCGAGTAGTTTTTCAAAGGGGGACACTGTTTGCGCCTTGAGTGCAGACCAGATGGTGCAGCACAGACTCAGAGGACATCGGCCTTACGAGCCGACTTGCGAGGTTTGTCAGAGTTGCCGTGGAGTCACTAAACATTCCCGAAAGAAAACCCCAAAAGGAACCGAATTTGAGATTCATGCGGATTTTGGTTTTCTCAACAAGGATTTTGAATGGGTACCAGAATCTGAAGACAGTGAACGTGGGAATGTCAAGTTTCTTGTTATTCGGGAATCCTACAGTTCAAGCATTGGTTGTGTTCTTATGACTGGTGATCGACAAAGCGATAACCGCCAACTTCAGAAGTGGTTGCTTGAAATGGGTTTAGGGGGTAGCAAGGATCAACATTCTTTGAGAGTTGTCACAGACGCTGAATCTTCTGTTGAGAATTTCATTTCATCAGCAGGGTTGCCAATGGGTGTTGTGGTTGAAAGAGCCCCTCCACAGGGTCACCAAGCCAATGGGACTGCAGAGAGAACTATTCGGGAAATCAAAGAGGGTTTGAAGACGTTGCAGTTGGATTTTCAGAGAATGGGATACACCCTGGTTTTCAGTTCTCCTGTTTTGCAATGCTGTATGAACTATATTTGTTTTTCCCACAACAATTTCACGACTGTTCAGCAGTCCAGCCGAACGCCGAGAGACTTGGTGATTGGAGACAGAGCCAGGAACCATGTTTTTGCACTGTTTGGTTGTAAGGTTCTTGCAGAGCTTCCTGAATCAATCATGTCAAAGAATCCTAACCTGCCAAGATTTGTCGAAGGGGTTTACTTGCATCCTGAGTTTTCGTCAATGGGAGTTTGGGTTTCTGCGAGAATCCGTATTGGTTCAGAGATGGTTTATCAACGTTTTGTAGCCAAGTCAATCAAACTTTGCATGCCTGTTGAGATTCTTGATGGTCATGGTTTGTTTGTGAGACTGGTTGATGAGCGTAGTGGTTTACCAGAGGCTCCAAGGTCTTCCCAAGAGGTTTCTGTTCCTTTGCCTTCGGACTTGAAATGTCCTTCAACAGGACCGCCAGTGAAATGGCTTGATGAACATGGGGTTTCTTTGAAATGTTCTGCATGTAAGGAAATAGAAATTAGAGGGACCCGTGGGAATAAGAATCACTCTAGGGAATGTATGGAGCGGTATGAGAAATGGATCCGTTCTGAGCTTGAACAGGGACAAGGCTCTGGGCCTTCAGAAAGCAAACCAACCGTTTTGCAGGAGGTGAAACGGGAAGGTTCGAACAGGGAGGTTTCTGACCTTGATGGTCTTGGGAGTGTTCCTGTGCGTAGACAAGATGCCTTGGATTCTTTCGAGGAACTCGATCCTTTGTCGTTTGGTCCACAAGATGATGGATTGACTGGTGAAACCGCGAAAGTGAAAATTGAACCAACGATTGAGTCCCAGGAGCCGGTAGATGTGAACCTTGGGAATGGGGAAGGGGACACCTCCCAGGTTGGGAGTTCTTCTCAATCTGGTGATGTTTCTCGACCTGATCCTCTTGGTAGTCACCCTAAGGCATCTGTTGGAGTCAAGCGAAAATGGTCGGAAGAGGATCTCTTGATTGAGAGAAGAGGTTTGAAGCGGGAACCTGATGTGGAACTTGCGGACTTGGATCGGGAGGTCAGGGATGACAACAAGCGTATTGACGTGAAACCTGATGTTGCTGGACTTGTTTCTGGCCTGACATGTGATTCTTCGTTGTCTGAGACTCCCGTCAACGACTTGCATGAAGTGTATGCTTTGGCATTTCTCACAACTGACTCGGATGACCTCATTTGTCACTTGCCTCTTGCGTCGTTGAAGTTTGACAAGAATGCCTCCAGTTCTGTTGTTTCGTTTGGTGACAAGCGTATTCGGATCTGGTGTCCTAGTGGCTCCATTGATGATTCAACATTGGAGGAGTTGCCTGGTGACTTGACGCTTGAAGGCATGAAGACTGAAATTGGCAATTTGGATAGCATGCAGTGCGGTGACTTGTTGACTGAGTCTGAATTAGGTGACTTGAGAAAGCAATGCAGGGTAATCCCATCTCGGTGGGTGACTACGCGAAAGAACGCGTCTTTGGTCCGTGCGCGGATAGTCTTGAAAGACATTGCAAAGGGTGCTGAATCAGCCCGGTCCCTTGGAATATCGTCACCTACTCCCTCAGCTGAGGCATTGTTTGCCATGCTGTGCTTTGCAGGTGAAAGAGATTGGCTTGTTGGAGCAGCTGACATTTCGGCGGCCTTTATGGCCACGCCGCTGCGTACCTGGAAGGTGGTCGCCAAGTTGCCTGCAAGCATCACTTCCATAAGTGGTGAGGCGCTGTACCTGTGGCTGAGTAAAGCCCTGAATGGACTGAGGAGTGCCAGCCAGGAGTGGAATGTGTACTTGTCGTCGATTGTTGATAAGTGCAGGTTACGCTCTTGTGGTCTAGAACCTTGCTTGTACAGCGGTTTGTTGCCTTCCAGTGAACCATGCATGATTCTGTCATATGTTGACGACTTGATTTGTGTTGGGCCATCGGTTGATGCAATTGACTTTGTCTTTGATACCGTTGGGAAAAGTGTGAGGTTGAAAAGAACTGGTTTGATACATGATCATTCGAAAGGGGGACAGTTGAGGTTTCTGGGTAGGCTTATCACTAGGAGGCGTGGTGAAAGGTCTTTACTGATTTCTCTACCATCCAACTACCTGGATGATACGTTTGCCAGTTACCAAATCAAAACAAATGCCAAAGGCCCACCTGACGTGACTCCGGTCATGGACAAAGAGAATGGGGAGGAGCTGAGTTGTGATGCCTATGCACGCTTCAGAGCAGCTCTAGGTAAAGTGTCTTGGATGGCGCAGACCCGTGGTGACCTGCGTGCATGGATTGGGATACTTGCAACTCAACAAGCACGCCCAACTCAACACACGGAACATGCCATGCGTATGTTGTTGAGGTACCTTCGAGGTGACATGAATGTTGCAGTTAGGTTTCCAAGTGATTCAAAGCTGTTGGAGTCAGATGTTTTTCAAGGACCACATATTGTTGCATTTTCGGATGCTTCCCATGCACCATTGAAGACGACTGGACGGAGAGGAATTTCCGGAGGAGTCCTAACATTCCGAGGATGCACATTGAAGACATTGTCGAGGCATCAGGCTCTGGTTTCATTGAGCTCCATGGAGAGCGAGCTGTATGCGTTGCAGAGTGTGAGCCAAGAGATGGTTTCTTTGGGAAAATGCTTGGGAGAATCCTGATGTCCTTCAAGGAGCTTGACTCGAGTGAGATTCCAGGTGTGTTGCGGACCGACTCTGAGTCGTCGATCAAACTGTTGAAAGGTTTGGACCTACCTCGGAAATCTCGACACCTTGAGATTCGAATTGAGTGGCTTCGAGAGAGGGTGGATCTTGGTAAGCTTAAAATCCACTATGAGAAGGGATCTAGTAATCCAGCTGACGCTTTGACAAAATGCCTGGGGAGTTCAATCTTTGGGATTCATAGAGCGGCAATGGGTTTCGAGGTCCTGGACGCTCCTCTGGGAGCCATCATGGCCATTTCGAGTGGTTATGTGTTCATTGAGGTTTGTTGCAAACCGGATTCAAGCATCTCCAAGGTAGCTAGAAGATTTGGATTCTTGTACATTGGTGTTGTTGAGAACATGGAGAAGAAAGCTGTTTTTGACCGTGTGTTGGAAACTGTGAAAGATCTGGGTAATTCAAAAGTTTTTGTCCATGTTTCGTCACCATGTTCATCTGGGTCCCCATTGCGAAACTTTAGAGGAGACAACACAGCTACTGAAGCGGATGTGGTTTGGTTTGATGTTATTCCTCATGTTTCCAAGTACATGAAGTTGGGAAAGTTTTCATCTTTTGAGTTGCCATGGAGGAATGCAATTTGGACACATGCCATGACCACGAAGATCCTAGCTCAGGCTAATCACAAACATGTTGCGGCTGTGCACTTGTGTTCGACAGGTTCAATGACTAAGGACGGAGAACCAGTTGGAAAGGTGTTGAAGTTCACCAGTAACAGCAAGTTGATGGTTGGTCGATTGGCCAAGGACTTTGGACAGTGTCACTGCACTCAGAAACATGCTGGTTTGACTGATGTGGATTGGGCAGAAACTGCTTTCTACAATGAGAATCTAGCTGTTTCGATTGTTCGTGGTGCTTTGGACGCATTAAGAAATGATGGATAGTTTTTGTTGTTGCTGTCGTGAATTGAAGAAGACAGGTTTCTTGATTCGTTTTTGGTTTTCGAACTTGAGCCGACGAAATAAAGTTTGATCTAAAACGATCGTGCACTGAAACTTCGAAACTGATCTCAATGCGAAGCATGGGACATGTTTGGACTTGATGCAAACTGTTTTGAACTTGTCTGAAACAGACTGGACTTGACATGCGTTGCAGTTTAAAAGGTCTAAGATCTTTGACTGGAACAGGTATAGTTTGAGGTGTGTGTATCTGGTATGTGGGCGGGCCTTGAAGGTCTGTGTGGGTGCCAGGTAGGCAGGTCTCGTTCTTTCTTGCGTTTCACTGACCTTGCTCTGGTAGCTACTGTGGAGATCTGTTTGGATTCTTGGCTTAGGCTTTGTGTTGTTTCGGATTCTGAGTAGCGCCGAAGTAAGATTTACTTTTTACTCTCCTCACTTGCTGAAGCCATGGCTGTGTCTAAGAATGCAGCTGGATATAGTGGTTTGACAGAGGCTGAGCAGAAACAATTGAAAGAATTGTTGAACAAGGCTCAGCAGACTCCGAATGTATCTGGTGGATCAGCAATGACTGATGCTTCCAAGCGTTTGAGAGGAGAGAGTGATTCAGAGTTTGAAGCGGTTGGGTCTCCAACTACGCCAAGCGAACTTTTCCGAAGTGAAGATCGCAAGGAGGTTCCGTTGCCAAAGAATTGCAATCTGAAGGATTGGTCTCACACAGTGTGTCAGCTTCCGAAAGTCAGTGGCGAGCCGAAGTGGAACGGACAGACTTATTCCGAGCTGCTTAGGATGGCTATTGATGGTGACAAAGAGCTGAACAAGTATCTGGGATTCATTTACAAGAAGTATCATGGATCTTATGATGGAACTCACAAGACTCAGGCCGTGGATTTGGCTGGCTTTCTTCTCTATATGGAGTTTGATCCTGAGAGAGAGGCATCTGGTTCATGGAAGAGAGTGATCAAGCCGTGATCTCAACGTGACTTCGGTCATCGATGCATGAGCTTTGAGATTCTGAATGTCTCCAACGAGACCTGATTTTGAGAGGTTTATGGTATCTGGCTTAGGTTGCAATTTCTGTTAGACACATGGTGTCGCTTTGGGTTATTGCATTCCAGCTGGAAGAGAATGGGATCATTGTGGCTCCGGCCAACAGCCTTTGATACAGGAGACTTCCTTTCTGTTAGACACTGAAGACTTTTCGAGTGGGATGTGTCGTTTTGGGTTTGGAAGCAGCACGCCGAAAGGGGGTGTGAATATATGGTATTGGATCGTCGTGCTTCTTCACGATGTACGCTGGGATTAGGCCGTTGTGCACCTCTATTTGGTACAATAGTTCATTGGATGGTGCTTCTATGATACTGCGTTTGACTTCGGTATTCATTGAGATTCTGCATTTTTTGATGAGCTGAGAATGTTCTAGAATGGACGGTATTTCATTGGATGCGATTTCGGTGACATTGCGTTTTGACCTCTGTATTTGCTGGGATCTGCGTTTTCAATGAGACGAGAGTGTTTTTTTTGAGCTTTAGGGATTTAGCCGATTTGATCACAGTTTGTTTGGAACGGTTTTGGAAACATTTGAACATTTTCGGAAACGTTCGGAACAGTTGAGAAGTATTTCAAACATTTTTGGACCGTTTGGAAATGATTTGACATCACGAAGTTGTTCGTCAAATCATGCTGTAAAGATTTCTGTGAATATCATCATTGGATGATATGGAAACGGCAAGTTTTGATGCAACCAATTTTGTCGATGTTGTTAGCTAACAACATCGCCTGTGACGCTAAGGTACTATGAGTGGTTGATTCTTTGTTTGGATTGGTTAAATCAACCACTTATGGTACTAACTAGCTACACGTTAGGTCGGAATCGTTGATTGTTGCGTAGGATGTTATCTGAAACAACTTTTGATCTGGAATCCGCAGTTGGTACAGCAGTCTTTTGTTTTTGAGAAGTCCGTGTGACTTTGTGTTGCTCAACCAGAGAGTGGCTCGAGTAACAAGAGAATTTAAGACACTTGGTTTTGTGCCTTGTGTGACCTGTCTGTTGACGGCGCGAAAAGGATTTGGAACTCGCTGAGCTGAGTTGAGGGTTCATTAAGATTTTTACACTGCTCCAGAAAGACGGCGGCGAAATGCTCATTGCCATTGTCCTTGATAAGCCACTGGCGGAAGCGAAGGCATTAGTGGACGACCCTGCAGCCTTCACACGCGAAATGACTAGGATTCTGATTGCAAAGCAAAGCCATCCACTTATCGCCCAAATGATGAGACCAACAGGAAGTGGTGACCCACCGCCCGCAAATAGCACAGCCAGTGGCAACCAGCAGCCACGAACACCCCAGCGCCAGTCAGCCCGTGCAGTTCCAGTAGTCTCATGCGGCCAAGGTGGGGTACCCACGGTTGCCACACATGACAGGGAACCATTGTGTGACAGGTGTAGATAGGTGCTGTCACCATGGGGTACCCATGGTTGACTACTGCCTTGTGTAGCTGATGAGGGGGTAAGCTTGCCTTTGTAACTGCGGTAAGGGAGGAAGGGGGAGGCGGGCAATTGTAACACTTTTAATAGGCCACTGCACAAAAATCTAGGTACTAGTAGCGAAGGACGATATCAAAGTACATCAAGCCATGGCGCCCGTTGCTGTTTTTGCTCAGCACAATCCAGTACCTTCATTGCTCGCATGCCGCCTGGCCATGTGAGTACAGCGCAACCGAGTGAATTGGCATGCCTGCCTCAAGAACCCCAGGCAGGACTATGTTTGCAAACTGACGTACACCCTCAGAACATGAAGACACCCATGCCTTATTGCAACAAACAGAACTCCTTGCAGGCGTTCTCAGCGATCAAGACTGCAGAAACATTCGCACAGCCTGCTGTTGCATAGAGGCCCGTGCCAATGTTACAGAACGTGAAGTTATAAGTCGACAGCTACAGCTCATGCAAGCGAGCGTACACTCAACTCACCTGTTTCAACACTAAAGACCATCATCCTGGTTCGAGCATCTTGACGGGAAAATCCCCTAGATGATGCTTAATCCGTGTTGACAACGCTCCTCTGGGGCTCTGTTTTGTAGCACATCTAGCTCCACTTAGCGTACTGCCCACCCGTCCCCACTCCGTGCATAGGAGACACACATCTCACCCTGAGCGCCTGCACTGACGAGGCACCTACCCCGTCAACTTCTTATGTCATGCGTTGCTGCCTCTGCCACTTGCCGCCCTCGCCACCCCATACCCCTCTGCTCTGCTCTTTGCCACTCCCCTCTGTGTCTCATGCCTCCGCAACCGAGCAACAATGCACTTTCATTACAACCCCTTCACCGGCAACATGTTGCATACACTTCCCACTACGGCTGTGGTTGTTTGTTTTTCTGATTTTGTGCTTGATCCGAACATGACTCACTGTCTCCGTCAGCAGCCGTTGGCTCAAACTGTGAGGACACCGCGCCTGCAAAAGCCAGAGTTGCCCTTGGTCTTCCCCGTCCCCATTTTTCAATTTGCCTGACCGTTCATACATCGAAGCTGACACGGGGTTCCCGTTGTTTGGCCGCTGCCCGCAATAGCGAGTGGTTCCTGTCGTTTGGTCCAACCATACGCCGCGCAATAACCTCCACTCCCGGATAGTGCTACCACTGCAGGGTACCTGTTGCTGGTATGCCGAAGCCGACGCACTTTCCGTCTGGCCCAATCGTTGTTGCCGATCAAGACTTACTGGACATGTCGGCTGGGATGAATTGGGACATGCGAGATGCCAGCAACGTCCGCTTCCTTGCAGTGAGGGGCACAATATGGGTAGGAGATTGCCAAACAACATATAACTTTACGCTGGTGGAATACCAATTGTATATCGATGAGGTACCATGGCTTATCTTTTCTACTCTTGCTGATGTCCTTGAGAAAGAGTTCGTACCCAGCTTTTGGGAGACCGTTAACCACAACCGAAAAGAGCGGTGGGGTTTTCTTGAACCACCCTGGGATGGACAAGCCTACGGTGTTGCGCCACCGTATACCGACATTCGATTATCCATCTTTAATGACGTTGCCCATACCATGCGTGTCGTGCACCCTTTTGTGTGGAATCATACCCACCTGAAGGTTCACCCGAACGGAGCAGCGATTTTCCATGAGCAGAAGAAATTGGCTTTCCTATTGCCATTGATTGTGGAGGCCCATGAGTTGCTACCGCCTACGCCACTGTTTTGGGTAAATGATGACAACACCATCCCATTGTGGAGGACCACCCTGTGGTTGCATGAAGACACCATACAGTGGTTAGCTGAGACAGGAGAGTCGTACCCACCTGAATTGAGAGATGAAATTCAGCCACGCCTTAACCAACTTAAACCTTCTCAGCATGCGAAGCGTTCACAACCTCCGCCTCCACCGAAACCAACCAGGTGGACGGAACGAACTGCAGCAAAACAGCCGGTACAAGCACTACAAGAAGCCGCTCCACAGGACCCGAAGGGTACTCAGAACACGCCACAACAGGTGGCTGATCGAGAACGGCAATATATGGAATTGCAATCTATCATTGCTCAAGCAAACCAACGGACGTTGGCAGACAGCCGACCAGCGGATTCCAAACAAACCCAAAAACCAGCCAATTTGCTGGCCGCGAGTCAACAAAGCACAGACAACGCTGCAACCACCGTACCAACCAATCCCAGTACAGGCGTGGCGGCAGAAGCTCCAGCTCCTCAAGAAAGCAATCGGCCGCCTAAGGTCAGTGCACAATCACTATTCAGCCAAAGACCAGGCCCACCATCGACCCTACCCACGAGCAAATCAAAGACGGATACCCCGGGTACCGGCGTGTTATCCTCCGACTCTCACTCTGCAACACACAACAAAGATGAGGAACAGCAGCAACCTCAAAAGGAGCAATCCGCTGTCGACAACGACACACCGACAGAAGAATCGTCGCCTGCTGACACACCAAATGAATCGCCAGAGACGCAAGCCACTGACACTGTTGTTGCTAGCAGCCCTGAGCCCGCCAGTGAATCCAGACAGGACGTTGACCTCGCCGCAGCGGACATCCCGACATTACAGAACATGGAGAAGGCAGCCTGTGAAAGAGTAGCCTTTCATGAAACGCGGCTAGCCAGTGCTCGCGAGCATCTGACGCGTATCAAGAAGCGCCTCAAAAGAATGCAAGATGGCCAGTCACCAGACACTCCGCAAGCCTCGCCTGTAGCAGATATGGACATGGAAATTATTGACTGATCAAACCTGCAGCCAGCTAGCATTGAGTGCACCTGACTGTGTGAAACCACCTGATCAGTGCCATCTCTGTTGCCGCCTACCCCACAGATGCGCCAAGAGAAAAGCAGCTGCGTGCCAGGGTAATACCCCCCAAACTTAACTTATGGGAGAGTACCCACTTAAGTTTGACCCCCGCAAGCCAGAGTAAGGGGATTTATGGGGAGTTGGTTTTACTTGCTGTCTTTGTTAGGCGTGTGTCTCAGGTCCTGTCGTCTTCAGTCATCTCAGCTCCAGTAGAACTAATCTCTACTTTGAGCAAAGAAGGTTGCATGAACACCGTAACTGGGTAAATTGTTTGCACTGCAGCTTTTGTGGCTCCACTAGTTCTTATAGCTAGGTCAGCCATCAGACATCAATTCGCACACCAAGGTGATAGACAAACCTTGATTGTTTTGGTTCTCTTTTTCAACTTCCATCGAATTGGCAACGCAACGAGGAACCCCGACCCCGGGTACCGGGTGTTCGGGGTTTCCCTAGCCTTGCCAATCCATTTGACACATTTTGCACTCACTGCCCAGATAGTATTCACTAGTCCCGGCTGGTCACTTGTAACCTGACACCCGGGTACCGGTTGTTCAGGGTCAAGCCTGCGCCAGCATGCTACAACAGCTCATGGCATCAAACAGCTTCATTTCATTGGCGTCGCCTGACCCTGACGACTCAGATACAGACATCGAACCAACAGAACCTACCATCCCAGATAAAACAGGCGAGGATGTGTCAGTGGACAGTGACCAATCGGTCTACTTTGACGCCCTCGAGACAGATGATGACACTCCTTATTTCCAACAAGGAGCTGAGCCTCCCCCAAGAGAGCAGTGGGAAATTGCCGCACCTATCGATTTCTTCGATGTCCAGGGGGTCTTGCAAATAAGCCGCCAACTTGATGAACTTTTCCTCTCGGAAAAAGAAATTGAAACTCCACTCGGCATGGACGACATCAAGCAAAGGTGGAAGTGGGCCGATGTCGGCTCTCGTCGTATGCCCCAGTCACCCCTGACATACCCAGCTATCATGGTGGACGAAGGGAATGGAATACGACGCCCCGCAGCCAGCCAGGTCCATCACAGGACACTCTTCCAGTGGATAGTGGACAACCTCTCATGGGTGCCACAGTATGCCACCGTTTATGTTTATGTGGACAACCGCAAACTGTCAGGCACTGATCCCCCGGCCTACTGGCCACATTTTGCACCCTGGATCAAAGGCAGATGTACAGTTACTGGCGCCTACCGGGAGAAGACAACTGCTATCCATTTTCCCATAAATGCTGATACAGGATTGCATCAGGTCCACTATACCTGGGCTGGTGCTGCAGCCCTGGAGGCGCTGTGCCTAATGTTTCCCACTGTAAATTTTGCACTGATAGACTCTGACTGTGTGCCGACCTCATTATTTGAGATAGCCGAATTAGTCAACCTCATGACGGACAAGGCAAGCAGAGCCGAAGCAATGGCCAGCTCTAGCCAGTGCCCGCCGGCAGTTCTCCTTGCCACAGAAGCCAAAGCTGAGCTCAATGCCGGTTTGATCATTGTGACAGGGCATATCCCGACCGGTACAGCAGATGTCAACATGGACCAGGCAACCCCAGATACATGCATGCCCCTGACTGCTGCCCAAGGCTCCTCCTTAAGCGATGCACCCGCCCCAAAAGCACGGCGAATAGCCCACCCTGCCAACCGCAGATCAGCAGATGAATGGGTTACCGCACTCCATGACAGCCGAGCCAGTTTCCTAGCTACTACAGCTGTGCCAGAAGACCCCGCGGAGGCGATAAGAGGCGGGCTACTTCTCACCCCTTTACTAGGATGTAAAGCTAGAACCCCGCTTGACTGGACACATGCATGGGCAATGCTAGGCGAATGGGCTGGAGCCATTGCGTTCCCTCTCCCGGAGCAAGCAGAATGGCCGCGTCACGGAGATGGCCGCTATTTACGACCGGACTTTGTCGAGCGGACCCCGCCCTTCCTTACCTGGGCGCGCCCTATATTCGAGCAAGGTGCACTCTCTCCTATGTCTGTCTTCCCAGCCGACTTCCCCATACTCTGCCTTCCAGGAGATAAATTGTTCCAAAGCAAGGAGTTAGACAAAGGATATAGCCTGCCACCAATAGTGCATGCCTTCCATGGGAGCAAAGTAGGCCTAGGGCACCAACTCCAACAGTGGCAAAGCAAAGGGCTGCAACCGCTTGCTGATTCGCTCATAGGAGTCGATGAGGCACCCCCGCTATGGACACACCCCACAGGCTGCGATTTCGTTAGAGGGAGTAAAATAGTCGCCAAGCCACATGTTCCGCAAAAGCGCAGTCTTACCAAGACGCAAGTGTTGCTGCTTCAGAGCCTTTGGACGCCAGTGGAAGCCCCTAATTGCAACAATGACCACACACCCTGGCCCAAGACTTGCGAGACTGCCTGTGTCTTTTGCGGTCAGCAAGCGAGCCTCCAGCTCCCTACTGCCCAAATCCTCCCTCTCCTAGAAGCACTGCAACGACGACTGGGAATTGACCCTAGCAACGCAGAATTAGCCATCAACGAAGTTCTCGCTAGCCACGCAGACCCTAAATATACTGACTGGAAAATCACTGTCATGGATAACACCACCTGGCAACTCAATGACGCTGACCCAGGGTCCCTGGACGTTCAGTGCACTGGGTTGGGTGGAGGAGAACTCGATGAAGAATGGGATGTACTGCTAGCTTGCAAAAAGGAAGCGCATGTGTATGGGCCATCCCTCAGCAAACAGGACGATTGGAATGCAAGGGCTGGCACAATTGCAGGAACTGCCCACACACAAGAATACTTGCGGCTGCACATAGCCATGTTTCCCATTGGTGCGCACACCTGGTGCCGTGTCTTAGGAGTGCCCAGTGCTGACCAATTGCAAGCACAGATCATCAGTCGAGCCATGAAACTGCTGCGCTTCTGTCCCATTACCCCAGCGCATAGGAAACCACCATGGCCAGGGTATACGCATGGCCTGCGACTTTTTACTAAGTTATTAGTTGCACACCCGTTGGTCGGAGTATGCCTGCCTCCTGAAATCCGTCCAGTAGACTATCTCAGATTAACAGGATACATGGTAGGTTCTCTCTTCATTCGAGGACACAGCGCTGGCTCGTATGCAGGAATGGTATGGGAGACCATCCTCTCGGAATTCCCAGACGTTGAAGGCAAAACCGTGCTTGCAGCCATTGCCCTGCCACCATCGCTACTGACGGCACACAGCCTGTCTCAGCTTCGACAGGTACACCTCATTCACCATGCAGATGACCGGCTTTGCGTATGGAACCCGTCTAACCAAGACATTAAACTGCTCAAGCAACGGGGCTTTGCAATCACGCACATCACAGGATGGAGAGCATACCTAGGCACTGCACAACACAGTTACTCGCACTGGACACGAGTTGCCCTCCCAGAGGGACGACCAGACATGGCTCAGTTAGAGGGTACCCCAGGAGTGCTTCCCTTTGAGGTCTACGCACAGGCTCCCCTCCGCCTGATCTCATGGTGTAGCTTCGAGCTCCCAAAAACAGCCAAAAGACTCCTGCGCGAACTAGCCATTATGTGCGAGCTACCTGAGACCACAACACAGGCACTAGTCACCCACATTGCTGTTCACAACTCAGCGATACAAACGGAGCAAGAGGCAACCCAATATTTAGCCTCGCTGGCAACTGTTACCATTGCGTCAAGGACCAAATTGCTCAACTATACCACCATGGTTCAACATTTCCTTGGCACCCTGCAACTGCCCATGGCTGTCTACATGTTAGACTACTATTTGCCCATGCTCAGCCCCAACGAAGGCTATAATGAAACAGGGCTAACAATGCAAAGTGCAGGACCTATCCGTCAACCATGGCAACCAATTACATTCGAATTCCTCTTCAAGGGCAGCGAATTTGGTCACTGGAAAGTCAAAGGCGGGCAAGATGCATTTGCGTTCCGACATCCGAGCCTTGGCAAAACTGAAGTCTTCAGCCTCCTAGCAAGTGATGCACACCATCACAAAGTTAGCCCTATCGGCACGGGAAGGCTTGTCGCAATGGTAGGCACCGCAGATGCTCCAGCCGATGACGGAGGAGACCTTCAAATCCTTTTTGGGTTGGTCCTAGCCATCACGCCACGCACATCCAAAAGCAAGGATGAGTTGCCTGCCTCCCGCATACACAGACAGTGCAACCCCAGATTCATCGAAGTAGCTTTTCTCTCAGGGCCAGCCATTGAATTTTTTGCGCAAGAACAGTTAGTAGCCCTTCAAGACTGGTATGCTGCCTCCGGCCAGCACCTGGATCCCATTGATGCTACCGTTCAGGGGCAGAAAGGCCCGGTCCCAGGGACATTCTTCCTACACACAATGTGGATGTTCGGATGTACTAAGTAAGCCTACCAGAGAAGTTACCGCTGTTGCACAGACCCCCCCGTGCAGATACCACCTGGGATTAGGTATCTATAATGTCCAAACGGCAGTTGAAGGAATGGATGGCAACAAACGATCACATTTCTTGCATTTGTGCGGCCAGTTGCTACGCCTAGTGCTAATCCCATGTCACGTGGAAGGTGAGCCTCACACATGGACCCGCACCACTGCACTATCCTTCGCCGCTGAACTCGACGGACATGTCTTGGGCACACTCTGCGCAGTGACAATGGCTTTGCTCACCAATCGGTTAGACCTGTGTATCCAAGGGCTTTTCGGCGCAGGCAAGTCAAAATCGATGGCAATCCTCATCCTGGCCTTAATTGAAATCGATGCCACTGACAGTCTCAAAATATTATTCATCTGTAAAGAGAACTCCGGTACCAGATCCTTTGCTGACCTCCTCCTATGGCTCGACCCCCCGTCGGGGGTGTTTGGGCGCATAGGCAGGTTGGTGGGGGACCAAGAACGTAACAAGAGCAGTTATTCCCACACGAAATTTGACATACACCCGAGAGAAAGAAGGCAAATGCTGAATAAGTGCCAATTAATTTTAGCCACCGGGGGTACAGTAGCTCAAGATCTTACCATGCAATGGTCCACAATGGGTGGCTTCATGCAAGAGCTCTCCCTCCTGGTCATTGATGAAGGCCAGCAATATGGTACTGACCGAGAAATTGCAGTCATCAGCCTGCTGAGACAGCAACCCCTGGTCTTGTGGACAGGAGACTTGGAGCAAACACCCGGCGGCATTGACCGGGCTGCCCGCAACGCGAAACGATCACGTCAGCTCCTGTTGTCCAAAAAGCATGGGCTGCGAAGCGACCGAAATTATTATATGCCAGCTCACCTTGCAGATGCAATGATCCGGCTGTTGGACGGTTCGGCCAATGAGGGCTTAGCTACTCTCAGTCAAATCCTCAAACGAGGCCAGCCCACGTTAGGTCAGCTATGGACAAGCCATCTCTCGCCACAAGATACGGAAGACCTCAGAGCAGCCAACACTGTTCTTCCAGGCCTGAGAGCCCAATTTGAAGCCGCCCAGCCGCATGTGCAACGGCACTCCCGTTTTGTGGAAGCAGAACTGCTGGAAGGCACGACAGTCAACTTCCCGCGATCCCTGGTACGCCTTGCCTGGATCTTGCAGCACGCCGCCACCCTCCTCCCGATGGCTGGTGACATCCAAGCAGTCTTAAACTCTCAGACCGCCGGAGTGAGCGACATCCATGCCTGGGGATTGATGCTTCCTTCCAGTTCAAGAGTCAGTCCTGTGATATACCACTCAGTTGTGGCAGTTCGGCACCCCGACCTATGCAAATGTATCAACGGCCTGTGGGAGCTGGGAAGTTTCGCCTCTGGAGGACTCCCTGACCGACCACCAGGGTTTCAATTAGTTCTTTGGGACACAAATGCTAGAATTAATGGCCTAGTAGCAACAGATTTAGAAACGCTCGTCTCAGAGGTACTCCACCCATTCCCACACAATGCTGGATTGCAGATGGACTTTTTGTAATGACCACGGCAACAGATCACAAGAACAACTTGAACCGCTCCGTGCTCAAAAAGGATTATGTCCGCACCCTGCGCGTAGAAACAATAGCCAACTCAGCAGGAGGAACAGCACAGGTATCAATCGTAGCTCAGCCAAGTATCGGATTTTTAAACACCAAATGCTACTCCAATGGCTCCCCTACAGAAGATACCGAAGACTGCCTCGGCAGAATCACTGTCGGACTCACCCGGTCCAAATCGTTAACCCTGCTTGTCTCCCCGCTAGACATGATGGGGCTCATGGGCATGGCGCAGGTGATTGCGACCATTGCATATGGCATCCGGGGCCTGCGGAGAGGAGAAACGACATGGGGGTGGCCTGACTTTGATCCTGACCCAGCACAAGAGAATCTCGCACAGTTAAGCCGGTGGTCACTGAATTCAGCGCCAGCTTGGGAATTCCCTCCCCTTGCAATTGCCAACCAATACCACGATCAGCAAGCGAAGGAAGTGAAGCGGGCGAGATACCGTCTAATATTGGTGCGGGGGTCAGACCTTCGCTGGTTAAACAGAGAGCGCCTCCAAGAAGTCAAAGCAGGCTTAGCAACTCAACATAAGTGGCTCCCCGAGCAGACTCTACCGTTCTCTGAAGTCGTCCTGTATGCCTACGCGGCTGATCGCACACCCTTTCCCACCTACGTGTGCCTGCCTTCAGGACTGTACAAAGCCCGCACCGGGCAAGTTGTAGCACAAACTGGCCCAGAGCAAGAAATCCTGTCCCTGCCTGGTATATACTTCTTTGATGGATGGCGATTACACCCTACGTTGCCAATCCCAGACCACTTGCCATGCGCGAAAGAGGCGCCAGTTCAAGACATCGCTCTGACTGCACCTGCACCTGGTACGGAACCCAAACGGTCGCCGGAAGAAGAAGCGAGAGACATCCTGGCAACAGCTGCCAAGAATCAGCCCGAAGATGGGCCAAACACAAGAAGAGCAGCAGTCCGCGCATGCAAGTACTTAAGAGCTATGGTCAACCAATATGAGTCCACCATCCAAGCAGTGCATATCGCCGCCCGCACCCATACACAAAAAAGCAAGGGCACGGTAGGGCCAGCAGTTGACTATCGCCCGCAAGGAGAAGCCCTCCCAGTCATCTCCTCAGACCTGACTTCTGAATTACTGCATTGCTTGTCCACGCTTCCTGACCCATGGCCCCTGGCCAAGATCACCATAGACATGGAGAAACCGAGCCAGTGGGTCTCCAAGTTGTGCAGACTCTACTTTGCTGATGAATATGCCAGGCGAACGGTCGGACTGCCCTCACGCAAGCATGTCCCGGACATGGCGGGCGCGCTTCGAGCGGTCCAGACCATCCTCCCCAAACTCGAAGTCAAGATGATTGAATTTTTAGCTGAATGGATGGTCACTCTTTTAATGCCAGCATCGCACGTACTGGAAGTGAGGGCACCTCACCTTTCCTTTATGATGCTCAAGGAATACTGGTTTAGAGAGCTGTACCTAGGCTTGAAAGTCACAGCATCTTTCGACCGCTCCGAATCATACACCAGAGTAATCGATGGTCAGGTAAGATGCATCACGCCCGAAGTCAAGCCGCAGAATTTGCAGGTCATCTGGAACGTGCAGTTTATCACAGTTTTCGTGCCGGCATGGATGATCCCACCCGTATACCATAGCCTGCGCAGAGAAAGCATCAAAACCGCAAGTTCCGCCAGTCCCATAGGCGTCCAGTCGGTCCGCCCCACCTGGTTTGAAGACACAACACCCAAGGATACCGCACCCCAACCCAATCAAGACCCTCAGAAACAGCAGCCCCAGCCACTGCACGGGCTCAAGTTAGTTATCAAAGAAGAGGTGCTGCCGACGAATGACCAACCAGAGTTCCCATCGCTCGAACTGTTGGCTGCCAGAGGCCTGTTAGCACCTGACACGTGGAAGTGCAAACGTGCACAGGTTAGCCTCAAAGCAACCATTGATGTCCCTATGCTGGGCACAATCATAGAGCAAAATGGTGATGGACTCCTTGAAGACTCCCACATGCCCGTGGGATGGCCATTGCACATTGATGGTGCTGTCAGACAATGTTGTGTTCATCGTGCCGCGAGCCTGCAAGAATTAGACGACATGCTCAAAGAATATGACATGAAAAGAGACTCAGTTGAAATCAACCATGACGCACCTCAATGGTCCCACCATGCAGTATGGAATCGACGGTACATGGAGCCGAAACCAGGATACACACTGCAGCAACTATGGGCTGATTCCGAGCCTACCATAAGCAAGAAAACGTCCACTTCATATGAAATCCAAACAAATGACGTTTTGCGTGCAGTAGCGGCCATTCAGCATCTCCCATCCCCCACGCCACCTGATAGCCCCTTCCTAAGAGCGTTAGGGACAACAGCTGCTCTCAAGGCCCCACCACAAACTGACACCCTAGCGCAAAGAGCCCTGGAGGAATGGGAACGCACTTTGTGTGAAAACAAGGCAGTGGCAATCCTCGCAGAGGTGCAAGCCGGCCGACCAACCATAATCCATAAAGATGGTGGCAAAATGCTCATTGCCATTGTCCTTGACAGGCCACTAGCGGAAGCAAAAGCACTAGTTGATGACCCTGCAGCATTCACTCGCGAAATGACACGGATCCTGCGCGAAAAACAAAACCACCCACTCATCGCCCAAATGATGAAACCAGCGGAGAGTGGTGATCCACCCCCCGCCAATACCGCAGCTAGTAGCACCTGTAGCAGTGAAAAATCTCGCACCACCTCACACGTGCAGTTTCAGTAAGCTACTCGAGCTAACGTAGGGTACCTACGTTTCCCATACATGCATTTAGCCTGTGACTCGACCTAGGTTGAGATGCTTTGTCACCATGGGGTACCCATGGTTGACCACTACCCATTGTGGCTACCTTTGTTGTAAGCATGCCGGGGCCAGTATGGGACGGGAGGCGGTGGGGGGCGGTCATAATAACCTTTTTAAAGGTTTTTTGTTTGTTGTTCGTGTTGTTTTACCTTAATTGTTGTATGGTAGTGTAGTGCGATGTCAAAGTACATCGAGCCATGGTGCCCGTCGCCGTTTGACCTTCGTTCAACCAATCTTTCGACCGGCCAAATGACTTTCACCACACCTCCCCATGCCTTTCCTCGACCAAGGTTGCAACACGGTGAGTGTTAACTGAATGCCCAGAGGCCCTACGTCTACCGAACAACCTGTAAACAGCTTAGCCTTTTGGGATGGAACGACCGACTCCTGTCAAAGATGCTGCTGTCCATCGCCTTGCAAAGTCCATTACCCAACTGACCCTCTGCCAGGTCACTGCCAGCGAAGTCGATGATGCCACCAAACTTCTAGAGAAGGCACGCCAGAAGCTTCAAGGCATACAAAACATCCCATCCCAGAGGGTCAATGACCTTGAGGCGGCCATACGCCAACTCCGCCAGATTGGCTGTATATTGGATAGTTGTACAATATCTGCCAGTTACGAAGTAACCCAAGCGCAGAAAGCCATACTACAGCTTCATCATACAGCCAGAGGAGCCAGCACGTCATCGGAAGAACTCAATGCGCAGGTATCACCACGCACTGATGACGAGCACAATCTCCCATCCCATGAAGACTACCTGCAAGAGCACTAGCACAGTGGTGCTTACCGCAACCGCAATTTTGATGCTGATGCTAGAAAAAGGGCACAGAGCCTTTCTGCGCTCGTGGCAATGCACATGGATAACCCTTGCGAGTATGATGATTGGAAAAGCACTACTGAGCGGACTCTGAGTGTGCCCTGAGTGCCGTAGTCTTGCTGTCATTTTCACTTTAGACCATGTTTCACTCTCCAGTTTCACTGCGGTAGTTCTTCTCACCACTTTCGTTGCGACCCGGCTTTGTCGGTGTTTGCTTCAAAGTGTCAGGG
>CAMXCT020006605.1:30000-80092 GCA_947184155.2 Cladocopium goreaui
TACGTGGTTTGTGACAAGAAAGGCTAATTGCTACTTGGCAGTGACTTGGGAAAGGTGCCGGACTAAAATTCTAAAGGGTTTGTGTGGGGTCATTGGTTGGTTCCAAGTAGCCGCGGACATGGGGCTACCTTTAAAATAGTATTATAGCGGCCCGAGTCCCCAACCAACCTCAAAACGAGAAATAGAATGGCAGAAGCCTTCAGAACCAGAACCTCAAAAAACTTCATCAATCGATTGAGAACTTCAAAACGTATTGGGAACAGCAGTCGGAAGCAAAACCTCAAAAAACTTCAGAAAACTTCAAATGCATCAGAGCCTGCGAGGCAGCACAGCAAGGGAGGCCCCAACTCCGTCTCCAAAAAACATATCAGTTTCAGGTGCCAAAAACGAACCCAAAAACCAGCCCCTTGTACCTGCTTGTCTTGATCATAGCAATTTTTCCTTTTCTGTTATGTTGATGAAAGAGGTCCCGTTTCCAAAGCCTGCAATCGAGGCGCTTCGAGGCTCGGCGAGGCCTGGCCGAGGCCACGCCTCGGACGCACACAAGGACAAAGCGAGGCTCACGGAGACTCCAAACTATATAATAGTATTGTTGAAGTCCCAGCAAGGCTGAACTTGAAGTAGTTGGTATATGGGTCACCTGTTGTGTATGGCACTCCACTGAATCGGATATTGAAGAAATTTTCACAGCCCTTGGAAAACATGTTGGTATGAAGGGAAGTGTACTTGTGAAGATTCGTTTCTTGGGCAGAGTTGTTTCCCGGAAAATTGGGAAGGCTGCCATTTGCGTGTTTTTAGGTCAGATAACTTGGACAAGACTTTCAAAGCTTTCGGCTTGATTGGAAAGGGCACTTCGACTTCGCCGGATGTCGCAAAGCATGTGGAGAAAGAGGGTGGTATTCCGTTGAGCCCATGGGCATGCCAAAGATTTCGTGCTGCTTTCTGAAAGGTAGCATGGCGATCCCAAACCAGGCAAGATCTAACGGGGTAATTTCCATCCTGGCAACCCAACAGTCTGCACCTGCGAACCTTCATTGAGCAGGGGCTTCGAGCACTCTTGCGAGTCCTGCAGGATGACATGAATGTGGCAGTTCGTTTACCTGCAGTTGGAAATGTGTTGAATCAGAGTGACCATTTTCAGGACCAGGGTCATTTGGCGTGTTTCCCAGATGCATCACACTCACTTCTCAGATTGAAAAGAAGAAGGATTAGCAGGGGAGTCTTGACCACAAAATGGTTTTGTTGTGAAAACCCTGAGCTAAACGAACTTTTTGCATTGCGAGCTAGCAGCTAGCGCGAGAGATGACAAACCTGGGAAGACTCTTGGGTAGGATAGGATTCAGTCTTAGCTCTTTTTACCAAACAAAAATTTACGAGGTTCCAGGAGTTTTGTTCACAGATTCAGACTCGTCTTTGAAACTTCTTAAGAACATGGATGTCCCTTCGTCGGTCGAGACACCTTGAGATTGGTATCGACTGGTTGAAGGCCAAATTTGGAGTGAATGGGTCCCCTCCGTCCGAGGCACGAGGTTAGGATGTACCCTTTATTCCTGGAAGTTTCGTTGTCTTTGAACACATGGTGTTCAAAGACCCTGGGGAACCTGGAATTATCAACTTCTAAACTTCTGAGCGACGCGCGTTGCGTAGGATCTACGCGAGGGTTACTGCAACAAACCTCTTATTTTTCAAAACCAAATGTCCAATAATATAATGTCGTTTACAGAACCTGTGCCTCTTGGAACTTTGCAGTCTCTTTCTTATCGGCGTGAAACTTTTACATGTTTCAAGTGATGTGCGGTTCCTTCGGCAAGGATCTGTTCTTGTCAATGTGACATCTATATTTTGTGTGGGCATTTTGGTCTCAAGTGGCATCCCCCCACGAATTTTTGTTCACCCACTGTAGCTGCATGGACGCTTCTCAACTTACATCTCTCACAGTACCCCAATTGGTATCTTTGCTCATCGCACTCGTGTGCGAACTGACCAGAAGATTGAATATACCAATTGAAGTGGCAGCCACAATCGGTGAGGCCGTGGACGACACCAGTGCGAACGCAGCTGGGATGCCAGTTGATGGCACTACATCCAATCCAGCAGCATCCTCCACTGCACCTCCATGGAGGGTGCCTGCGCCTACGACACCATCCGGTCCATTGCCTGCCGATCAGTGCCATTTCATCTGTGCTATTGCTAATTGCGACAATTTTTGTGCAGCTACAGGTGATCATGGTTACCATCGATGCGAGCATCACTGGTGGTACTAAACTATTCCTTTCTGTTTCGACCAGACAGTTAGCACGGGGGGGTACACCGGGTCTGTCCTCAGCTCCAGCTGTAACTGAATCAAATTTGGATTTCAATTCTGACAATGTTGATGCATTTCTTGGGATGGCACAACAGCGTGGTACAAATGCCTCGAGTGGTGCGCCTACAGGTTCCGATGAAAACGTTGTTGAGCCTCGTGAATTCTCTTTCTTGGAATTGGTTCAGCAAGACAATTTGGATTTGTCATGTGACTGTTTTTCCATTCTTACTGAATTGGTTCAGGATCCAGGCAACGAGGGTTTTGAAGTGGCACAAAGCCCGACTGGAGTGGGTCCAGAAGATGATGCATTTGGTGCACCGCAGCCGGCGTTGATCTCAGCACTGCATGGAGGTTCACTTGAAGATGTTGCTGAGCCTGGACCCCAAAGCGATTTTTTAGATGTCAACTTGGATGCTTGCGTTTCCACGACATTGATGTCACTCTCTTCAATGACGCTGAAGCCAATTTGGGAAGAAGGAGTTTGGTCAGTCATTTTTGGAAAGGGTATCCTCATCAAAACAGTTTCCTGTTTACTTGACCTTTGCAAACCTGCCCAAGCACCTTTTGTGGACAGCTGGCTTGAGCAGCTGGCAAGTTGCAGTCGAGCCCTCAGGCAGTCAGTCAGTGTAACAGCACGGGACAGCTATTCAGACTATGTCAAACACATGACTGAGCAAACCTGGGAAGAGGAGCGTGAATCTTTGCTTCAGACCCCCCTGAAGAGATGGAGGATGGTTTTAACATCATTCATGCAGACTACAGTCGTCTTGGCGCAATTGGCTGCAGAGTGTGATGACCTGAGAAGACTGACAATGTTAGCAGATTTGTTCCGTGGCAAAGCTCCTGGAATTTTGTTGGAACGAGTTAGGACAATTGAGAAGATTTTCAACCACCTGGGACCAGGAATCTCCTCGTGCAGCGAGGAAACAACTTACAGGTTTTCCAAACTTGAGAGTGACCATGGTGCACCGTCATCCAAGTCGACGAGTGACCTTGAAGCTTTGGTTGTTTGTTTGTACACTTTTTCAATGGGAGAAATGAAGACAGACAAGAGCAAGAGGTTGCGTGAACGTTCCACTCCTGCAGTTCCCGTGGATGCCGTGCAGGCATCTCCGGCGACCATTGAGGAGTTGACAGAGCTGCATGAGGTTCTTTCGATTCAGGGAGACTGGAACTCAATTTTTGCAGGTGCTGTACTTTTTGTAGTGTATGCAAGAGCTAATTGGGCAGATGCAATGCACAGCAGTCAACTCTACCTGGACAGGGGTGACACTGGAGTGACAAGATATTTAGAAGCTGCTACAAGGGTTCACATGACCATGCATGCCAAACTGTTTCGCCACCCGTTCTTGACACTTCTGGCGCCAGCAGTTGGAGTGGTCAAATAGCCTTTGGTCAATGAGTGGTGTGTTGTGCAAGATACCTTTGGAATCGAACCTCATCCACTTCATGTATTGATGCTTGCCCCTGTAAGTGATGTAAGGGCAACAGAGCGACCTTTTCCAGCTACAGAAGTTGGTGCTTGGTTGCGCAAGTTTTTGAATGAAACCAAAGAGCAACGGAAGGAGAGGCGAATCTCAACACATAGTTTGAGAGCACCAACTCTCTCATATGCGGCCAAGCTTGGTTTGTATGCAGAGACAAGACTGCAGTTGGCATGCCATGTTGGTGGTCCCGAGATGTTGCACATATACATTTGTGATGCAGTTGCCCGACCTTTGCTGGAGTTGGAGCGTGTCTTGCACGCCATCAGAGGTGGATCATTCAGACCAGATTCAACAAGGAGTGGTCGAATTTGGGCTGAGCATGGGAAGCCCTCAACAAGTGGGGCCTTTGTGGTTGACTTGAAGGATCCGAAGCCAAAAATCCTTTCGGAAGGAGACACGGCTCAGTCAAGTTCTTCGGATGGAGTTCCCAGGAGTTTCCAAAGCAAACTCGAGGGTCTTGAAACTCGAGGGTCTTGAAACCACCTAGGCCACTTTTCTGGCAGCATCGAAAGATGAAGGCGCTATACCTTACTAGGCTTGACGATAGGATATAGAAGTGTCTTCATTCGCAATAGGTACATATAGGGCCCTTGCACTTGAAGGATGACACGTCCATCAGGCATGACACTTCAGTGTGTCAACAGTGTGCAGCAGCTGTGAAAGAGTGAAAAACCAAACCTGCCGAGAACGAGGGATATTCATTTCCATTTCATTTAGTGGTCTGAAGAGTGGCACACATTTGTGTTCATTCAGACACTTCACAAGTTGATGTTTGGAGTTACAGAGTGCGACAACATATATGTTGCCATGAACACATACATGTTGGCGATTAGATATGATTTCCCCAAAGAGTGAGTGCGATGATGTATTTTCAGAGAGCAGCAAAAACCTTGTTGCCATGGAAACCTGCGACATCATTTCATCTTTGGAAACGTTTGAACTTCATTTCTTGGGAGAGCCGGCATGTATATCCTGCAGCTCACCAAACAGTTTCCGTTTACGCCGCAGTTTGGAGCTTTCGTTGTGGAGTGTGTGCAATGATTCTGGATCATTCACCCACACATCAACTCTGTTTAGTCGTGTACACTACTTCCATGTCAGATCAAATGTAAGTGACTGGGAAAGTAACCATGTGACAACTTCTTCCTTGGTCATGATGTTTGTTGGCAACTGGAGTTTTCTTTTAGAATTTAGCCGCCTTTCAAGCCATGAGTATCATTGACAGCGAGGCTGCCTTTGAAAGAAAGTGCAAAGAACTGGGAAATGGTGACGAGCTTTACAATGGGCTTGACAGACGGGGATCAAAGTTTTTAGCACTTTGGCATTTACTCTTGGAAAGCCGCAGAAGGCGCCGACAGACGAACAGTTTGAAGAACTTGGCAACAAGGTCTATGGTACACCTACCATCGGTCAGTTGGCACTTCTAAGGAAATTGCGCTTCAAAGCCACCACTCTCCTGATAGCCAGCATCAATGAGCAGGTGAAATCAGACAGCTCAGATACAACTAGTCTCAGCAAGAGGCTGCCAGCAGCTGAGAAGCAATCGAGGCTGGAGATGCAAGCAAAAAGATTGGCTAGGCTTAGGGTTGTCGGAGAACTTTCTCCCAGACACCAACTACTGGACCTGACGAATGGCATGGTCGAGACTGGAGTGTTGGCTTGGGTGGCCCCATCAAAATGTTCCAAGCGGGACGACGAGGTCCAAGCAAGCATCAAGCCCGGTCCATCAACATTGCAGATCGAACAAGCTACCTTGAAGGTGGCGCAAGTCCGCGTGGCAACAGTGGCCGACGTGGGGTCAGAACTCGAACTGCAGTGGGCGCTCCAGCGCCGTGGCATTGCTATGGATCAGTGCAGACTTTTGGACTAGGTCTATCATGAGGAGTGGGTTCAATGGCTTTTGCAATTCATTACAAGGAAATCCCTTCTGGTTTTGGTACAATAAAGCTGGAACAGATTGTGCGCGCAGACAAGGAGCTATGGACGCTTTTAGCACAGCAGCAGACCAGGTCACTGAGACCATCCAATAGTGACATGCGCCCGGATGGATTGGACAACCTCGAAGGCCTTGGCAAGCTAAAGACTGAATTGGCAAATCAACTATATGGCAGCATTATGCAGTTAATTCTTTTCACTGCAAAGTTGGGTATTTGCATTATTGTGGGAGATCCAACTAATAGTCTCTACTGGAAGACTTCATTTGGTCGTTTCTTACAATTCTTTCTGGATGCATGACCGACTTCCATAACTGTTGACATAGTGGCCACCGAGATAAGCTCACAAACTTCTTGGAGCAACAAAGACTGAATGTGACCACTCGAATGTTTTGTGGTGACAAACACCAACACCAAAGCTGTAGACCCACGAGATGGACGCCTTGTTTTCCGAAGGCTGAAGAAGCTGCATTGCCCTGGCTTCTCTGTACTAGAACAGCCGACTTGGGCTTAGACGTGGCTCAACGCTTGGGAATGACAAGGATTTTTCTTTGTTGAATCGATAAATTCTTGAGGCACTGCCCCGATCAACATAGTTGCGTACTGGTACCAGAATTTTTCTCAGTCCACATGCTTTGTCACTCCTGCACGACACGTGGATCTTTGCGTTGAAGCGCTACAATTTCTTCCAAAAGGAGCAAATTTCTTGTCCCGCAGACTTTGGACATGGGGAATTTTTCGGGCGGAACAGTTTTGGTGGCGAATGAGTTTTTCTGGAATTTTCTGAAAGACACGTAGATCCTACAATGCATGAAGTGCTCATGGGCATTTTCCACAGACCGCCGCAATTGTTGGCATGCCGGCGCACAGACTTCATCAAGAAGTATACGGGCGGAACAGTTTTGGTAGCGATTGGTGGCGAATGATTTTTTCTGGAATTTTCTGAAAGACACGTAGATCCTACAATGCATGAAGTGCTCGTGGACATTTTCCACAGACCGCCGCACTTGTTGGCATGCCGGCGCACAGACTTCATCAAGAAGTATACGCGCGGAACAGTTTTGGTGGCAAATGAGTTTGTCTGGATTTTTCTGAAAGACACGTAGATCCTACAATGCATGAAGTGCTCATGGACATTTTCCACAGACCGCCGCACTTGTTGGCATGCCGGCGCACAGACTTCATCAAGAAGTACACTCAAGCACACTCGAACAAGACACCTGGAGTGAAACAAAGCACGAGCCGAGCAGAATTGGATTTGGGAAACACCACCTCCGACTACCCTGGAAAGTCGGGTGCGCAGAAGATTGGGATCCGACAAGGAGGCAAAACAAGGACCTTAGGTGACTGTACGGTTTGTGGCCTGAACTTGCCAGTGGGTCCCGATAATTTTTTTTTCCTTTGCATACAATCGATTATCTATGTGGAATGCTGGACCACAGTTTCAAATACTCGTGCGCAGAAGATTGGGATCCGACAAGGAGGCAAAACAAGGGCCTTAGGTGACTGTACGGTTTGTGGCCTGAACTTGCCAGTGGGTACCGATAAAAATTTTTCCTTTGCATACAATTGATTATCTATGTGGAATGCTGGACCACAGTTTCAAATACTCAAAAGGGCAACACTGCAGAGTCTTTGGGGAAGTACGAATTGAAAGCAGCATACAAGCGGTTCGGTTTGTGCTCACATGACAGAGATTTCGCGCGTATTGCAGTGAGTAAGCCAGAGACCACAGTCCCCGTGCGGGTTTAACGCCCTACCTTCCAGGGCAATTGGACCGGATGGGTTCAAAGCACCACCTTTCAGTGAAGTGTTCAAGATGCTGGGTTTGATGGTCGACCTGGTTGAAGACCCTTCTTTGCGTTTCTCGGTGGGTCGCACTGATGATGGAATTACTGGACTGAAACAATGCTCGAGAGGGATCTTCAGCAATGGGGGGTTGTGCACCATGGAAACCGAGAGAATAAGCGGAAGGATAATCTTCTCTGAATGTTATGTTCTCGGCTGAATTGCAAACCTTGATTTAAAGGAGTTTGGAAACCTTTGTCGTCTTGGCGGAGTCTCTGGCTTTTTGGAGGAATGTAATTTTTTTGTTCTTCAGAAAATGCTTGCCCGGTTAGATTCCGTAAATTTGGTACCTCTGGAATCAATAACCTTCAAACATGGTTGATCTTCACTGATGGCGCTGGTGGATATGGATCTACCATCGGGAGCATTGGAGGTGTTTTGTTTGCACCCAGTCACCGAGTGGTCCATCATTTTGGTTGGCAAATTTCCAATTAGGCCGAGCAGTGCTCTGAGTTTGGCCAGTCGGAACTGGTATAAGTTGTGTACCAGGTCCGAGTGGCCACGCCTGCGGCACAATGGCAGCGTTAGGAAAGATTTGCCATGTCGACTTGTGTGCTTTCTTCGTTCTGTGGAGAATTAACATCCGCTACCTGAACTTGAGATGATTCCGGTCCTAGTCTCATTCAGACTATGAGGCCATCTTCTTCGCGGATGTCAGGTGGTTCATTACTTGGAAGATGAATCAGCCAGGTTGGTACTCTGAGAGAGGGTAGTGAAACCACTGTTGCAAAACATGTGGCTGCCGGGATAACGGGTTCAGAATACCTTTCGGAACGAAATCCTGGTATGCGAGAGTGCCGAGCGTTAGCAATGTAGCTGACAACCCTAGCCGCCCAATAGACCGAATTAGACAAAAAACTACAAAATAGATAGATCGTAAAAATCTATAGATTTCTATCTATTAGACAATTTCGATTTTATCTATTATCTTATTTTTTTCTTGCAAATAGATTATTTTTATTTAACTATTATAGATAAATCTGTGTTTTTTTGTCTATATAGAGAATTTTTTTAATCTATATAGAGAAAAATCTTGAAAATAGATTAAGCTAAATTTTGTCTATTTTGTTGATCTTTCATGGTTTTGACCATGCCAAAATTCAACCGTTACCTTCGAAGTTTGCTCGTGATTCGTTCGAAGTTTAACTTCGAAGTTTATACGTAGTTTATTCGAAGTTTTTACTTTGGAATCATTTTTGTCAGTTTTTCTCAGACTAAAAACTTTCAAAACAATGAAACACACATGGTTATGTTGTATATGTGAACTTGTTCGATCTGTGTGCTTGCATACATGGCATTTGAACTTTTGCTGTGGCATATCTTTGGGTGGATTCATTCTGCCACAATCGAAGGTTTCACCTTCGCAAGAGGTTACTGTCACAGTAACCCTGCACTGCACAAGGAAGGTCTTGGAAGGTATTCCCCCACAATATTTTTTTAAAGATATTCCGTTATACAGCATCTCTGGGAAAACTCCTTCACACAAGTATCTCTGAAACTTTTCCTTCACAGTGAAACTCACAGGTATCTCCAGGTATTACCTCGCAGTATCTCTCTGGAAGTATTCCCTCACAGTATCTCTCTGGAAGTATTCCCTCACAGTATCTCTGAAAGTATATTTTACCTCGCAGTATCTCTCTGGAAGTATTCCCTCACAGTATCTCTGAAAGTATATTTTACCTCGCAGTATCTCTCTGGAAGTATTCCCTCACAGTATCTCTCGCAGTATCTCTCTGGAAGTATTCCCTCACAGTATCTCTGAAAGTATATTTTACCTCGCAGTATCTCTCTGGAAGTATTCCCTCACAGTATCTCTCTGGAAGTATTCCCTCACAGTATCTCTGAAAGTATATTTTACCTCGCCCTCACAGTATCTCTGAAAGTCTCGGTAAGTATTCCCTCACAGTATCTCTCTGGAAGTATTCCCTCACAGTATCTCTGAAAGTATATTTTACCTCGCAGTATCTATCTGGAAGTATTCCCTCACAGTATCTCTCTGGAAGTATAACCTCACAGTATCTCTCAAAGTATTTACCTCGCAGTATCTCTCTGGAAGTACTCCCTCACAGTATACCTCTGCAACTCTGCAAATATTCCTTCACTCTGCAAAATTCCTTTTCACAGTATTGTTTGAAAAGGCTTGCCTCGCATAATATGTTTCCCAGTATATTCCCTCAGTATATCTTACCAGTAAAATTTTCAGGTATTTCTCTCAAAACATGAAACAACACCCAAGCAATCTATTTCATTTTTCCCTTAAAACGAAAACCGCTGTAAGTGTACATGTTCTGAAAAATATGCCTGCCTCAATATAAATTCACCAGATGAACATTATATTCCATATGGGCGTGACTTGGAGACTTTTAGCAAAACACTTGCATGCAGTTTCGTCATGTTCACGGCGCGGTTAAATCTGAAAATAAATAAGTTGGAGATTAAACTATATATATAATTTCAACAAAATTTCATCTCAGATAATAGAGATGGGACCTTGTAAGAATCAGTGCACCATATGACAAACCCTCAATGAACCTTATGGGCGCATTGTCAGTGTACAAGTTACCACGTGAGAGACCTGGAGTGACCATGAGAGTCCAACCTCTTTGCATACCCCAGATGTCTCCTTGTTTTCACACATGTTCATGACAGTGAAGGCGATCTTGTGAGACTACGTGCACCACATGAGAGACCCAACTATGAGCGCGATGTGAATTTACAAGTTACCATGAGAGACTTTGAGTGATCTGGAGAGTCATTACATCTGTTTTGAGTTTGTCATTATAAGGGTTATGGGAAAATGTTTTGTGATGAATCATGCTGTGGATAGTTTCAGTGTAGCAAAGAGATTACATGAACGTGTTGTCATCAAAAATGCAAATATTGTCATTTTTCCACTGTCAAGAGCTGTTGAGAGTTCATGAAAATTGTTCTATAAATGCACTGCATGACTTAGCATTTTTACCGGAAGCATTTTCCATTTTCAATATACCCACATAGACAGAGGGTAGATTTGTTTGCCTCCCACCTCGCTTCCCGCAATGGTGTGGATGAAAGATGACATGAAGTTTGTGAAGAAGAAACCAAAAAGCTTCAAGGCTGTGTATGAGGACAACTCCAAGGGCCCTACTGCTTTGAAGCATCCCTTGATGCCATGGCCTCCTGGAACCGCCAAAGGAGAGTCCAAGGGCCGAAAGCAGGACCATACGAAGAAGGTCAACAAGAAGAATGACAACATGGATGAGAATACTGTGCAGTACAGTGTGGACAGCGCAGGCGTCCCATACCCAAGAAGCTTGTGGGAAGCTACTGTGGAGTACCACGACTACGTGCAGTGGAATGAATCTTTTGGCGTGCCAGTTGACACTTTCGATGTCTTCTTGAACGACTACCCCAAGGCAGTGAAGACAATATTATGAAAGAGTATGCCGAGGACTCTAAAAAATGAGGTGGCCAGCAACAAGAACATGGCCGTTTTGACTTCATATAGTCATAGCTTTGGAAAACTCTAGAGTCGTGACCATGTCCAAATGGAAAGACGTGTGATGCGATGCCATGGTGAAAATGAAACCGGAGATGATGCCAAGCTTCAGGGTTTTCAGGAAATGATACCATCCAGTTGTGAAACCAACAAGGAATTCAAGTACACATGAAACGATACTTTTACATGTATTTTTGAAATAATGTTCTTCTAAATGGAATCCCACCAACGGTGTTTTTGGAGAAAGAAACTTGTGTCAGTTGCTTGCGTACTCTGAGAGTTTGTACTGTGAGAGTTAATTTGCTTTTGCACTTTGAGAGTCGCTTTGAAACGAGTTTCTGGTGAGGGATCATTTTGTATATAGGTGTGATCAAACATCGATATAGGTGTGATCAAACAGAGCTATTTGCTGAACGACATTTGAAAGATATACATCTTTTTCACAGACCATTGGTCCAAGCTATGGTGTATAGACAAGATGCTGTCGCAGACTCCGAAACGTTTAGTCGCAGATCCCTTGGTGGGGGTAGCAGACCTGATGCAGCCAGTAGAAAATCTGCTGCAACGAGAGAAAGGGATCAACCTCGCAAAGTACATCCAGCCGCCGTCTGGTGTTTCTTGGAAAAGTGCTGTTCCCGTTGAGTGGCTCTGCAAACACCAGGAGCTCTTGACGGACTACATCAAAATCTCAAAGAACACCATCATCAGTGGCAAAAAGCACAAGTTAGCCCTTGAGAAGCTTCATCATCAGCATGACATACTTGGAGGTCGCAAGTCCACTCAAGATGCCGTGGACTACGTGGACGACACCATCCGCATGGCTTTAAGCCATTTGCGCCAGATGTGCCAAGTGGTTCAGAAAAAGGATACGACGTACCGAAAATGCAGTCCAGCGATGCAAGAAACGTTGGAAAAGTTGCTGGTGAAAATCGACTTTGGCCCGCAAGAATCCTGTACGGACATGGTCCCCTACGATGGCGATGCCCGTGGAGGTGACCAAGGGCAAGGTAGACCGAGTTTTTCGAGGGCAGGGAGCTCAAGGGATGATTTGGGCGCCTCAGGTGACAATGCTTTGGCGTCAGGGCCAAATAGGAACAGTGAGGTGGAGATCGGAGAGAATGTGAAGTTGAGAATCTTTGGAGAGAAGCCTGAAAGTGTTTTTGACAGGATCTTGAGCAAGAAGCCGAGTGACGCAACAACTCCAACGAAGAAGTTGACCCAGAAGAAGAAAGAGGACACGCCCAGTCCTGGAGACCCCTTTGTCTGCAGCTTGGAGAAATTACCTGGAGATGATGATCTTTTGAAAAAGGCAGCAGAGGTGCCACCTCTTACCAAGGGTGGAAAGTCTCAGCAGCAGAGGCTAAATTCAGCAAAAAAGATGAAAAGGCCAGCAGCATCCAAGCCAGGAAAGGAGGAGAAGAAGTGCAAGAAGCAGAAGACCCTTGACCACACCCAGGGTGAGGACAAGGAGGATGAATGCCCACCTCAGAATGCGAAGAGGCCGGCTGCTTCCACGAAGATGCAGAAAAAACAAAAAGATAGCGAGAAGAAAGGCAAAAAGAAGATGGGCCCACCTTCCGACCAGCTGGACCCTAGCAAGCCAGCAGATCGTGCGATTTTGAGGAGAAGAGCAGATTCGGATGCCTGGCACAACACCTTCAAGCAAGAATTCGCCAAGAATGAAGATGAGGACAAAAGCAAGGAGTTGGCAAGAGCAGCTGCAAGGAAGGCAAGAGAAGAGTTTGATCGAAAGCATCCAAAGCAACCAGCGACTTCAGAGGCCAAGGCAAAGGCAAAGGCACAGGCAAGCCCGAATCCGAAGACAAAGGTTCAGGCAAAGTCGAAGGCAAAGAAGAAGGAGAAGGAGATCACACCGGCAGAGGATATCAACGTTCAGCCTCCAGATGTTTCACAGGAGAAGACTTCATCGACGGGCCCACAGGACATCGACTAAACCTCATGCTCCATGAGGGTAGATACAGATGGCAGACCGGACCAATGGTACATACAGTGTGCTTTGGGTGTGAGCCTCTAAAAGGGAGCTCTTTGAACCCACCCTTGGCATATATTGACAAATCAATTGGGGTTTTGACTTGCGGTGCAGATCACCACAAAAAGGTGCTTTTTTACGATCACTTTTAGAACCTTTCACGAATACACGCAGTGGCATCCAATGCATAGGCATACCAAGTGCAAAAGTAACCTGTGATGCAAATAGATATATCTATATCTTTCAGACCAAACGGAAATTGTACATGACATATAGTTTACAACCTTGAGGATGAACCATGAGAGTGAGAGTGTGACGAGTTTAGCAACTTTGAGAGATGCGGATGTTTTGCAATATACGATTTCAATTTTGTTGGAAATGTTCCTGAATCGCTGCAGTGTTCAAAGAGGCAACAAAAAACTCAGTTTTTTAGCGACAGCAAAATGCGGTTTCATGTACATGGCAAACTATGGCAACAAAACAGACACACGATTCCCTCCAAACATGGTTCATTTTCCACCATCTTATTCAGCATCGACAGAGCATATAGGTGAGAAGCAAACATATATTGACTTCTTTTAGATGTGACACACCCATAATCAATATTTGCCATGTAGTACAAAACAAAGTTTTTATTTTGGCAGCAAAGAGTTAGCAGAAGCATGGAGCATCCTCCTCGTTTGTTCCTGGGCAACATTCTTTGGAACACCACGCAGAACCAGATTCAACAAGTGCTGGACAAGTACAAGGTTGGCCAGGGGGTCCAGCACATCCATATCCCTAGAAAGGGAAATGTGATCGATGGGAAGCAGCACACGATCGCCTTTGTCACTTATGAAGAGAAGGAGCAAGTGGAAGAAGCTATTAGTCTCCTACATGATCGCATTCTGGAGGGTGTCAGCACTTACCCAGTGTCTGCCATGCACGCCCGAAGCAGGCATGAAGGAAAACAGTACCCGCAATTTCCAAAGACTACCAGTCAAAGCGGACCTGGAACACAAGACAGGGGGAATCAAACTGTACCTGTCACACAAGAAGTCGCTCATGAAGGAGTTCCCCATCAACGCCAAGAACAGATACCGTTTGTGCTCCCCAGAGCCTTCCAGCAAGGGTTGGGGCAAAGCCATGCTTTCAAGCAAACATGGCAAACGCTGCAACCTAGCCAACCCTGCCAGCATGGATTCCAGCAGCCTGGCCCCAGTCTGTTTGGTGGACCTTTTCAGTCTGGTGGGCACGGTTGCGCACCTGTGCATTCTGCCCAGCCAATGCATCATGGGGCAGCCTTTGAACCTATGATGGCATTTGGACAACATGTCCCTGGCCATTTTGGATCCCACCAAGTGTACCATGGTACCATGCCGCCCTGGAGGAATCCACCAGGCGCCACTTGCAAGGCGAAAAGCGTAGTTTCTCCAAAGCCGAAGCCAACGAGTCGAGTTCCAAGTGTCGATGAAAACGAGCAAGCCTTTGAGGAAAACCAGTGGTACCGTGCGCAGGATCAAAAGAAACCTGATAGCAGCTCGGAGACAGAGCCTCCCACCTCTCCCACTGAGAAGAAAAAAAAGCAGCCCAGCCGGGGACGCATAGCAAGGCCCAAGAAGAAGCTTCCCCAACCTCGTAGACCGGTGAAGATCGAACCACCTGAAGAGCCTGATTTTTTTGGACTAGAAGAGGCGAAGGAAACAAAATCTAACAGTACTACTAGCCCTGCCGATGCATCAGAAGATCCATATCAGGACTTGACACTGGGCAAGGAGTTGCTCATGGCTTTCAAAAGAGTAGACAAGGAAGAGAAGAAGAAAAAAGGATCCAAGAAGCCCTCTGGCTCCACAAGCAGCAGTTCTCGAGAGAAAAGCAGAACAAGATCGAGGAAGAGAAAGGACAAGGGCAGAAGGAAAGACAAGTCATCTCAAAGGCGTAGCAAAAGAAGAAGAGGCCATGAGAGAAGAAGGACAAGATCCACTTCGAGCTCGAGCGACTGGACAACTTCTGCAGGACGCAAGCGTCGTCGCAGAAGGTAGTTTCACTACCACAGGGTTTCAACGTGCAGTACGAGCATGAGCGAGAAAAAAGTTGGAGCTATCACTTGACATGAATGTTCACATAGATGTCATTAAAACAGGAATAAGTTTTCTTTCCATGACAGTTGCAAGACATGGCAATATGAAACAAACAGAGATACGCTTTGAATCACCATGTCAGATGTGTCAAGCTGAGAGGTAGAAACTGTGAGAGAGACTGAGAGAGACGGCTTTCAAGTTTAAAGATGTTTAAAGAATGTTTTGAAACGTAAGTGACATTGGATCGCATTTCATTTATTCTTCTCGACATAAGCCGAAGGAGTAATGATCAAATAAGTCTCTGTTTAAAAGGTAATGTTGCAAAATTGATGCTCTGAAAACATCAGCTACCATTTCACCTGTGTCGACACTTCACCAAAAACAACGACATGTAAAAACAACAGACAATAAACTCTCATGGTAAACTCTCACAGTTGTTCATGGTGCAAGCGCTCTCATAGTAAACTACCACATAGTAAATTCCCCTGGTGAACTCTCATGGTAAACTCTCATGGTAAACTCTAGAGTAAACTCTCACAGGATATATTCTCGTATAAAACATTAATAGTAAACTTTGAGTAGCAAACTCTCGTAGTGAACTCTCAGAGTTAACTGTGACAGAAAACTTTCATAGCAAACACTTATATAGTAACCTCTCAAGCCATCAGGGCCGCCAAACAAACATTCCTTTTTTCCTCTGTGTTCTTGCCAAAACGCATATGCGTCATGTCATGATGCAACACTCACGGTCTCAAAAGTCATGCTTGGTCACTCACGTCTTGTGACAAACATATTTTTTCTCTGTTTTTGATGTGCTATATTATAGGAAAAATCGCAAACGTTGAAAAATGCTACAATGTTCATGCTGGTCGAATTCCAAGATGAGGTGCTTTTTGGTACACTTGCAAGAGAGACTGTGAGAGAGTTCAAATACTTTGAGAGTTTGATTGTACATGGCAAGCCTCACTTTTTACAGACTGGTCGCACATAGCTGTTTTATCGAAACACAAAGGGGCGTACTCCGTTCGTGACCTTCCACCCATGGCGTCCCAAAGTTCCTTGATGCGTTTCAAGTCCACCTGCGACGGTTGGAACCCAGCTGACTCCCAAGAAGTTCCAGATTCACAAGAAGCTGAGAAAGGTGACACGGACTCAGAGAAGACCCTTTGCCTGGATGACTTCGCAGAGACTGAGGAGAAAGAAGGTGGGCTCACCCAACAAGCTACACCTGACGACTTCAAGGAGATGAAGCCTGCCGAAGAAGTTACACCTGACCTGAGCAAGGAGACAGGAGAGTTCTTTGGGCGCAAAATGAAGGTGGCTTATGGTCCAGGGTATGGACCTGGGTCTTTGGATGGAGCCATGCTGCAAACTCTTTTGGGTGGCCTCATGGATAAGACGAGGCTGAAGAACTATGTGGGTGGATTCGAGGAGCATCTGGCTGATGCTGCCGCATCATCGAGCCAGAAGACTCCTGATCAGACTCGTGAGAAGACTCCTGAGAAGAAGCCAGCAGGAAAGAGTGTACGCAAGAAGCAACACCTCTTTGAGAATCAAAGATGAATGCCTTATTTTCACGACAACAAAAATTTGTCCCAGTGGGACAAATTAACAAGACCAAAAAAAAATAATAATCTCTGAAACCACCAAACAACAAACAAACACAAACAGTAAACAGTTTGTTGGTTGTCTCCCTGTTTAACTGGAAACATCGATGATACTTCATGTTCACATGTGTGATTTTTCATTCGTTTGATGTTTTCCGTTTCAAGGGGGGGTGGGTGGGAATTCCACCCTTTTTAAGAGGGCAGCGTTGGCAATGGGCAAAGCAGTGGCGCGTGGCCAAGCGTTGCTTCGGTCTCCTGTGGTTTTTCAACCAGTGGTACCTGTTCCATTTCCGTATCGGCTGTGCATTTTGTCAGTGATTTCAGGTTTTGGCACTGCATTTGTGATTTTCTTCGCCTGGATTTGGACTCTTTAGGAGATCGTCTTTTATGCAACACAGGTCACAACCTCGGCTTCCTGTGTTTAGGCCGCTGGTGCCACATCGACCATTGCAATCTGATTCTACATCTTGCAGTTACATTCTTGCAGGTGGTGGTTCTGCAGTTTTGTTGCAACACAGCATCCTGTCGTATTTGTACACGCCTGGTGCTAGGAATCCAGATATTTGTCATTTGGGTAACACTGCGCCTGCCATTCGTATCATTACAGGTTCCTGGACACAGGTGGACACTCCCAGCGTGTCTTCTCAACGGGCAGAAAATGACTGAGGCCACAGATACGAATCCTGACCTTTTTCCTATGGGAGATTTTGCGGGGTCAGGTTTTGATGTTGGATACCCATATGGTGGTGAACAGTCTGAACCCTTTTTTGATGACGCCAGGGTTGATCCATCTGAAACAGTGGGGGACCAATTGGACGACTGGGATGTTACGGCAGTAAACTTTGCTGGTTCAGTGTTGGACGGTTTGCATGTTTTCACTTCCGGTGATTTTCAAAATGCATTGGACAGAGCATGGCAATCTTTGGAGCCGGCGCCACAGTGGACGATGCCTTGGGAAACGGGCGTGTGGAAACATATTTTTGATGTGTCAGAGCGTTCAAGTAGCTTGACAATGCCTGTTTTGAGTAGACCTGCAGTGGCTCCTCTGCCAGATGTCTTGCCAGTGCAACACCCGGCTTTGAAAAGCAGGCGCATTGCAGCTGAACCTCAGGCCTGGCAACAAGTGGTCATGGCCTCGGATGTGGCGTCATGGCAGGAGCTTCATGAAGCCAAGCTGGACGTGGCTTTGAAACGCTGGTATGACGTGGTGATCATGTTTCCAACGTCATTTATCTTGGTGGCTCAACTGGCTGAATTACCCACCTTGGGTGAGCAAATGTCCATGATGAGAGATGTTTTGAGTGGCAGATCACCTTTGACCTTGTTGAAACGAGTGAACTCCATTACACGGTACATGACATTTCTGCGCAATCACGGGATGACAGCGCCTGGGGTTGAGTCAGACTTGTATGCTTTTCTCAAGGAGCAAAGGTCTGAAGGCGCACCTCAGTCGAGACTTGCAGCTGTGATTGAGTCCATCAGGTTCATGGAGCATGTGTTAGGCCTCAATGGTTTGACAGACCTGCTGTCCAAGCGCTGCTTAGGTGCGGCAAAGCAGACAACAGCTGGGCCAAACCGTCAGGCAGCACCGCTGACAGTTGCAGAGCTGCGGGTACTTCATGACATCCTTGCTTCACCTGATGCAGATGTTTGGGATCGTAACATGGCTGGCGCTTTCCTGGGATGTGTTTATACAAGGTCGAGGTGGTCAGATTTTCAGCACTCGAATGAAATGACAGCAGATCCACACCCTCATTGTCCTGAGTTTGTGGAGTTATCCATTTCAGAGTACAAGACAAAGTATGCAAATGCTTGGAGGGGTGGTTTGCTTACAGCAGTGGCCCCAGCCATTGGTGCGTCGGCAGAGAACTGGGCGCAGAACTGGCTGGTAGTTAGAAACATGTTGCAGGCACCTTTGCATGAGGATTTTCCCATCATGCCAGCACCGAACGCTGCAGGGGAGGCCACCAAAAGGCCCCTTACCACTAAGGAAGTTGCGGAGTGGATCCGTTTGCTTTTGAGGAGAGGTGGCATAGCAATGGGTGAACGCAGAATTTCATCCCATAGTGCCAAAGCCACCATCCTTTCATACTTAGCGAAGTATGGAGCAGAGATATCAGTGCGTGAGATTTTGGGGGCCCATGTTTCCCACTTGCAGTCGGTCATCAGATATTCAAGAGACGCCCTGGCTGAGCCCTTGCGGGTTATGGCACGCATGCTGGCTGACATACGCAGTGGCATTTTTATGCCGGACACCACAAGGTCTGGATACTTTTCAATGAACTTGGACCCAGCCACAGAGGAGATTGACAGTACAGTTATTCTGGTCAGTGATGATGAGGACGTTAAGCATGAGATGGCACAGGTGGAACAAATTGCTGAGTCTGACAGTGAGGACGAAGCTGACACCTGTTCAAGCTCAGATGAAAGTGCAGTGGCATCTGCAAGGTGCAGTCGACCCGTAACCGTGCCAAAGGCGCCGGTGGGCTTCAAGATGTACCAGCACACCAAGAGCCGCATGCTTCACCTCATGGAGTTGGAGCACCATAGGGTGTTCCAGTGTGGAAGGATGGCTGGGGAAAAGCATGAGATTTCCCAGGCCAGCAAACTCCGTTGGGACACCCCTTGCTGTGGCCGATGTTGGCGCACAGCTGGGCACCCGCTCGTGTCTAGGGTCGGATGAATGAGCCAGACAACATGAGCGCTGGACCTTTGCAGCCAAACACTTGGCAACGCAGAGCTATGAGCCTTCTTGTGGAAAAAATTTGACAGGCAGCATCTCCTTGTGCAAATCATTCACCAGTTAGTGTCAACATGAGACACGGTGAGAACGCACACATTGAAAACCACCTGTCAAACATTTCATTCCACTTGTCATACATGTCGGCTCCAGGTGTGCAACATGAAGTGCATGATACGTTTGTTTGGCTCATTTCATCATGCATGTCAGGAACGTCCAGACCTTAACCCAGGCACTCTCAACTTGTTGCAAATTGCATAAGTGAGCATGTCATATAGATACAGAAGTTGATAAACCACACTCCATTCTAAATACACCCTCTTTTGGATCTGACCCAGTTTTTCTTTCACTTTGACAGCTGGTTCATTGTTTCTTTTGTTGTAGGGACCTCAAACGCTACCCGTTGCTGAAACATGGCACTGGTGGAATCAGAGGCCGCTTTTCAAAAGCGTTGTGATGAACTGGAGGACCAGCTCTACACGAAGTGTAAGGCCCAGGACATCACGTCTTTTTCAACTCTGGCATTTTCGTTGGGGTCACCTCAGAACCAAGTCAGTGAAACAGAGCTGTCAGATTTGGCGGGAAAAATTCATGGAGGAGTGGCCACAGTGGGGAACACAGCCAACATAAGGAGACTCCATTTTGAGGCTTGTACATTTCTTATGGCAGATATGAAGTCGCAGGTAACAGCAACTGACCCGTCAGAGCCTGTGCGTAAACTTCCATTTGTTGAAAAGCAGAATCGCCTTGAAATGCAGAAGCGCCGAATCAGTGGGTTGTCGCACCGACCTGAGCAGCAGCCAGCCCACCAGTTGATTGACCAGGTGTACAACTTGATAGAGTCAGGTGCCATCATTTACATTCATCCCTCAAAGTGCCATTCAAGGGAACACGAGATTCAGAATGAGGCAAAACAGAAGACCAAGCAAATCGTTACCCTTGAACAGGGGGCCTTGAAAACAACCACAGCCAATGCCATGACAGACATTGACACTTCCACTGAGTTGAAGGTTTACTTTGCTTTGATGCGACGGCACTTGGCTTTCGAGATGCTTCATTTGCTTTCCTGGGAGTTGTGTCAACTTTGGTTGGACAAGCTCATGACCGTGCTGATCTCAGATGCTCCAGCAAATTTTTCAGCAGTTGGAGTGAGTCAGATTCTCAAAGCTGATCGGGAGATGTTTACATTGCTTGCCATGGAACATACAGATGGTTTGAAAGCATTGCCTGGCAGAGAGCCGCCGTTGGACAAAACGTTCAAGCGCCTGATGCACGACCCACGCATCAATGTTCATTTGATTGCATACCCAAAGCAGCAGCCAGTTGCACCGAAAACCCCAAAGCGTCCTGGTGATGAGCCTGGAGATAAACCAAGTCCTAAAAAGCCAAAAAACCAGCCGCCGAAGCCCGTGCCTCAGATGCCAGCTGAGTTGAAAGGGTTGACAAGTAGGACTGCAGACGGCAAACCCATTTGCTGGCATAGGAACCTTAAGAAAGGGTGCAATAACACAGTCAAGAATGGCCGGTGCAGATTTGGGATGCACGTATGCATGAAGTGTCACAAAACGGGACACGGAGCAGCAGATTGCCCTGGTTGACTAGAAACATCAGATCAACAGGGTGCATGTGAGCCAAGGCCTTGTACAGTGGGCCATCCAATTTTTGCTCAAGATTTTCCAATGTGTCCTATAAAGGATGTCGATCGGCCTGGTCCCATTAGTCAGACGCAGCCTGCCAGCCATCAGTTGCCTGGCGATTCAATGTGCAATAAGGGTACAGGACTGGTCCTTGAGATTTTTGCCGGATCGTGTCGGCTCAGCAAAGCTTGTCGTGGAATTGGCCTACAAGCATTGTCGGTGGATAAAGACTTGAGTAGAGCAGAAAACGCAGCAGTTGCAAAATATGACTTGTGTGATAAGAATCATTTTTCAATACTGGAGGGCTTGGTCAAAGCCGAGAGGCATCGGCTCTTGCATGCGCACTTCGCGCCCAGTTGTGGGACCGCTTCCAAAGCCCGGGAGCGTTTGGTCCCTGGATTGCCTAAAGAGCGCCAACCACGGCCCCTTAGGTCCGAGGAGAAGCCTGATGGCCTTGACAATTTGACTTCAAGTGAAGCTGCAAGGGTGATATCAGCCAACGATTCATATGAAGCCGCAGTGAGGCTCATCTTGCTCTTGGTGGATCTGGGAATTTCGGTCTCAGTAGAGAACCCTAAGAACTCACTTTTCTGGTTGACATCAATGATGCAAAGGCTCTACAAGGCAGTCAAAGGAGGTCATGAGACCATTTTTCACAGTTGCATGCACGGTGGCACCCGAGACAAAGCAACAAAGTTTTGGTCTTTTAACCCTCGCGCCCCAGAAATAAACCTGTTTGCATCATTGGCTCTGGAGTGTGACAGGAGCCATCCACACCAGTCATGGCGGCCTCGGTTTGTTGATGGCCGATGGATTTTTCCAACCAAGGACGAAGCTGCATACCCAGTTCTTCTGTGTGAACGAATGGCAAGCATCCTTTTGCAAGAAGCAACCTGCCGAGGCTTAGCACCAGATGACAGTTTGACACAGCAGCTGCAACACGACAGCGCAGTCGGAAAAAGGCAGTTGTTCACTACACAACCTCGTCAGCAGAAGTTGCGGCCGATTTTGTCTGAGTTTGGTCATTTTCTAGTCATGGCAGTAAGCCTGGAGGATGCTTCAAAATTGCAGTTGGAAAAACTTTGTCCTAAGGGTTCAAAAATAGTGTCACGTCAAATTCAATGGGGGTTTAGGCGGGACGTTTTCATGACCCAAAAGGGTGCCACCATGGTCTCCCATTTGGATGATGGAGAAACCTTCGAACTGGTGAAAGTAGGCGTTCCAAGAGATCCAACCGAGTTCATTGCAGCTGCAGTGGCATTAGGGCATCCACGTTTCTTGCTTGCAAGGGTGAGTAGTGAGGCTGAAGTTGCTGTGGATCATCTTTTGGGGAATGCGGCGAAACTTTCTTTGCTTAGAGCCCGGTTTTTGAAAAAATGGTTGCAAAGGGCAAAAGAGTTGCATGAACATGAGGAGGATTTGCACTCCAAGTTGCCTGCACACTTGCGCAGGGTCCTGGCAGGCAAACGCCTCTTATTGTGGCGTGAAATTTTGCTTGAACTAGGATACCAAGATGCCAAGGTGGTGGACGAAATCATCCGAGGTTTCCCTATGACAGGTTGGACCGAAGAATCAGGAGTTTTTGTGCCTGATGTGCGGCCTCCAGACATGACCGTGGATCAATTGCGGGGCATTGCACTTGGACTGAACCATGCAGTGGTGGAATCGTTGGCACAGGCCGGAGATTCAGAGTTGGATGTCCCGGCTTGGGAAGAAACCCAGGCAGAGATTCAGAATGGGTGGCTAGAACCTTGTGAAGTTTCAGATTTGCGTGTGGTGCATGTAGCCAAACGCTTTCCTTTGCAGCAGGGCGGTAAATTGCGGTTGATCGACGATTTTTCAGCAGCTGGAGTTAACCAAACGGTGGGCATGGCCGAAAAACTCAGGGTGGAGTCGGTGGACGAGCTGACGGCCACCATCCTTGTGATGTTGAAAAAATGCGGTGAAAGTGCTCTGCTGAATCTTGTGGGTAGGACGTTTGACTTGAAAAGCGCTTATAAGCAATTTGGGGTCGACGTCGAGCACCAAAAAACTCTCAGGATTGCCCAGCGTCACCCGGGCGGCGGAGTCAAGTTCTTTGCGGTCCAATCGCTACCGTTCGGGGCCACAGCCTCTGTCTCTTCATTCTTGCGCATAGCAGCTTCCATTAAGTTCATTGGCACGGTGGGGCTGCGGCTCATTTGGACCAATTTCTTTGATGATTATACTGCTTTGTGTACCAGGCAGACGGCTCAAGAGGTGACCTTCTGTGTAGAGTCCTTGTTGCGTTTGCTTGGAGTGAAATATGCTGAGACGGGCCCCAAGGCCCCAGACTTTGCGGAGAAGTTCAAAACCCTGGGGTTGGAATTCGACTTGTCTGAAACCGACCATGGGTCTTTTGTCTTAGGTCACACTGACAAAAGACGAGAAGAGCTCCTAGCCACATTGCATGAATTTTTGCAGGTCGAGACGGTAGAGGTGAAAGCGCTGGAGAAACTGCATGGTCGGTTGGTGTGGTTCAGTTCCTATGTTTTTGGCCGAGAGTTGAATACTGCAGTGAGGGTGATTTCGAGATACGCAAGGTTCAAAACCAAAACCATCAACAAGCCCGATGACCTGAACCATGCGTTGAAATTTCTGGCGGAGGAACTGGTCAGAGCCAGACCAGTCCAAGTCTCCCTATCTCATTCCAGCACCTTCTTTGTCTTCACGGATGGAGCGTTTGAACCCACTTCCAATACACCTGCCACTGTTGGTGGCCTACTAGTTGATGAATGGGGAAGGTCATTAGAGTTCTTTGGGTTGCCTGTTCCACAGACCTTGCTGGACCAATTCCTGGAACATTCAGAACATCCAATATATGAGCTTGAGATCCTCCCAGTCCTGGTAGCCATCAGGATATGGGCCAAGTTGTTGGAGAAGAGCCACGTTGTGTTTTACTTAGACAATACTGCAGCACATAGTGCCTTTGTCCGTGCGGAGGGAGCCACCCCAGCGGCAGCAGGCATGGTGCGAGACTTTGTCAAGTATGAGAAGTTGTTAGGTTTGTTACCATGGTTCGGACGAGTCCCGTCCGCTAGCAACCCAGCAGACGACGCATCTAGGCTGAACTTTAACGTGGCCTGGCTTACCCAAGCCAAACTTCTCTCAGTGGTTCTTCCTGCACACTTAAGTCAGTGGGGTATATCAACGGGTGTTCCGGAAGCATGCAACCGGAAAGCTTGACCCTACGCAGATAGCATCATCTGCCACCTTCCTGTGACAAAAACATGATTTGTTCGCTACAGGTTGAAACTGCAACCTTTCCTGTCTTTACCCCGACTGTGCATTCGAAGTGAATCCGCGACAAAAAGAGAGGCAGCATTCCACCGCCGCGTTTTCATTTCAGTGATGTCCATTGTTTGTTTGTTTCGATTTGCTTTTGTGATTTATCCGCATGTCCTTGTGCAGTTTGATGATCACGATTTGGAAACACACTTTCGATGGCGCGCGTATCCTCGAGATATTTGTTGTTATATATTATTCTTCTTGATGTTTTATTGTTAGTTTAAATAAATAAACCACATATATGAATATGGATCTATACGTTTGATCCTTCCCCATCGTCTTGTGGTTTGTTAGCGAAAATAAGCAACACCTCTTTGAGAATCAAAGATGAATGCCTTATTTTCACGACAACAAAAATTTGTCCCAGTGGGACAAATTAACAAGACCAAAAAAAATATCTCTGAAACCACCAAACAACAAACAAACACAAACAGTAAACAGTTTGTTGGTTGTCTCCCTGTTTAACTGGAAACATCGATGATACTTCATGTTCACATGTGTGATTTTTCATTCGTTTGATGTTTTCCGTTTCAAGGGAGGGTGGGTGGGAATTCCACCCTTTTTAAGAGGGCAGCGTTACCCACCCTACTTTCACTACGTTCACCCACCCACGCTGCGGGGGGGGTATATCAACGGGTGTTCCGGAAGCATGCAACCGGAAAGCTTGACCCTACGCAGATAGCATCATCTGCCACCTTCCTGTGACAAAAACATGATTTGTTCGCTACAGGTTGAAACTGCAACCTTTCCTGTCTTTACCCCGACTGTGCATTCGAAGTGAATCCGCGACAAAAAGAGAGGCAGCATTCCACCGCCACGTTTTCATTTCAGTGATGTCCATTGTTTGTTTGTTTCGATTTGCTTTTGTGATTTATCCGCATGTCCTTGTGCAGTTTGATGATCACGATTTGGAAACACACTTTCGATGGCGCGCGTATCCTCGAGATATTTGTTGTTATATATTATTCTTCTTGATGTTTTATTGTTAGTTTAAATAAATAAACCACATATATGAATATGGATCTATACGTTTGATCCTTCCCCATCGTCTTGTGGTTTGTTAGCGAAAATAAGAAGGGAACTTCGTCCAAGGGTAAAACACCCAAGAAGTGATATCTGAAACAACAACAGAGTATCTCACATTTTGTTGAGCAGCAGCTTGATGAAGCTGGAATTTTTGTGATCGTGTTCATTGCCGAGAAAACAAGCGCAATGTACTGAGCAGTTTTCATACTTTGCTGGCTTACTGACTTCGAAGTGTCTAAGTAGTTTCGAACAAACTTCGACTTTGTTACATATGGCCAAGCGCCATTGAGCCATTGACAAGTTTAGACCAATTTTGCTGAAATGGCAAATAGACTTGACATAGAAATGATCAGATCTAGCGCAGAGTGCCGACAGAGATTTGGAAAAAAGGTGCGTCTCACTTCTTGAACACAATCATGTACTTTGAGAACATGTCCACAGCACTTCGAAGTTTCTAAGAAGTTTCGAAGAAACTTCGAAGCTATGACTTAGAAGTTTGTTCGAAGTTTATTCGTAGTTTCCAATGAAACTTCGTACAAACTTCGAAGATATGTTGATAAAACACGGTAAATACCAATATATTTGATAATGAAACTTCGAAGTTGGACTTCGAAGTTTCCATCATAAACTTCGAATTGCCCTTTCGAAGTTTCGAAGAAGTTTCGAACAAACTTCGAAGCTTACATTTGACTGCTGTTTTTGGCCACTGTCGCACAATCAACATTTTCAATCAGTTTCGTTCAGAAACGTGTCATTTGTTTTGACTCCACAAGACGTTTTCACAACTTGTCGGATCTACTAACCGCAGAATTTTCTTTCCACAGCCACTTAGATACATTCATAGGTTTCGACTTCTGTGAAGAGCTGTGTGCTTGCAATGCCAGTTTTGAAACGACCATCATCGAATTCTTCGGCAATGCCCAAAAAGAAGCCAGCCAAGGAGACAATCCCAGGAACAGTTGCATGTCTCAGGAAGGGGATTCAAAATGATGATGACAATGCTGATGGTGATGAAGGACAGCGGGACAAGTTGAAGGCTGAGAAGTGGGCAAGACTTCGTTCCACTGGCGCACTTCCGGAGTACTTGCTGCAGCTGTACGACCAGGAGTCAAAGCAATCACCGCTGGGGAAGCGGGCATTTCAAACCACAATCATAAACAAACTCTTCAAGAAGGTCAACGGTGCCTGGCAATTGGACACGAGTGACGCCCAATTCAAGGATTACAAATCTCTCTACGAGCGCCGCTACTCGAAAGAGGAGAACGAAGCGATGCCGAAATCGTTGATTGTGGGCCTCTATTATCAGGGGGACGAGCAGAAATTTAACCGAGCTTTGGAATTGGGCGAACTGCAGCATGTCAAAGATGACGGCGGTGTGCGGTTCTACTCATACAAGAAGCTCACCTCTGCAGTTGAGAAGGGCAGTGATCAGAGGCTCGAAGCCATTGGGACGAAGAAAGGCAAACTTCAAGAGTTTCATGAGATTGGGAATCTGTTGTCCAAGTTGAGCTGGACGTTTCGCAAGAAGCCAGGAGATCAGAAGGAACTTACTGCTGGGAGCCTCCCCACTAGCTACGAGGCCTTGATCAAAAAAGCACATGGAGCTTGTGACAAGTTGTCGAAGGACACGCTCAAACTTCAGAAAGAGGTGGGGCATGAGCGCAAAGAGATCATGAAGGATGGATACAAGTCCATGACTGGTCACTTGGCCACTTTGGATCACATGAAAAACTTTGTGGAAATGCCAGATGGCACGAAGCTCACCAGCACGGTTTTCGAATCAGCTCTTGGAGATATCGCTTCTTCGGTTGACCAGCTGAACACGAAGATTGAGGAGATCAAAGGCTACATGAAGTCCAAGGCCAAGTGAGTCTTGATTCAAGTCTGTGTGAGATATCCACAGAAAATTTCTCAAGGGCCTGAATACAAATGTTTGAGTATGTGTGTGAAAACCACATAAATTTTGTGTATCTGGCCGTCAACGGTGAGTCAAATGCGATGGGGAAAACAGTGCAAATGCGTGACAGTTTTTCTGTATATGCTTTGAAAACAAGTTCTTGTCAGAGAAACACTCTGTGAAACATGTGTGTTCATGCTTTTTTTACAATTAAATTGGGACCCAAGGTGTGGTGGTATTTACAGTTGTTTAGTTTTGTATATAGTTTGCCTGGTTCTAGTGTTTGAAAAGAACTTTGAGATAACCATGTGGGAAAACGTTGTGTCAGACTTTGAGAGAACTTTGAGGGATCTTTGAAAGAACCCTGAGAGAACCTTGAGAGGAAACCCCGAGAGAACTCTGAGAGAGAACTTTGATAGAACATTGTGACAGGACTTGGACGGACTACTTTGATAGAACATTGTGACAGGACTTGGACGGACTCTCTCTCTCTCTCTCTTTCTCTCTTTCTCTCTTTCTCTCTTTCTCTTACACATTTCTGACTGATGTCTTCTCATGCAACAAATTTCATGTACACAAATTACTTTGATGCCCTCTGTGCAGTCGTACTGTCTAACCGTGAGCGAGTGAGAGTAAGATTTGGAGTGAGAGTGGGTTACTTTGAGAGAGGAAAGAGATGGTTTACGGGTATCACATTGTGTGACGAATCTTGTCTAAAACCTTCCATTTTTAAACATCCAGATGCTGAAACAAAAGAACACAGTATCAGAATAGTGAATTATGATCCTGGAAATCGATTATCGAAAGACTTTTTCAAACATGTTCAAACAGTTCTAACACATGTATACTGTGCCATTGGTGACGTAGCATTTTCCTCATATCAATTTCAAACCCTTTCGTGTAGTTGTGGACTGTCACTTGAACCTGCGGCCATGGAGAGCTTCCAGCTGAAGAACCTGAACCCTGCGCAGCTGTTTCAGCTGTTGTTCCTCACCGTGCTGGAGCTGGCAGAGCGCTTCCAGATCAACCTGAGGGGGCGGCCGCGTGTTTTCATGCGGGAAGAACCTGATGAGGAAAACCCACCAGAAGCTGTCCAGCCAGCACCGGTGCCAGCTCATGGGCCAGTACGTGCTCGCAGATGCGAGAGTGCCTGCCGCTTCTGCGCGCAAGGCTGCGACCGAACGAAGCCCTACCACAAGCATCATGCTTGCCAAGGACATGCCCACCTGAGGTTTTGAACTTTGAACAAGGTTCCACAGCAGTACAATAGATTATACAGTATTTAGCAATTCATGCAAAGTTCCAACCTTGAACCTTACAGATCTTCAGGGAATTGTGGAGCGCAGAGAAGAAAAAAGGCGGTCGCATCCTAGAGAAAGTCGAGAAGTTTTGGGTTGAAGTTGGTTCACTGTGAGAGAACTTTGAGAGAGGTTGTCGTGTTGTGACCTGGTTTTTTTTTGACCTGAGAGAGGTTGTCGTGTTGTGACCTGGTTTTACTTTGAGAGAACTTTGAGAGATACTATATCGTGTTGTGACCTGGTTTTGCTTTGAGAGAACTTTGAGAGAGGTTGTCGTGTTGTGACCTGGTTTTACTTTGAGAGAACTTTGAGAGAGGTTGGACTTGTGTAGAAGGAAAATGTCCGAAAGTTCTAGGTTTGAAGGCTGTCAAGATGGTTGCACGCTGACTCTCAAAGTGAACATCAACAACACTCTCATGGTTAGGACACACTCTCATGGTCGCCAAAAAAAACAGGAACAAAATGTGATATCCACTTTCTCGACCCCGTATGTGGACCTTTTATTTTCAGATCAGAAGAACAAATAAATATATGTCGTATAAATAACCAAACCTTTCAACACCATCATAGAGTATAAGAAGAGTTTCTTGTCAGGGCCACAGCTGTGCACCCCATATCGACATACATCTGAATTAGATCTTTGCTTAGCACCGCCATGGTGGCGCACATGTCTCGAAAACGTGATCGTTCTGGTGGCCAGAGGCAAAGACTGCGACGCATGTTGCAGGAAGAACAGCTGAACTGCCAGAGCGTTCTCTGTACTTGGTTGTTGTCAATGTTTGCATGGGGACACTTTAGCGTGCAACGAGTACAAAAGATCAGTGCTTTGGTTATGAAAGATTTGAAGAGTGCTGAGACTTCTGAAACAATCTGGAATGACTTGGAGACATTATCCAAGTTAGGAACTGAAGGTCTGTACGCGAACAAGATGCACACGGAGCTCATGGGCAAATGCAAAGGCTTGTCTAACCTACCGGAGCCTTACCCAGTGGATATCCAATATGCTCCGCCTTTGGGCATGCAGAAACAGGATGTTTTTCTTCCTCATGAAGTCTTCAGCGCAATTTATCACAAGTATCCACAAACATGGCAAAAAACGATGGTACCGTCGCAGGCTCACTTGGAAAGGTTCTGGACAGTCACCGATGGCCATCCAACCTTGGTTAATTCCCCACTGAAAGAATGTCCTTCTTACAAAACGAAAACTGTACCTATCCTGCTGCACGGGGACGGGGTTCCAATCGTCGGAATTGGAAAGGGATGGTCCAAGATTGCAACTGTGTTTAGCTGGGCCAGCATGCTTACATCTTCAGGGACCAAGGAGTCCATGAAATTTATATGGGGAGCTTTCGACAAACTCTGCAAAAAGGATGGTGAGGGAACTGATGGTACATTTTCAACATTTTTCAAAGTTCTAGTCTGGTCGCTGCAGTCTTTGTATTCGGGTAAGTGGCCCCATCGGGACCACAATGGACACTTATTTCCTTCATCTTCCTGGCGGGGAAAGTTGGCAGGTCAAGATCTGGCGGCAGGTTTCACTGGTTATCTTTTCTCTGTCATTGGAGACATGGATTATTTTTCATCGATACTACAGCTTCCTCACTTTAGCTGGGCAAAGGGGCCGTGTGCACTTTGCAAATGTACCCTTGGTGGAGTGACCACATGGACAGACTTTAGAAAGACTGCGGCTTGGCTAGGTACTCGGTGGAGCAAAGCCGACTGGTTTAATTTTGAGGCTCGCTCCATGAACCCTTTATTCAACGAATTACCTGGGCAATCTTGTCACACTGTGTCGCTCGACCTGATGCATTGCAAGTACTTGGGCCACGATATGTATTTCTTTGGATCAGTTCTCACACTACTATGCCAGTACCTCTTGCCTGGAAGCGAAGAACAGAATTTGAAAAGATGCTGGGACTTTTTGAAGCGATTCTACAAGGAGCATTCCATTCCTTCGCCTTATCGATATCTGACTAAGATATCTATGTTCATACGCAAAAAGAAGTTTCCCAAACTACGGGGCAAAGCGTCGGAGGTGCGACACCTAGCAAAACCACTATCAGCATTGTGGGCTCATTTCATGAATAAGAACGTGGAGACCCACAGACAAATCGATTTATATCTCAGACTAAATATCCAGTTTGAGAACATTTTGGACGACCACAAGGATGACTATGCCTTACCCCTTGCTTCCTACACTGCCTTTATGAATGCGGCATTTTCTATGATGCAACTGTGCTCATCACTGGCTGACCATTTTATTCAAGAGGGTATACCCATGTTCGACATGACGTCGAAGGCGCATGCTGTCCTGGAGATTGCAATTCTCAGTCGTCACATAAACCCGAGAACTACTTGGTGCTTCCGAGGAGAAGACATGATGCAGAAAAGTCAAGTTTTGCTACAAAGTTGCGTTCGAGGCAACAACGGAGCCCTTTGCTTCAGGAAGATGCTTGCCCACTATAGATTGGGTTTACACATGCTTTTCACTGAGCACAAAGATTGAAAAAGTGACAAAAAACATGGCTTGGTTGTGATGGGACTCTATATGCTGGCGAGAAACTTGTGAACACAGAGAGAAATTTGTCGTATACATACATATCTATATATATATACTTGTTTATTGATTTATTGTGCATTCATTCGTTTATTTGTTTATATCACAACACTAGATAGATTTCTCCTATGTATATCTACATATTTATATTGCAGGTTGTTTATGTCTTTAACTTTTAGGATATGACATGGTTCTTTTGGGATCACTCTCAACGGAGACACGCAGTCACACTTAGAGAGAGAGAGACCTGGAGAGTCATGAGATACTTGGAGAGAGATGGTTCTTCGATGTGGTGTGAGTGTGTTTTCTCTCTCTGTCAGAATTCGTTTATCAAAGGGCCTTTGGCGCCATCCCGACACGTCTTCCTGAGACTTTTGTGATCTCCCGAGCTCAAGCCATGGACGTGCTTTGCGACCGCGATGAGTCCCCGTGGTTCAGGGTCCTTTCAGGAATGGTGTTCCTTATCAATGCTGGCTATAGGGATCGATTTTTCTTATCCCTCATGGACTTGCACCTTGGTGAAAAATAGTACTTGTCTTACTTTTTTTTCTTTCTTTTTGGAGTGGATGCTCGATTAAAAGGGTTTTGCCAAACACTCTTGACGTGCAGGCACAAGTTTTACAATGGCTGTCCATGGCAACGAAAGGAGGACCATTCCGCAGGGTTCCACGAACGTTCTCGCTTTCAGTGGGGAAGTTGGGAAATCAAGGCAAGGGGAGTTCAAACATATTTGTTGGGTCTAGGGCATAGAGAATCTAAAGTGTTTTCAAGTTTAGGTTTTGTATTAAACACAAAAAAACATTGTGGTAAACACCTTCGTTGAATCTGTTGGTGTCCAACCTTGCTGCCAGACCATGAATGGCCTTGTGGTTCCTCGATGGGATCTTTGGATGTCGAACCGTGGCAAAGCTCGAGACTTTTTCGAAAGTTGGCTACATGTGCAGATGCGAGACTCTCCAGGCAGCGACCTCACCTACCAAGTATTGGTCTTCTTGGATCGGCTCTTCATGGCAGGCTTGAAGCTATATGGTGAAGACCACCGAGATGTCTTTGAAAATCCTGAAGACTTCTTTGTGCGAATGCTGCGACATGAAGGGCAACTTGGATACACCATATGAGATTACATTCTTCATCTTTTGATAGATAGATAGATAGATATATATATATATATGTGTATTTTTACGTGGTTTTGTTGGATGCAGAGAAAACTATACAATCACCTGACCTCCATACTTTTTGAAAAACATTATGGGTGTGTTTTTTGTTTCACTGAGAGGTGTTTCCCTGAATCCAATGAGGTACCGTGTCGAAGATCAGAAAATATGGCTTGTTGACGAGAGCAGCGGCTGGTGGGAGGAGAAAAAGCCATGTGGTCTAAATTTGAAGGAAGCGTTTGACTTGTTGCACGATGTGAAACTAAAAGACATCATGCAGCAGTGGGTTGAACCCAATGCTCCTTCTTTGCAATGGCAATAATGAGAAGTATATACGGAACATGTGCAATTTATGTTTACAAAATATTTCAGCTGGACTGAAACACATGAACACCCACATATATATGTATATTACGATCCTATACAGTATATGAATAATTTCATGATGTTATCATGTGAGAGGAGTGTCAGAATATACAAAAAAAATCATTGCCTTTGCTGCATATAAGCTTTTTTGCTTTTGAATTTTGGCCGGCCTTCACCCGAAAAACTTCGGTGTTGTGGCAGAGCTGAGACTAGGAATTGTCTAGTCTGGTAAAGATCTGAAGGATCCCTTTTTAGGACCCACAGCTGTTTACAGGACTTGGACTTTTGGATGTGTCCAAATCTGTACTATGTAGGAATAGGCACGGAGACAAACCGATCTCTGGCTCAAAAAGGAAAGCAGTGCTCTTGTGTGTGAGGGGAATGGGAACGAATTTGGGCGAGAACCCTGAGAGAAAACTTTGAGAGAACTTCGAGAGAACTTTGAGAGATTTCTTGGACATGTGTTTTTTGAGAGAGATGATATTTAATGTTGTTTTTGGGAGATATGATATATTTAGAAAGAAAGTATGTTCATTGGATTTCACTGAATACAGCTACGATGTGAACAATGCAAATATTCATTTGGTAATCATACCTTCCTAACTATTTCGATGACACTCTCACAGTCAACTCTCATGGTAAACTCAAACAGTCAACTCTCATGGTAAACTCCTACGATCAACTGTCATGGTAAACTCTCACAGTGAACTCTCATGGTAAACTCTTACAATCAACTCTCATGGTAAACTCTCACAATCAACTCTCATGGTAAACTCTCACAGTCAACTCTCATGGTAAACTCAAACAGTCAACTCTCATGGTAAACTCAAACAGTCAACTCTCATGGTAAACTCCTACAATCAACTGTCAGGGTAAACTCTCACAGTGAACTCTCATGGTAAACTCTTGCAATCAACTCTCATGGTAAACTCTCACAATCAACTCTCATGGTAAACTCTAACAGTCAACTCTCATGGTAAACTCTCACAGTGAACTCTCATGGTAAACTCTTATACAATCAACTCTCATGGTAAATTCACAGTCAGCTCTCTCATGGTAAACTTTCACAGTCAACTCTCATGGTAAACTCTTACAAAATCAACTCTCATGGTAAACTCACAGTCAGCTTTCATGGTAAACTCTTACAATCAACTCAAATGGTAAAGTCTCACAGAATCAACTCCCATGGTAAACTCTCACAGAGTCAACTCTCATGGTAAACTCTCATATATTTTGCACTCATATATAGAAAACGCTCAATCCATCAATGCCTCAAGCAAATGAACATGTTTCTCTTTCTCTTCATGTCTGATACAAAATGATAAGTGGGGACAGATCAAAAAAACTATCAGAGGATGTATACACCCAAAAAGAGATGCCCCAACAAAGGTATATTGTGAGATATACCATGTATGGTGCTGTGCATTTACTGTGAGAGACCACATGTTGATAACATACTTTAAAAAAATTTGGATTATGAGGAATGCCGAGAGAGAGGGAGAGAGAGAGAGAGAACCACTATGTAGCAAAAGAGACATTGCCTGTAGTATCTTGACCGTTCGTGTTCTAATGCATATATAATATATTGATGCATGCACTGAATCAAACTGGAACATGTTTACATGACATTGTGTGGTCAGAGCCAATGACAGTTTTTATGATCAAAACATCAAAATGCATCAATATACACAACTTATTGCATGATCGTGTGTGTCCACAAAACTAAGAGGCAAATTATCTGTCAAATTTTGATATAAAACTCCGAAGCCAACTTCGAAGTTTTATATCGTGCCCCAGGTGTGACCCCGGAGTTCGTTCGAAGTTTTACTGTCAAAAATAGATATCTATTTCGGCAAATTCTATCTATTTATAGATATCTATTTCGGCAAAATTTATCTATATAGGTAACTCTAAATCTAACTATTTTTTTGAAAATAGACAAATCAAAATAGATAGATTTCCAGAAAATAGTTTGCAAAAAATCTATCTATTTTGTAGTTTTTTAATAGTCTAAAATAGTTATCTAAAAAAATATCTTATATATAAAAATCTAGGAAATAGTCAAAATCCTAGAATAGATAGGATTTTGTCTAATTCGGTCTATTGGGCGTGGAAACTTTGACACTCTGACGGGATGTGGAGCACCTTTTTCTCAGTGGACTGGAAGGACGTGCTTGCGAGATGTGGTCCATAGCGGGGATTACAACGGATCTCGAAGCAGCGTTCCCCACAGATGAAAAAGTGATGCGTTTGATTCACGTTCGTCGGCACTCGTTTCCATGTCCACTGTTGTTTTTTGCACGTGTATATATATTTGTACTTGATATAAAAGTACAGGTGAGGTATATATACACTTTTTAGTATGGTTTGTGTAACTTTGTATATATAGGCTGTGTTGCAGTACCGCGTAGTCGCTTGTTAGTTTCCAGGTTCCCCTTTTTGAAACTTGTAGGAATAAGGGCCCCCTCCGTCCGAGGCACGAGGTTAGGATGTACCCTTTATTCCTGGAAGTTTCGTTGTCTTTGAACACATGGTGTTCAAAGACCCTGGGGAACCTGGAATTATCAACTTCTAAACTTCTGAGCGACGCGCGTTGCGTAGGATCTACGCGAGGGTTACTGCAACAAACCTCTTTCTTTTTCAAAACCAAATGTCCAATAATATAATGTCGTTTACAGAACCTGTGCCTCTTGGAACTTTGCAGTCTCTTTCTTATCGGCGTGAAACTTTTACATGTTTCAAGTGATGTGCGGTTCCTTCGGCAAGGATCTGTTCTTGTCAATGTGACATCTATATTTTGTGTGGGCATTTTGGTCTCAAGTGGCATCCCCCCACGAATTTTTGTTCACCCACCCAAAACTGTGGTCAAACCACGTTTTTTCCCAACCCAAGGGAAGGGGTGATGCCTAACCCTACCGTTATTACAACGGATCTCGAAGCAGCGTTCCCCACAGATGAAAAAGTGATGCGTTTGATTCACGTTCGTCGGCACTCGTTTCCATGTCCACTGTTGTTTTTTGCACGTGTATATATATTTGTACTTGATATAAAAGTACAGGTGAGGTATATATACACTTTTTAGTATGGTTTGTGTAACTTTGTATATATAGGCTGTGTTGCAGTACCGCGTAGTCGCTTGTTAGTTTCCAGGTTCCCCTTTTTGAAACTTGTAGGAATAAAACCCGAGTGAGTGACCTCTTCTTGACCAAACGTCTGGGAAATGCTGTGTTCCGTATTCATCGCGAGGCCTTAGGTTTCAAGGTGATGTCTGCGCCCATATGCAGTCTTGCTGAGAGTTCATGTCGTTGTCCACTAGGGTATGTTGGAATTACAGTTGGGATGGAGAAGGATAAAGTTTCAGGACTTGAAAAAATATCCTGAAGGTTTTTCGTCTTTCAACTTTGTGTTTTCCTCCTTTTGCAAACCACGGACCGAACCCAAGGACCTTTGCCATGTTTGCTTTTGCCTTTCTTTCTTTTGCCTTGCGCATCTTTGCTATTCTTTCCTCCTTTGACTGAGCAAGCAAACCGAATGATTGCAGGGGTACGACGAAGGCCGTGGTGTGGCGTTTCCTTGTGTCTGATTTCCTTGTGGGGCATGGTTCTTTCAATTTGTGTTGGTGCCTTTGTTGGTGTTTTCCCCAAATTTGGTTAAAACCTTACCTTAAAACCCTGAGGGTTTGGCGAATAGCATGTGAACCAATGAGTTCATATGTTAATAAAGAACCCCGAAGCTCATAGTGTTGATAGTGTGAATAAAGGGCACACACATACCTTTCACTGACCCCAGTGAAAAGGATGGCCAAAGTCGCCACGGCTTTGGCAATGCCCGATGCCCGTATTTGGACAGCACAGCGAGCAAAAAAATCGGACCAACGCTACCAGCTACTCCTTCGCCTGGAAGATCTCAGGCCAAGGTTTGACGCCTTTGCCACCTTTGCCAACACCATCTTTTGCAGCAGAGGATGGGGAACTCTTGTCATGTTGTTCAAAGGTTTCAACTTTATAGTTTTCATGTTTTCTAGCCCAAAATGGGAGATGCCGGAAGGTAAACATGGCAAAACCACCTAAAAAAAAACTCACAATCATTTGAAAACTCACAACTGTTTCCGCTGGATTGTCAAAGAACCTTTCTTTGCCGAAGTTGAACCTTGCATTATCAGATGAGGTTGATTTTTTCGCTAGCCGCTAGCGTTTTTTTTACAATCTGGAAAGCAAAGTACGCAACACGTCAGACAAATCACAGAGTCTTGGCGCCTTTTGAGGGTACACGTGGAATAATTCGGGCATATCCTCGCAGGGTATCCATCTGCCTATTTCCTTTGTAAGGTGCGGTTCTCAAGATCCAAAAATGTCTAAATTTTATTTTATGCAGGCATCTTCCTCTAAAAAAACAAATCTGGTACCCAAACATGAGGTGACATTTTAGAACGATTTTTTTGGCGTACCTTGGCTTGAATCCTTTACAAAAATATATTTCACGTTGTTGTTTTTCCAACCTGATGAAACAGTATTTTGTAGTGGGGACGGCTGGTATTGTAGGAAACCATTTCAAATTTGTAAGGTTGCATGGTGTCATGTTGCCAAGGGTTTCAACTTTATAGCAACCTAATTCCTTTTTGTTTTTTGGTGCAAGATGGGTGATGCCAAAGGCAAAACGTGTCAAAACCTGAAATTTTAACAATTTTTTTTTTGTTTATTTCGCTTTCGATTGGAAATATTTCTGAACTGTACCTAAGTTCAACTTTTTGCAGGCTCAATGTCATGAGCGCGCTATCCATTTTCAATTTTGAACCAAATTTGGTGGTCAAACAGAAGGCTAAATGTAAACTATTGTTTTCGTATACCAAGATGCTTGAATTTAACCAAAAATCAGGTTTTCAGTTTGTTCTTTCATGCAAAAACAACCCGTCGAAAACGTATTTTGTACTGGGGACAGCTGGTATCGTGGGACACCATTTCAAGTTTGTAGGGGTTCGTGCTGTATGTTGCGCACAGATTTCAACTTGATAGCAACCCAATTCTTTTGTGTTTTTTTTCCAAGGTGCCAAAGACAAAACATGGTAAAACCACCAAAAACAGTGCACGTGCATATATATATATAATTATTCATCATTGTTTCCAAGATCGTCATGGAACCTGTGTTTTCCAGAATTCAACCCAGCATTATCAGATGAAATTGATTTTTTTCGGCAACGTTTTTTAACAATCTGGAAAGCAAAAGTACACAACATGTCAGACAAATCACAAAGTTTAGGTGCCTTGTGAGGGCACATGTGGAATCATTCGGGCATATCCGCGTGGGATGCACTTGAACAGAGGTTGTCTTTATAAAGTTCAGGGTTTCTATAAAATTCCAATTTCATCGGAAAAAATGAGGTGAATATACAGAGTTTTTTTCAAGGCACGTTGGGGCTTGAACTTTACATACAGAGTTTTTTTGGTTTAACCCCTGATTGGGTAAACTTTTGGTATTGCACCCAATTTCAACATTATAGAGGCTCAATGCCATGAATGTGTGACCCATTTTGGCTTTTATAGTGATGGTTTGGGCCATTTCAATTTATATATAACTATAAAATTCGGGTTCTGACCCTCTACCCTAATTCACAGAGGGGATGATATATGTAGATTCCAAATTTGACACAACAATGTGCTGGGATGACTGGATGTTTGCATGCAGGCATGGTATCCGCAGCTGCACATTACCGGGCCACAGGGTAGAATTCATCCCTCATATCACACCTAGAAACAAACCTTGGGTGAAATGACATATAGTCATATAGTGTGTCATTTTTCTTGTTTTGGGACCATGTAATCGGGTATTCAATTCAATTCCAACAAAACTTAAATTTTAAAGTGTAATGGACCTTAGGGTTAAGAAACTTACAGTGTATCATACTACTATGTACCATGGATGGTTGGGGAAATGTTTTTTTTGTGTTTTATCAGATTATTCATTGCAGGTCTCCGTTTCCAAATTGTTGAAAGGATGGGCCAGAAGTGTACGACAGGTACCACAAAGGGTTGGCCATGATTAGTAATACACATTTTTTCATCCATCCAATTCTGGAAAGTGGAAAAACTGACCAAAAAACCACATGTTTTGATTCTGCACTGTTTCAGCCATGCCGCAGTACGAATATGTGACTCGGGAGATCGGCGTGCCTGTTTGCACCCTGACTGCTGCTGATTGTGAAGAGCTGCTGCGTGGGCGACGTGCTGCGGAGCTTCCCCAGTGGGTGCCGCTCAATGGCCGTAGAGCTGAGTTTCAGGTGCCAGAACTACCGGATGACAACGTGGTGTTGCAAGTTCCTCTACCAAATGGTGCCTTGATTTTCAACTAAAGAAAACTAAATTATGGAAAATTGAAGAATATGTCGATTTTTGTTCCAATTTTGATTCTTGCCAGATGGTGCTCATTCCAAATTGTCAATGGGAAAATGGGTGGAAATCGTGATAGGTATTTTTCTTTGGCTGCCGCTTCGGCTAACATGAACGCCGAATTGATAGTGTGATGGGTTCTACAATGTGGGGCCCCCCAGTTATAAGTTGGTTTATAAACCCCATTAACTATAGTTATAAGTACCATAAACCATAGTTATTGGAGTTATAAACCAACTTAGCTATCTTGGGGGCCCCCATTGTACAGAAATGGTAATCAACTGGCAAAGCATACCGGTAATCAACAAGTTGGGAGTCATTTTATAGGATCCCTTAAATAGGGTTTTCTTCCGGTGTACTCGAAAAAATGTCACAAAGTCCATTTTGAGATGGTTGGATGGCCATTGGGATTAGCTCGTGATTGTTGGTGATACCCCGGTATATCTTCATCATATCCCCATCATATCCCCTGAAACTGGTCGGTTTGATACACCATTGTTAGGTTTACAATCCGTTCCTCGAAATCTGCCATGGGAATTCCCAGTAGCGATGATAACACTAGCGGTGGTAACATTAGGAATTGCCGGACTGATCCAAAATAAAAACAGGTGTCTGAACATGAAAACAAAAGGTGTAGCTGCGTAGCTGATGGCAACTTTGAAGATGAATTCATTTTGGATCGTTCATCTTAGCTGAACCAAATGGGATTGGTTCAGAATGTTCAGAATCATTGGATTCTGAGTGAATGGATTCTGGTTGACGTAACTGGCCTTCCAAAAAAACGGATTCCCTGGTTGATGCATTTTTTTTCTGCAAAAACGATAGTATGCTATGAGACTGGTACCTTCAACTAAACCGGGGCGCGGTTAAGTTCACATTTGTCCAGGGTTGACGTTTTCCAAAAAACTGTTGCCAGTGAGGTAAGAAACTGGAGGTGCCCCTTCCGGAGAGATGCAAAGAAGGAGACACGCTTTGTTTGCTTCAAAGGCAAGACGACACATGGAAGGCGCGAGCCGTTGATGTCTTCCTGTGGCATGATCTAAGGTTTTGGGGATTGATGCTTGGAAGTGCTGAGGAAACACTAACTGCTAACCCCTTTCCCTTATATCACAACCATAATGTATCATTGATTAGCTATATCCATATGGTCAGCTATATCCCCGACCAGTTATAGTTATTATAATCCCCATAAAGTCATATCCCTTCCCACTTATAGCTGGGATATAAGCATCATCCGCAGGATTTCCTCTTGAGGTGAAGGTTTGAATGAAACTTAACCTGTTGAACCAATTTTCACGATATCATACTGTTGTTGCAAAGGTTCAACCTGATGTTTTTGGTTGAAGACCCATTTTGTTTTTGCTTGCCCTGCGACTTTGGTTGAATTACTCTACTTGTTGGATAAATCGTCACTTTTCTTGGTGAGGGATCAATCTTCGCCAAACTGAAGTCTTTGATGTCGTGAAAATCCTCAATTTTCCTAGTTCAACCGGACATTTATTGGAAAAAACCATGAAATCCCTCCATTTCAAGAGGTTTTTTTCATTTTTTTCTCCCAAGTCCCGTTTTGGCACCGGGAGGTGGTCCCCAAGAAGCATCGCTTCTCCTTCGTGGTTCCTCCCTGCTGTAGCGGCGATGTGCTGCGCTTGAAGCCGACGGATCATCTGGAGCTGAATTTTGCCGTGCCGGAGAACGTCGAAGCCTTCAATGTGGCCACTTGGGCATGGCATATGGCTGTTGGATCTGATTTTAGGCCCTTCCCACCTTTCCCTTTAGAATCCTATACTAGGATAACTACACACTGTTTTTTTGGTCTCTTGCCGGGATAATCTGCGTTTTAAGCCATTTATTACTTGTTTACTTGTACGTAGTATGGTTAATATATGGTTTATATCGATGATAGGTGTTTTACTGAAATGGGTGTATGGTGTTAGCTCGTCATGCTGACAAGTAGTAACTGTTGGTCACTCCCAGGTCTTGGTTGAAATCCTTTTGTGCGATTGTCATTCCAAGTGACCATATCTGATTATCTGATTATGGTGAGAATGTTGTATCATTCCCATACTTTTAACATTCCCATCGCATTTACCCGGGTTTTTTTAGTAACATAGATGCGGCTTTCATCAACCATGTGTAAAGAACATTTTCGAAAAAAAAGCCTGACGGTTTTCCAACTCTATTTTAGTAAAAAGCCTACAAGGTGGTACCCAGTGAAAATTTAATAAACCCCTTCTGAATACTAGTTCGTTATTTGCGTACCATGTTTACCATAGTTATTGTAGGGTACATCCTACCGTCCCAGGGTGAACTCCCCGAGGTGACGCTTCAGGCCGACGCAGATGGCGCCTGGAACTTCCAGCAGTGCGCCGTGCTGCCACCGGAGACGGAGCCGCTGCCGCTGCCCGACGCTGGGCGTATGCGTTTTGGGGAAGGGGAAGGGGGCGGGGAAGGGGAGTGGCTCCCGGTTGGGTTAAAACTTATAACTGGTTGAAATGGTTGAAATATTTTTGGGGATAAAATTGACAAATGAGGATTGGTGAATGATTAGTTTGATATTGGATTTCCGTACTCGATATTTTGGCATCACAAAGTTGGGTTAAAACATCCAACATCCAATAGTGGGTTATCATCCAGTTAGATTAATTGCTAGTAACCAAAGTTGAAGCAATCCCATCCCCCAAATTATCCAGTGGTGAATGGAGGGAGCGGTTCGGTGCAATATATGTATGTTCCCTATAAAATGGAAGGCCACGGGGCTACTAAGAGAACCCTATGATAGCTAACATTGCTAACATGTCTGAAATTTTTATTCATCCGATAGATTGAGGTATACCCAATTTGATAACCACTGCTATGAGGGATGGTTTCTAGCATTGTAGTTTCTCCATTCGTAACCATAGGAACAACTGATTATGCACGATAAACCCAACTAGGGCTAATCTAATAGTACAACCGTATTTGGGGTCCCGTTTTTTAGGTTTCGGGTGAAATGTCGATGGTGAGGAAAGTCACACAATGGAGGACTTGTATTTCACCAACTTCATGTGGGATGAATTGGGATTGTTTTACCATCGGCACATCGGGTTTCATGCAAATTCAAGGATCAAAAATGTAAAGTTTCACTGTATTTCAAAAAACCCATGATCGTAGCTATATATTTATACAGTTTCCCAATGTTTCCCAGTTTTCCCAGGATGCCAGCAGGTATAGAGGGGCATCTCATCACCAGTCCTTTCAGCACTTGATTGGTGCTACCTGTGGAAGCCTCAGGAATGGACCAGCGGGCAATATCAAGCGATCTTGGACGCCTTGAAAAGCAACTTGGAGAAGTATCGACCTCCACAAAACAAAAAAAAATAGCAACGTTGACAACCATGAATTGCTCCCACCCCCTGATTCTGCCCTAGTCTACTTAACTCTTGCCCTACCCTACTAACCACCAGGACCAGAAAAAAATCCCTTCCGACTAACATGGAACACCCTCCAGAAACCATGTTTAGTGGGGGATTTCCACATATTTGCGACCATTTAGGGGGTGTTTAATATGAGGAAGATGGGACTACCAACCATGGGCTATGAAATGGGTCATTGCGGTCATTCTTGGACACTTGAATGACAGGCAAAGGCTATTTGGATCGTCTATGCCCAGACGAGTCAGGTGTTCTCAATGTGGGCGTGCCATTCTGCAACTTGGCATTTTTGGGAGTGGGGAGTATAGCTCAAAATGCTTAACAATGGTAATATTTTCGTTAGTCCTAACTTCGAGTATCATTCATGGTGGGGTCCCAGATCTTTCTCCATTTGGGATATTTTTCGGGGATAAAACATCACTTTTTTCATGGTGGTTAAAGAGTTGTTAAATCTACGAGTTGGGGTTATGTTGAGAGGCGAAATATAAATATGGGGTTTTAAATTGGGAATTCCCAAATCATCAAACATGGGTCACTTTCACGGGGAAAGCAATTGATTTAAATACGTGTAAGTCTCCTTTTAAACTCTGGTTTCTGTGGGGTGGTGAATATGAACGAGATGGCGCTGTAGATCACCACACACGCATTGGAAGCTATGGATCCTCAGTTCATGCATTGCAGTTCCACTCACAAAATGGGGTACTGTATACTTCCCCGCCCCCCAAAAATTGCGATTTTAATAGAGAAAACGCATGTCAGTCGCCATTGGTTAACCGTTGGATTTTGGGAATACTCCAGTTTCAGACACACATGAAAAATGCGAAACTTCTAAGTGAACAAGTTCGAACATATGACTTACCATCGACAAGATTACGACCCAGAGAGCATTCCAACCGGGAAACGTCCTCTGTTTATCAGTTTGATTTGTTGTGCATGTCATCATTTTTCTTGGCTACGCTCCGGTTTTTGCGTTTGCATAGTGGATCCATTTCTTGCCGACCTTTTTCTTGAGGTGACAAAAGTCAGGCATTTTGTTTGACGAAGCCTCTTGATTTGCGCTTGTTCCCCTCCAGATCTAGGCGAATCATAGGAGTTGGATTGGGGAAATCGTCCGTCAGAACATGTGAAGAGCTTGGTGAATGACTGCGAAAAATCGTCAGAACCTAGAATACCACATTTCTTTTGGGACGACCCATACCCAACTTTGGCCCAATTCAGCCAGATTTAGGTGGCCACTTTCACGAATACATCACCCTGGGCAATTTCCTGGTGAAGCATCGCTTGGAAATGCCTGGAGCGCCTTGATCTGGCGATATCGATGGAACATCTCCAGCCGGGATGGATCATACATACCCTCTGGTTATGTCAACAGTTTGCTATTGAAAATCACCATAGAAATAGTGGATTTTCCCATGAAAAATGGTGATTTTCCATAGTTATGTTAAATTACCAGAGGGTACATACATTACGTTACGTTACATAATACATACATAATACATGCATGCATACATAGACACACACACAGACCGTATTTTTTTTTGGAGATGAAACTCCATTTACTTGGATTTGCTGAAGATGATGTTTCCTTTTCCAAATGGGAAATCCACTACTTGGGGAATCTGTAAGAAATATATTTCCAGAATGCGCAGCGATCCTCTGGTTCAGGCTGGGTTGATCGAGGGTTTGTGCAATTTGATGAAGATCCTAGTGACATGTTCTAAGATAAAGAGACCCTTGGTGAAGATCTTGAAGATGCCCTGTGTTACAGGTGCTTGTCTAAAAGTTCTGCTGGGATGCTCATAGGAGGTTCTGCAAATAACTACCTGGTCTTTTTTGTCCTGACCTCTTGCATATATTGTTCCACCGGGGTGGGAAATTCGAAATGACATTGCTCCAAGAGGGTGGGAATCTAGATGCCCTCTTGAGAATATGACAGGTTTTTCCTTCTGTCCACGGGGCTGGGAAATGTGCTATTCTCTGCAAAATATGATTGGGACCCATTGTGTGAACATAATATGCATGCATTTTTCCACGAGGGTGGGATTTTGGATGCGTTTTTGAACATATGAGCGGTTCCCCTTCTGCAAGTCTTCTATGCATGTGTTGTTACAGGGGGTTTGGCATTTTGATGCGTCTTCGCGAATATGACTGGTTCCCTTTCAATTTTCATACTGCCAGCGTGTCTGGACATCCGACTTTCACAACGGCAATCCCCTCTACAGAGGAATCCATAATCCTGAAAAATGGTGGTGGGACAATCGTATAATCCATATTCCATGTTTCGACCATGGAAGGGTGTTGCCTGCGGTCCAAGTTCTATCGTTCAGGATTGGTTGATAGTCCTTATTTTCAGCCATCACTATGTGGCAAGCCTCGGTTTGCACACGGGATGTACCCACGTGCCCCCAACATTCCCATACTTTCCATTTTGCGCGGAAATTTACAGCTAAAATGCCGCCGACCAAGACCAAACCCAAGTTGCGCTGCAGACATTGCGCGAGCCTGCGCAGTCGAAATGCACATGGACGTCTCACAAGAGGAAAATTGGAGCCATTTTATGTGGAGTGAGCACCTCAATCAAACACCAGCCTTGACCCCTACCGCAAGAACCCCTCAGCTTGGACACGAACCACCAAAATTGGCAACGACCAGGCTCAAAGCGCAAGGATTTTTTTGCCCCAGGCACTCTGCAACACCTGGTGTACCCTAGCTTGCTTAGCGGGTTGGCAACTTCAGCCAAAATGGCGGAACATTCGTCATATGAACTGTTGATTGTCCACGCGCGTTGGACTGTTGAAGCTTCAAAAAAGATCAAGACACAACAAAACAACACAAACCCTCCTACCTACCCCTGACACCTCCGTGTGTCGTTCGGATCCGGTCAATCAAGTGCTTGTTTGGAAGCATCCAGCTGATCTGCAGACCCAAAAACTCTTCGGTTTCATCCAAATCTTTCAGCCCCGATTCATGCCAAGCAGTTGCAGCCATTGATGGCAATCTGGCTTCAAACCACTCGGCACGGAAAGGCAAGGCAAGACGGGGTAAACCCCCTACCTTTTTCACAGGTTTTGGTCCAGTTGCAGTAGGAAAAACTATACCTGTAGCATGCTGGTACTTGTCTTTGAAGGCTTCAATTGCTATGTCGGCCATGGTTTGGTCACTGTGTTTCTTTCGGATCCGCTTTATCTGAGCAAGCGGCCATGACCTGTGGATGGAAGGATTGTGAAAGGATGATGGCAGCAATGGAGTCCACTGTGAGGTGGTTTTCGAAAAAAGGCGGTGGTCGAGAATTCTGGTGCAATCCCATCGTTTGCCCCGGAAAAACTCAACATCCAGCACTGGCATTTCCACATTGCTGACTGCTTCGAAATTGATCTTGAAGCACCCGGCTTTCCGTTTCAGGAGGTCAGAAAATTCAAGTAGTTTGTCTTTACTGCAGTCAGTAATGAAGAAACCATCATCCTTGAACCTGTAGTAACAAACCAAATTGTACTGAGCCCTCACAGACTCCGTCAATAACCACTGTCGTTCAACCAGGTCAAGAAAACAGATGTCCGCTAGGTCACCAGCAAAAGCCAAACCCATGCCGGCTCCCATGCAAACGCGGTAGTAGTCTTCATTTTCAGAGGTTGCAACATATTGGTTACGCAAGATTAAGCCCGTGAGCTCCTCCAAACATAGTTTAGCACCCTGAGGAAAAAATTGCGCCACAGAAGAAAGGATCAATTTGTGATCCCCACTCATGTAAAAATCCTTGATGTCGAACTTGACCATCACTGCAGAAGAAGGAACCACTATCTTGGACATCTGGCATAGCAGATGGTCCGAGTCCCGGACCAAATGTTCATAGGATTCCAGATATGGTCGCAGTAGTGATGAAATGTACCTCATTGCAGGGATGAACATGTTGCGAACTGAACTGTGAATAATCCTCAGGCCAACGTCACCAGGGGGTTTGTGGGTTTTCACAGTGCATAAAACACGCGAATGCAGTCTGCTAGACCCAGTCCTGACTGACGACAGAATTGCACTTGACAGTTTGGAGTCGTTTGTGTGTTCCTCCAGCCATCTGACTATTCCAGCAAAATCATCAACAATGCTGTGAATTTTGTGCTCGGTAACGAATGCTTTCTCATAAAAACTGCTGTCCAATGTAGCATTGATAGTCTCGGTCAGTGCTGCGCGATCACACAAGGCATAGCCACCATCTTTGTCTGTCAACGCTAGACACCATCGACTGTCAGCCAACATTTGAAAACCAAGCCGCACCACGCCATTGAGGTTTGAGATGGACCGTCTTCTGTTGGAGAGTTTGCTACGGACTGCACGACACTTCTCGAAAGCACAATTGCGGAAAATTGCAAAAAAGCGGTCCCATTCAACTGGAAGAGGGTGATTGCACTGAAAGTTCCGTTTCAGCTTTCTGTCTTCCAGCCAGGACCAACCACCTTCAGAAAAACAATTGTCTCCCTGCAGTTTGTGGTAAATTCTCCACCTGGCTCTGTGCTCCCATTTTGCTACGGCCTTATTGAGCTCCGAAATTGGCGGAGAAGACCGTGACTCAAAAACATGCTTTGGGTGGTATCTTGCGATAAATTCAATCGGCCATGGCACCTCAAAAAAGCAATCAGCAGGAGTAAAAGCAATGCGAGAGGCAGGATCGTACACGTAGAATCCCGGCAAGCTCTTGCCGCAAGAAAAAAGCTGTACAAGTTCCGCTGCTGTCATGCCACGCACCATGGCCAAGAAACGAGCAACTACTGACTTAGTCAGTAGTTGCCCTTTCCTTTGCCTTTGTCTTTCCACTTTTGAGGCGGCTTTCCACGTCCGCCTCCTTTCCCTTTTCCTTTCGCTACGCGAAACCCCACAGCCGGAGGTTTGAATGTCGAGCTCATATTGTTGGCACCTTTCCCAGGCTGCAAAGGTGCTTTTCCTTTGCCTTTGCTTTTGCCCTTTCCAGAAACACAGCCCTTGCCTTTGGACTTGGCATGAGGCTTTCCTCCGGAAGAATTTGATTTCTTGGGGCCCAAGGAATGGCGGCTTTTCTGAGTTCGAGCTGCTTGTTTCGCTGTTCCAAGGTTCTCTTCGCAAATGTCATGGGACATCATGCCATTCTGAAACATGTTCGTCACAATGCCAGCCATATTTGGGGAAAATTGCATGCTCCGATTTGCTGCTGTTTTCACCGATTTGCCTCCTTTTGCAGTAGATTGCTTGTTACCCTTACCACCAATCTTTGCAATTCGGTCATCAATGGCAGCATTGAGAAGGTCCTCAGGCTTTGATTTCAACAACTGCTGAATTTGGTCTTCTTTGGATTTGGCAGCCTTTGCGTCCAATGCATTCTTTCTCTGTAAAGCTGTGGCAGCTCTGTCAATGGTGCTGATATACACCGATTCGATTTTTGCTGCAAAAGCATCAGGTCGAAGGCATTGAGTGAATTCTGAGTCATCTGCTTCAAAATCCAAATCCAAAGAATGCCATAAGGATTGCTGCTTGCTGCGCAGTGATTGGCACCGCTCAACAAATGATGATTTCTTGGTGAAAGATCGCAGTTCCTGTCGCTGGGCGTCAGCGACCTGAGCATCCATCTCCTTCATGAACCACATGTACTGGCAGTGCAGGATCTGTTTAGTTTCACGTATGGAAGAACCTTGAGGGATAGTGAATGACCAATCTCGACGGACAGGCATCAAATCATCTAAGAAATGTGATTCATAAGGCATGGGGGTAGGCCGGGTTCCGTTTGGGATGCGGCCGTTACCCAAACTTTCCATGTCAGCCTTGTTCTTCGCAATTCTAGCATTGACTTTCTGCAGTGTTTCTATCTTGCTGGACAAGTCAAGAGCGTGGCGTTTCAGCTGATGCAATGCCTCAGGAGAAACATGCTGCGAAAGTTCAACTTCAACTAGCTGTTTAATCTCTTTGATGCGAGTCTCTTCAATTCCTCTGGATGCGGAAGGCATATTTGCCTGGAGGGCCTCTGCTTCCTCTCTGGCTCGAGAGCGAGATCGAGGCCTCAATTCTTCCAAGTGAGATGCTGGACTAAAGGAATGCAACTGGCGTCGGCCAGGTGGAGCATTCGCTCTGTTCGTGTCCACATCTTGATTTTCGGTCTCATCAGCGCCGGCCATGGCGTTGGTTTCTTTAAACCAAGGAAAAAACCAAAATTGGCAACGACCAGGCTCAAAGCGCAAGGATTTTTTTGCCCCAGGCACTCTGCAACACCTGGTGTACCCTAGCTTGCTTAGCGGGTTGGCAACTTCAGCCAAAATGGCGGAACATTCGTCATATGAACTGTTGATTGTCCACGCGCGTTGGACTGTTGAAGCTTCAAAAAAGATCAAGACACAACAAAACAACACAAACCCTCCTACCTACCCCTGACACCTCCGTGTGTCGTTCGGATCCGGTCAATCAAGTGCTTGTTTGGAAGCATCCAGCTGATCTGCAGACCCAAAAACTCTTCGGTTTCATCCAAATCTTTCAGCCCCGATTCATGCCAAGCAGTTGCAGCCATTGATGGCAATCTGGCTTCAAACCACTCGGCACGGAAAGGCAAGGCAAGACGGGGTAAACCCCCTACCTTTTTCACAGGTTTTGGTCCAGTTGCAGTAGGAAAAACTATACCTGTAGCATGCTGGTACTTGTCTTTGAAGGCTTCAATTGCTATGTCGGCCATGGTTTGGTCACTGTGTTTCTTTCGGATCCGCTTTATCTGAGCAAGCGGCCATGACCTGTGGATGGAAGGATTGTGAAAGGATGATGGCAGCAATGGAGTCCACTGTGAGGTGGTTTTCGAAAAAAGGCGGTGGTCGAGAATTCTGGTGCAATCCCATCGTTTGCCCCGGAAAAACTCAACATCCAGCACTGGCATTTCCACATTGCTGACTGCTTCGAAATTGATCTTGAAGCACCCGGCTTTCCGTTTCAGGAGGTCAGAAAATTCAAGTAGTTTGTCTTTACTGCAGTCAGTAATGAAGAAACCATCATCCTTGAACCTGTAGTAACAAACCAAATTGTACTGAGCCCTCACAGACTCCGTCCATAACCACTGTCGTTCAACCAGGTCAAGAAAACAGATGTCCGCTAGGTCACCAGCAAAAGCCAAACCCATGCCGGCTCCCATGCAAACGCGGTAGTAGTCTTCATTTTCAGAGGTTGCAACATATTGGTTACGCAAGATTAAGCCCGTGAGCTCCTCCAAACATAGTTTAGCACCCTGAGGAAAAAATTGCGCCACAGAAGAAAGGATCAATTTGTGATCCCCACTCATGTAAAAATCCCACAACAACACAACAACAACACAACAACACAACAACACAACAACAACAACAACAACACAACAACAACACAACAACAACACAACAACAACAACAACACAACAACAACAACAACACAACAACAACAACACAACAACACAACAACAACACAACAACACAACAACAACAACACAACAACACAACAACACAACAACACAACAACAACAACACAACAACACAACAACACAACAACAACACAACAACAACAACAACACAACAACAACACAACAACACAACAACAACACAACAACACAACAACACAACAACACAACAACAACAACACAACA
>CAMXCT020006605.1:80460-182960 GCA_947184155.2 Cladocopium goreaui
ACACAACAACACACAACAACAAACAACAACACACAACAACACACAACAACACACAACAACACACAACAACACACAATAACACACAACACACAACAACACACAACAACACACAACAACACACAACAACACACAACAACACACAACAACACACAACAACACACAACAACACACAACAACACACAACAACACACAACAAGACACAACAACACACAACAACACACAACAACACACAACAACACACAACAACACACAACAACACACAACAACACACAACAACACACAACAACACACAACAATACACAACAATACACAACAATACACAACAATACACAACAATACACAACAACAACAACAACAACAACAACAACAACAACAACAACAACAACAACAACAACAACAACAACAACAACAACAACAACAACAACAACAACAACAACAACAACAACAACAACAACAACAACAACAACAAAAAAAACAACAACAACAACAACAAACAACTTAAACAACACAAACAACAAACACAACCACAACAGTTCAACAACAACAACAAAACAACACACAACCAACACCCCAACAGACATGACGACAAGCCACACCAACAGACACGAACAACACCAACAACACAACAACACAACAAACCACGAAGAACGAGCAACAACACTATACAACAACATACACGAACAACAACACAAACAACACACCACAACACACAACAACACACAACAACACACAACAACACACAACAACACACAACAACACACAACAACACACAACAACACACAACAACACACAACAACACACAACAACACACAACAACACACACAACAACACAAACAACACACCACAACACACCACAACACACCACAACACACACACAACAACACACAACAACACACAACAACACACAACAACACACAACAACACACAACAACACACAACAACACACAACAACACACAACAACACACAACAACACACAACAACACACAACAACACACAACAACACACAAAAACAACAACAACAACAACAACAACAACAACAACAACAACAACAACAACAACAACAACAACAACAACAACAACAACAACACCGACAACAACAACGACGACAACAACAACAACAAAAAAACGTCAACAACAACACAACAACAACACAACAACAACAACACAACAACAACAACACAAACAACACAACAACAACACAACACACAACAACAACACAACAACAACAACAACAACAACACAACAACAAACAACAACAACAACACAACAACACAACAACAACACAACAACACAACAACACAACAACACAACAACACAACAACAACACAACAACACAACAACAACACAACAACAACACAACAACAACACAACAACACAACAACAACACAACAACAACAACAACAACAACAACACAACAACACTATGATTGGGACCCATTGTGTGAACATAATATGCATGCATTTTTCCACGAGGGTGGGATTTTGGATGCGTTTTTGAACATATGAGCGGTTCCCCTTCTGCAAGTCTTCTATGCATGTGTTGTTACAGGGGGTTTGGCATTTTGATGCGTCTTCGCGAATATGACTGGTTCCCTTTCAATTTTCATACTGCCAGCGTGTCTGGACATCCGACTTTCACAATGGCAATCCCCTCTACAGAGGAATCCATAATCCTGAAAAATGGTGGTGGGACAATCGTATAATCCATATTCCATGTTTCGACCATGGAAGGGTGTTGCCTGCGGTCCAAGTTCTATCGTTCAGGATTGGTTGATAGTCCTTATTTTCAGCCATCACTATGTGGCAAGCCTCGGTTTGCACACGGGATGTACCCACGTGCCCCCAACATTCCCATACTTTCCATTTTGCGCGGAAATTTACAGCTAAAATGCCGCCGACCAAGACCAAACCCAAGTTGCGCTGCAGACATTGCGCGAGCCTGCGCAGTCGAAATGCACATGGACGTCTCACAAGAGGAAAATTGGAGCCATTTTATGTGGAGTGAGCACCTCGATCAAACACCAGCCTTGACCCCTACCGCAAGAACCCCTCAGCTTGGACACGTTGTTTAAGGATTCTTTCAAAATGCAAGCACCCCGCAATCCATATCCCAAGCTGCCTGTCAGCACTGCCCATGAGAAAGGCCTCAGCATCCAGGCAATAAGCAGATTCATCCACAACTTGCCAAGAGCTCTCTTTCATAACTCTTGCCAAGAGAGCTTTTATACAGAGCTTGTACAGAGATCCCAAAAAGAGATCTTGCCAAGAGATCTTTATACTTTATAGATCTTTCTTGTTAGAGGTCTTGCCAAGAGACTTCTTATAGAAATATGTACAAAGATTTTGCCAAGAGGTCTCTTACAGAGATCTTGCCAAAGGAATTTTTATAGAGATCTTGTACAGAGGTCTTGCGAGGAGACTTGTCTTAGAGATCTTGTGCAGAGATCTGTTGAAGAGAGCAGAGTTCTTGGTCGGGGATCGTTTATAGATACCTTGGACAGAGATCTTACTTTGAGTTCCCTTATATCCAAAGATCTTCTGTGAAGACCTCCTATAGACACCTTGTGCAGATAGCCTTAGGAACTTGCACAGCAGCTTCTAAAGAGAACCTGTCAAGGAGATCTTGCGCACAATTTTCTACAGAGATCTTCGCAGAGGGAACTTGCAGAATTATACCTGGTATATCTTCTTCCGGAGACCACCTTCAATGAACACCATGCTTTCACTACAAGGGTCGTTCTTCTCCTGCTAGCTTGCAGCCACTGATGATTTTAGTTTTTTTCCACCTTCCCTTTAGAATCCTAACTATGCAAACTGGATGAAACTGGAACAGTTGATGATTTTCTGGTTGCCCTTTTTTCAGTTTCATCATCGAGGTCCAGGAGTTTTCCATCTTCGGTATGGAACTCTTCGACGACTACGTCCGCGACTGGGCCCTGGCACAACGCTGGCTCTGGCGCCAGCACCAGATCAGCTGTTGCATCGAAGCGGGAGATTTGGCGCAGGATCCCACGCCCAAAGCGCAGTGGGTCATCGGCATTCATCCCGAAGTCACCAAAGGAGGTCCGTGGTTTCGATGCTGGGCGGTGAGATGTTAGGAACGGATGGGAACGGATGAAATTCGAAGAGCCACCATTTTATTCGAGTATTGAAAATGCATTTCATTTTCGGTCTGTTGGCAGTATCTTTGCGGTTGCTACATTCACTTAACTCACCCGGTGGGCTAGTCACTTGAACCCCCAAGGGCTCTGGACCAATCGAACTTGAGATTGGTCCAATGGGCTAGATTTCTGCATGAAAACGCATCTTTTCTTTGCCGTTTCTCAAAGATTAATGCCAAACAGCAAAATACCGATGCCAACTGTTCAGCATAACCAGAAAAATGAAAAATACAATATCTAGCAAAAAAAAGGTGCATATCATCCGACTAGAGCAAACATCTTCCATATTCACCTACATTAGAGTGTACAAGTACCACCCATGGTGTATCCCATTATGTCTGCATATTTAAATCGTGGTCCCAGTCCCAAATCCAGGCATCAATTCAGGATTCACATTCTGGGATGGATGACCATAGTCATCCATGTGTTGTGGACAGTAATATTTACCCTCTGGTGGATTTTCCCATTAATAGCATGGTGGATCTTTCCATAGTTTTTTATGCAAACGTTTACCAGAGGGTATATAGCCACATACCCTCTGGTAATTTAACATAGCTATTGAACATGACCATTTATAGTGGATTTTCCCATTAAAAATGGTGATTTTCCATAGTGATGTTAAATTACCAGAGGGTAAACACCATGTTTTTGACCATAAGACATCGCTCTTTCAGTTTGGTGAGGAATCATTGGATCCTTACTGCATAGCTGCCGTGGCCTTTGCTGCTTCGCCACCTTCTACGAAGAGGTGTGGTCTGTGCTAATTTTTCCTCCCGGCAGATGAGTGGATCAATTGATAATCCATTGATAAAGCCAATGATAGGGATTATCTTGTTGATAATCAATGGATGATCAATCACTAGATTTTGGTTTTTCAAATCAATGGATGATCATTTTTTTTGTTTGTAATCCCATTGAAGGGCAGATTGGACCAATGATCTATTGGATCAAAGGTGGCTCCATGGGATTTCCCGGGTTTTGGGGTGATAAACCATTGAGAATCCATGGAATGGGGATACCCGGCCTGGTTATGACTAACACTTCGCCATGGTAGTTCGATGGCCCTAATCGAAATAGATGGTTTACCGAACTTAATAGCATGGTGGATCTTTCCATGGCTATGTTAGTCATAACCAGATGGTACATTTGGGAATTATCCATGGTTAACCATGTCATATCAAAAACGCGAGAAATGACATGGTCTGAAAATGGGGGATTTAGCCTCTGGTAAACTAACAGTTTGCGAACTTGAACATGGCCATAGAAATAGTTGGATTTGCCCATTAATAGCATGGTGATTTTCCATAGTTCTGTCAACGTTTACCGTTTGTCGTCCCTTTTATTTGTGGCCACTCTTTACCATGGGGGAAATGATGGTCAACGGTGGGATGCCATGGTCTTTTTCCCTTCATTTTCAGTGATGGTGTATGGTCGATAGTGGCCTGGTCATGGGAAAATGGCCATGTTTGAGTGGAGGAAACCATCTTGGATCATGCTGCGTGACTGGCGTTGTAACCCTTGATCTGCGATACCGGCAACTGAAGAGTTTGCTATGGGAAAAATATCCATTGTTAAAATGATAGGCAACTCATCTAACCAAATGGGACATTCATAATTCCCAGAGATCGATGTTTTACACTTCTATAGATGTCCCAATGTTACATCATGTTACCCTCTGGTAATTTAACAGTTTGCTATTGAACATGGCCCATTTATAGTTGATTTTCCTATTAAAGATGGTGATTTTCCATAGCTATGTTAGTTTACCAGAGTGTAAATCCTATTAAATCCCATTAGATCCCCTTAAACCACCATAAAATCCATAGCTATGTTAGTTTACCAGGCGGGTACATCATGTTACATCATGTCAGTGGGATTGATGGGTACATCATCTTTTCAAATGTCCCAGAGACTAACAGCAGTGCTTCAGGGCTGACGCTTGAGAACCTGTGAAGCTGTGCCCTTCATATTTTAGATACCATCTGGTTATGACTAACATAGCCATGGAAAATCACCATTTTTAATAGGTAAACCATTTATTTCTATGGGCCATCTATACCATGGCGAACTGTTAAATAACCAAAGGGTATATCCCGTTAACATTCCATTAATTAATGTCCCATTTGGAAAACCATAGCATCTAGATCTTATGAATATACCATTAAGAACCATGAATAGCCCTGAATAAGCATTCGCAACATTTTTCACAACTATGAATCTCCCATTTTAAAAAGCAACAACCCGGATTTATCAACGATCAATTCATAAGCTATTTGTCAAACGTGTGTGGCAGGAGAAAGATACCTTGCTGAACATGATTGACATGTACAAAGTGGAGTGTGCCTCTGTGGATGCCTTCGAGTGCCTAGCTCCGCTGAAATTATTTCGGTGGATTTTTGATGCGAAAAACCTGGTGGAAATTCATGGCAAGATCATAGGATAACCATAAACATGGTGATTTAATAGGATGTTTCATGGTCATGGTTTTGGTTTGTGTTGGTGAACATCACTCCTATAGAACTGTTGGGTTGATGGTATGAGGTGCAACTAGAGCAACAAACATGGTTTTGTTGGGCTCACCTTGTGGTTTTGTGGGGAACATCTATGGTAGATATAGAACTTCCCTGCAACATTCCCTCAACTTGGGGGAGATCGACTGTTGGCCAAGAACTTTCGGAGCTACAAGGAAACTCCAGCACCCCATCTGCAAGAAATGCCCTTGATTTGTAAGAATTTTCAGCCTTTGAGCAACCATCATTGATGGCAAACATTCTTTGAACACACCAACAAAATCATGGTTTTGGGATGATTTGGGATTTGTTTCACCATTTTTGTTCCCTAAATTTGTTGATGCGACAAAAATCCGTGGGAAATCTGCCAACCGTTTGGCATATGGGAAACCCAGGAATCCCTTCTATGCAGCCAACGAGTTGGGCTGCCATCCTGCTATGCGATTCATCGTTGTGGTGGACCAATCCTGCGGGGAAAACAGCTACTGAACAAAGGCAGCCGTGATGGGAATATATGATATATATGGGGATGGGTCAAAACCTATTAGTATCCATTTTAATGGGATGAGCATCCATTTACCAGCTGTTTTGTGGTTCACTAGGTACCAGGGTTATGACTCATAGCCATATGCGGCAAAATTCTGGCACTTGAAGTAACTAAAGTGGTGATGTAAACAACGAATGATGGGTGAGCAACCATTTGAATTGTCAGTTTTTTTTTGGCGAATTGCAAACAAGTTTTGATCGGGGATGATTGATGTGTGGATATCTAAGCTTAGCCACGAAGATGGGACTTTGGCAGAAGATCAGTAAGTTACGATTTGGTGAAGATTTTGAGCGCATCCATCATCGCTGGGTTTGACCATGGCACATGTGTACCTTTGGTCTTTGGAAAGAACCGAAGTGAATGAAGATTGTGAGTTTTCTCACGGGTGTCTCTTCAAGTTTTCCGGACATAGAGTTTTGCACTAGACATGACCTCTGCGAGTCATCGCCGTGGCCATGGTATTTTTGATGCCCCATCTGGGAGAACTGGTGACAATGTCCTTTCGCTGCACAACTCTTTGGCTCCCAGCGGCAAACGGCGCACAAAGCGTGCCGTTGACGGGTTTCACAAGCACCCAACGCGGTGTGAAATCCGAGTTTTTTTGGTTGAGTTTTTGCCGAGCGTGACACACCGGCTTTTGCAAAATGGTTTGCATGCCATGGAATGTGCCTGAGTTGGTACAGCAGGCGTGGTCCTGTGCGAAAAGAGAATCTTTGCAATGCTTCTGGAGGATTCTATGAATATTTGCTACTTTTAAGATCGTTGAGGCAAAATCTCTGGACACTGGACATGCGCTAAACGGAGTCCACATCTTTTTACACCAATCATGACCCATTTCAATAGGCCGATAGCGACCATAGGTCTACCCCCAGAATTCGAGGTAGTAATATCAATGATAGTGTTAATGATACTATCAATAATATCCCATTATTATGATTTATGGTATATTATGCTAATATCATTATTATTATTATATCATATTTATGGTATATTATGATTTATGGTATATGAATGCTAATATCCCATTATCGTAGCATCAATATTAACCGTGAATATCCCATTATGATGATTTATGGTATATGAAGAGCAATTTGATGATACCATTATATCATATCATATTAATTATATCCCATAGTTTGGATAATATAGAATTATATCATTCATATCCCATTATGGTCCCATTATCGATGGTAATCATTTATAATGGAGGTAGTCCCATTACGGTAATCATTATACCATTATCCATGATGGTCCCATTATTACCATATGATACAATTAAATCCATAATCCATATTATATCATTCATATCCATATTATATCATTCATATCCGTATTATATCATTCATATCCATATTATATCATTCATATCCATATTATATAATTCATATCCATATTATATCATGTATTTTATACCATATTAATGATTTTAATTGTATATGAATGATCATATCCACTCTAATCATGGTATTAGATAATATTATGGTATACAATATCAACCATGGTTTTTTTATATATTATATATTAAATAATATGGTAGATAATATATATATATAATTATATATATATATTGATTGTGTGGTACAATATCAATCATGGTATCATATTAATGATTTTAATTGTATATTAATGATTATATCCCCTCTAATCATGGTAATATTGTATGGTATAATTATATTTTATGCCACATATGATAGATAAACCATTATTATTAGATAAAACATTTCCATATTATAACATGTCGCATAAAAAATGTGGCATAAAAAATGTGGCATAAAACCTTTATTATGATAGATAAAATGTGGCATAAATAAATGTGGCATTATTAATATAGATAAAACATTTCCATATTAATTGTATGGTATAATTATGGTATAATTATTAATGGTATAATATTACCATGATATTGCATAATATTGTATGTATATTAATGTTTGTAGTGATAGTTTTTTTTTTTTAATGGTATATTATGGTAATATTGTATGGTATAATTATTAATATACAATTAAAATCATATGGTATTACAATTGTATGATATGATTAAAATCTAACCTATCATTGTATAATTATATGATAGTTTTTTTTTATGCCACAAAAAATCCACTCACTGGGCCGCAAAAAACTGCTTCGAGGTGAAACGTCAGCTCTTCTGGTGGCCTCTGGAGGTTTTTTGGCATCGATGGAAGAAATCCTGCAGCAGTTGATATAAAGGTGGTCAAGATCCCATTATTTATAGGGTTTATCCCGTTATTTATAGGGTTTATCCCGTTATTTATAGGGTTTATCGCGTTATTTAGAGGGTTTATCCCGTTATTTATAGGGTTTATCCCGTTATTTATAGGGTTTATCCCGTTATTTATAGGGTTTATCCCGTTATTTATAGGGTTTATCCCGTTATTTATAGGGTTTATCCCGTTATTTATAGGGTTTATCCCGTTATTTATAGGGTTTATCCCGTTATTTATAGGGTTTATCCCGTTATTTATAGGGTTTATCCCATTATTTATAGGGTTTATCCCGTTATTTATAGGGTTTATCCCGTTATTTATAGGGTTTATCCCGTTATTTATAGGGTTTATCCCGTTATTTATAGGGTTTATCCCGTTATTTATAGGGTTTATCCCGTTATTTATAGGGTTTATCCCATTATTTATAGGGTTTATCCCATTATTTATAGGGTTTATCCCATTATTTATAGGGTTTATCCCATTATTTATAGGGTTTATCCATTATTTATAGGGTTTATCCCATTATTTATAGGGTTTATCCCATTATTTATAGGGTTTATCCCATTATTTATAGGGTTTATCCCATTATTTATAGGGTTTATCCCGTTATTTATAGGGTTTATCCCATTATTTATAGGGTTTATCCCATTATTTATAGGGTTTATCCCATTATTTATAGGGTTTATCCCATTATTTATGGTGTTTATCCAATTTTTTATAGGGTTTATCCAATTATTTATAGGGTTTATCCCGTTATTTATAGGGTTTATCCCGTTATTTAGAGGGTTTATCCCGTTATTTAGAGGGTTTATCCCATTATTTATAGGGTTTATCCCATTATTTATAGGGTTTATCCCATAGGGTTTATCCCATTATTCATAGGGTTTATCCCATTATTCATAGGGTTTATCCCATTATTCATAGGGTTTATCCCATTATTATAGGGTTTATCCCATTATTTATAGGGTTTATCCCATTATTTATAGGGTTTATCCCATTATTTATAGGGTTTATCCCATTATTTATAGGGTTTATCCCATTATTTATAGGGTTTATCCCATTATTTATAGGGTTTATCCCATTATTTATAGGGTTTATCCCATTATTTATAGGGTTTATCCCATTATTTATAGGGTTTATCCCATTATTTATAGGGTTTATCCCATTATTTATAGGGTTTATCCAAGTATTTATAGGGTTTATCCCATTATTTATAGGGTTTATCCCATTATTTATAGGGTTTATCCCATTATTTATAGGGTTTATCCCATTATTTATAGGGTTTATCCCATTATTTATAGGGTTTATCCCATTATTTTTAGGGTTTATCCCATTTTTTTAGGGTTTCGAAAGTTTCAACCATCCATTTGGTGATGCAGGAGTTAAAAAACACCATCCACAGTAGTAACTAGCTAAGTAGGTCAAGTAGGTCCATATGTTTTTTGTATTTTGAGAGATAGCTATGGGTGAAAATACCATCTGGTTATTTGTTACATAGCCATGGAAAGATCCACCCATGTTTAAGTTCGGTAAACCATCTATTTCGATTAGGGCCATCTATACCATGGCGAACTGTTAAATAACCAGAGGGTATATGGGGATGGGTCAAAACCTATTAGTATCAATTTTAATGGGATGAACATCCATTTACCAGCTGTTTTGTGGTTCACTAGGTACCAGGGTTATGACTCATAGCCATATGACCATGAACAGAAAATTCATCATTTCCATGATGATTTCGATTCGATTTTTTTCCTCGTTGAATCCTCTCAGGCGGTCAAACAGAAAGTGTGTGGGTTCTCAGCGGCCATGGGGAGCTTTTTGTGAACCAATGGTGATTTCATGGTGCATGGTGATCTTTGAAGGGGATTTAACCCACAGAATTGGTGATTTAATGGTGATTTAATGGAAAAATCATGGAATATCATGGGGGAATGCAGATACTCCATGATTTTGTTGGTAATTTGACATAGACATGAAAAAAACAAGACATTAAAAAAAAGGATAAAACATCTGCAACATATTTTCATTTTTCCCATCATCTATCAAATCCAACCAAAAGATTGTCTAGGATCAATTATTCCTTACTACAGTTAGGACACTAGGAAGAATATTGATCTATTTACCATCTGGTTATTTAACATAGCCATGGAAAATCACAATTTTTGATAGGTAAACCATCTATAAATGGCAATTTTCAATAGCTATGTTGGTTTACCAGAGGGTATCTATTTATCTTGGAGTCCACTTGAGGAGTTGCGCCTTCCACAGACTTGGATTTTCGCTGGTTCTGGAGATTTGAGAAATTTTCGGAACGACCTTTTTTGGGGATCCCCAAGACGATTCAACCATGTTTTCGTTTGGATCTTTTAGATCATGTTGGCTCCACAACTTCCAGGTTTCCGGTGACCAACTTCGATCTATTTTGGGGATGTTTGGATGTTTGGATTCCATATTCGTTAGATACCCTCTGGTAATTTAACATAGCTATTGAAAATGGCCATTTATAGTGGATTTTCCCATTAAACATGGTGATTTTCCATAGTTACGTTAAATGACCAGAGGGTAATCCTTGCAACTATGGTGACAATGTTAACACACTTTCTGTAAAGTCATAGAGGGATGACCGAGGCTTTGTTTTCACTGTTCAAAAATTTTGCCATACAACCTACGTTAACATTCTTTTCCCAGTGATTCTCAGATATCAATGAATGTCATTACCCTCTGGTAAATTAACATAACTATGGGAAATCACCATTTTTAATGGGAAATCCACTATAAATGGCCATTTTCAATAATAGCAAACCGTTAATTTACCAGAGGGTAGCACTCCCACGTAGCTCGGTAAACATGAACCACTTAGCTCGGTGTTTTCACCTCGCTTCCTTTAGCTCGCTAAATTAGCGACGATATGCGACGCCTGAGGCGGCCAGCGCCGGTGAAAAAACACGCGAAAAGCGCCTCGCTCTGTGAGGAACGCCCGGATGCTGAGAAAATCGTTGGGGAACGGGATCGAATGGGATTTGAGCCGCGAAAATTCGTTTTTTTCGTGCGCTTTTTTGTTGGGATGTAACCAACGAAACGTCGTGGATTTTAGTGGGTTTGAGTGGGATTCAACCAACGAAAATTGTAATTGAGTGGGTTTTAGTGGGATTGGATTCAACCAACCAAAATGGTGATTTAATGGGATCTAGTGGGATTTAACGACCAAAACGAGTGATTTAAAGGGATTGTTTCGCCATCATTTATTGCTGTTTCAAATCTGGGAATCAAGTATCCAAAATCGGGTTCATGGGGTTAGTCCATATCCTGAAATTCGCCAATACAATGATCAGATCATCCACAGATATAACGGGAAAATATTTTATGGGATATTTTTCAGCAACATTTTACGATTTTTGGGTCGTCTGAAAATCGGGGATTGACCCGCGCAACGAGCGTGACCCGCTTTGAATGGAGGAGATGATGATTGACGGTCACATGGGAGTTTAAGGTACGCTACATGTATTTTCAGACAAGCACATATGGCTGGTAATAATGTCACCCGGCCTGGTAAACATACAAAAAGCTATGGAAAATCACCATGCTATTAATGGGAAAATCAACGAACTAAATGACCATTTTCAATAGCTATGTTGAATTACCAGAGGGTAATTCAAAAGTCATATCAGCACTGGTATAAACACTAAGAGAGGACCATCACTTCGCAGATCAAAAGAGCACTTCTGGAGGAAATTTGATTATTTCATCACAGAAAAATCAGAGATTTCCTGCAAGATTACCTGTACAACAATTTTTCAGTGGTGAGAACCGTCAGTTGACCCTTAAATTTGCTGCTCATTGACTCATGGACAGACATGGCAGCCATGCCACAGTGTGGCTCAAGATTAGAGTTTGAGAGCTAGCTGTGCGTTTTCTCAGCCAATTCTTGAGCAATGAGTCTGGGACTGGGCAACCATGGAAGTACCGTGACCTACGGGACCTCTCTGGAAGAAGCTTCCATCCGCGAACTTCAACCTCCCCATGTTTTGAAGTCTTCGAATAAAATTAGCGCCTGGACTGAAAATAAAATGACCGGATAACCCCACATGTCAAGCCTTTATGTATTTAAGCTTAATGTGAACTTCGGTTCGGGGAGGTGTGAGAAGTGAGGTGTGAGAAGTGGACTTGTGATGTCAGGTGTGAGAAGAGGAGCTGATGAGTTCTGATGTGATAAGTGAGGTGTGAGAAGTGGTGTGAGAAGTGAAGCTGTGATGAGTTGGGATGTGATAAGTTGTTATGAGTTGTGATGAGAAGTTGTGATGTGATAAGTGAGGTGTGAGAAGTGGAACTGTGATGAGTTGGGATGTGATAAGTTGTGATGAGTTGTGATGAGAAGTGGACCTGTGAGAAGTGATGAGAAGTGGACCTGTGAGAAGTGGAGCTGTGATGAGTTGTGATGAGCAGTGGAGCTGTGATGAGTGAGGTGTGAGAAGTGGAGCTGTGATGAGTTGGTATGTGATAAGTTGTGATGAGAAGTTGTGATGTGATAAGTGGAGCTGTGATGAGTGGTTGTGATAAGTCTACGACGGCGGAGGCGGGAACAGGAGCGGCGGGATCCAAGTGAAAAAACAAGAGCCCGACGCAAAATGCAGCCGCGGGCCAGCGGCGGCCACGCGCGCCGCAGCTCCTCCAGGAGGCTCTGTGTACTGCGCCTGCCACGCAAAAGGCATCCGTGGGCCAGCGGCGGCCACGCGCGCCGCAGCTCCTCCAGGAAGCCCACAAGGGAATCGCGAAGGCTCTGTCTACCGCGCCTGCCACGCAAAAGGGAGCCGCGGGCCAGCGGCGGCCACGCGCGCCGCAGCTCCTCCAGGAAGCTCTGTGTACTGCGCCTGCCACGCAAAAGGCAGCCGCGGGCCAGCGGCGGCCACGCGCGCCGCAGCTCCTCCAGGAAGCTCTGTGTACTGCGCCTGCCAGGCTCTGTGTACTGCGCCTGCCAGGCTCTGTGTACTGCGCCTGCCAGGCCAAAGGCAGCCCCGGGCCAGCGGCGGCCACGTGCGCCGCTGCTCCTCCAGGAAGCTCTGTGTACTGTGCCTGCCACGCAAAAGGCAGCCGCGGGCCAGCGGCGGCCACGCGTGCCGCAGCTCCTCCAGGAAGCTCTGTGTACTGCTCATGTGTACTGCGCCTGCCACGCGAAAGGCAGCCGTGGGCAGCGGCGACCACGCGCGCCGCAGCTCCTCCAGGACGCTCTGTGCACTGCCTGCCACGCGAAAGGCAGGCGCGGCCCCAGCGCGCCGCAGCTGTGCTGTAATAATATGATGAGTGAGGTGTGAGAAGTGGAGCTGTGAGGAGTGGTGAGGGAAGCGGCGGAGGGGGGAACCCCCGGCGGGATCAAAGCGAAAAACACGAACCCCACACAGTGATGTGGGGAAAAATCAATGGATTGGGTTGGAAAAATCTATCGACGACACCATGGGTTTTCCCCTGCCATGGGTGCTTCATTGGTTTTTCTGGGGAAGCGGTGAGGATGCCATTTGTGCCATGGCCACCCTCAGCTGGGGATATCACCGAGCAAACATGGTGAGTCACACGCGGTGAGTCATTTTTACGGCCCAGTTATAGATGATTTACCTACTAAACATATCTAAACATGTTTTTTCTTTTCCATAGTTATGATAAATGAATCTAAATGACCAGAAGGTGCTGTGTTTATATACAATACAAGTGATGCTGATAAGTTAAGACCCGACATGATGGTTGTTCTGGAGCGTGAGTCAGTCTAAAACCCACCAGAGGTTTCCATTTGGCCAGGGTGCCAGATATTTTCACACAGGACATGGGTCAAAATGGAGGACCTGGGGCACCAGAGATTTTAAATTTAGCCATGGAAACCATGGCCCATAGAAACCATAAAAATAGATGATTTTCCCAGCTAGAAATCCAGAAACATCCTTTTTTATGGTTGGGATTTTCCATGGCTATGTTAGTCATAACCAGATGGTAACCATCCAATTAAATCGGGTACCCAATTTTAACATATCCAGATGAATGGATGGTTTATTCCCAACAGCGAATCTGTTGGGTTTCAATCTCTGGGGCCGGGGGCTGGTGACACGTAGCCATGCACGCCCCGAAAAACCGGAGCAGTCTTGGAACCTTGCAACCTTTCACTGCTGGGTAAGCTGGGCAAAAAAATCATGGAAAATCCGAAAATGGATGATGTGAGGGTCCCCTGGATTGACAACCTCAGTCGGGATGTTGATCCAGAAGATCTCATGAGTCCCGGAAAATCCCCATCTGGGATTTGGCACCTGCCAACATCCTGGTTAGATCACAAGTTCCCCAGAATCTAAGCAGGATTTTTTGGTCCAAGAGTCTGTCTCCATATGGAGGTTTCATGAAATAGAGGTACCCCCAGTTCTCATCGATTTTCCATTCGAAACCAACCATTTTTGGGTACCCCCATGACTATTAGGAAACCCCCTAACAGGATGCCGGGTCCAGCCCTTAGGCAACGCGAAAATGACGACCTTGCAGAAACACTTGAGCGGAGAATGCCATCCATGTGCCCTGGATTACAGCTAGGTTGCGCAAATCCCCCATTGACACAGCCAGTTCTTTGTTGCGGAGAGCAGGTAAGCCAAACCTTGGATAACAATTGAAACCATGGTTAGATTAGTTAGTAACCGACAAAATTGAGATTAAACCAGTCATATTATGCTGGTATAATGGGTTAATGGTTATATCCCCATGATATCCCCATCAAGTCTTATTATGCTGGTATGGGGATATCATGGGGATATGCCCACGAATGCGAGTACTCCTTGGCTGTCAAGATCCATGTACTCGCCAGAGGTATTGAGGGAGCAAGGGATTGGGATCGATTTCGAGCCAAGGACGTTACCCTCTGGTTATTTAACAGTTCGCCATGGTATAGATGGCCCATAGAAATAGATGGTTTACCTATTAAACATGGGTGGATCTTTCCATGGTTATGTTAGTCATAACCAGATGGTAACTCTTTAAGAATCGGAACATGTGGGTAATCATTGTGAAACAATTCTGGCACTTAAGATCCGACATCCCTTCTTTTTCTCATGAAGATCTGAACATGATTATTTCCTCGGACGATGCAGGATTCTTTTTTAAGGAACTACTTGGTTTCTGTCGGTGAACACCATAACTGGCTAGTTAAGAAGTCCGTTTTGCTGGTTGAACCCTTACAATTGTTCTGTAGTTCCAATCTTTTAAGCTAAGATCCCCGATCGCGATTCTGACCGTGCGGCCATCGGGCAAAAAAAACCCAAGCTGCAAAAACCAGGCCTTATGGAATAATCATGGTAATGAAATGTTCTGATTGCGATGGTTCGTAGTAAGTGAATGGTTCTATAGTTGTTTGAATCTTTAATGATGATTACCCTCTGGTAAACTAACATAGCTATTGAAAATGGCCATTTATAGTGGATTTTCCCATTAAAAATGGTGATTTTCCATAGCTATGTTAAATTACCAGAGGGTAAATTAGTCATGATTAGTCTAATTTTGTTTGTACATATGAATGATGATTATTCCAAAGAAACCATGATCCCGCCACCACCATTTTTTAGCTGGACTCTTTGTGCTTGGTGAACCAAAAAAGCCCAAGAAGGCTGGATGGTTTTCATGGAAAATCCGAAAATAACATGGATGAGAACTGGGGGTCCCATATTTTCTTTTTTTTTTTCAAATCATATATCATATATCCATATATATCCTATAAATTTCTCATGATTGTCCGAACTATTTTCCATGATTGCTGAGTATACCTCCACTATTGTTGGTGATATCCCATTATGTGAAAGATTTCCGCAGGTAGCTCTTCAAAATGTTGTCCTTTTAGGAGTCACCCATCCTGCCCATTCCCATTTCATTGGCTTGTCCCGTAAGTAATATATATATATATAGATAGATAGATAGATAGATAGGATAGATTAGATTAGATTAGATTAGACTAGATTAGATAGATAGATAGAGAACTCGCTGGGTACCAACCAGTTATTTAGTTGATTTGGGGTTTATATCCACTGCTCTCCATATCTTGACTTCGACCCCCAACCTCCATTTTTGGTGCTCAAATCCACATTTTCGTTGCTGAATCCCCAGATTTTTGATAGATCCCATAGATTTGCATGATTTTTTTTTGCTTTTTGGGGATGTTTGCCATGAAAGCCAGCCTTTAAAGGCCAGCCCAAAACCGAGGTGTCGCCTTTGCAATCCGCGCGGCGGGGTGCTACAAGGGCGACAGCTGCACCCATTGCCATTTCTGCACTGCAGAGGAGGCGAAGGAACGGCGACGGGTGATTCAAATGGAGGCGAAAGTCAAGAAGAAACAGGTGCGGATGGAAACTTTGGGGAAAAAAAATGGGAACTCGGATTGGGAAAAAATGTGGGATTGGGAATGCTATGAAAATACATACATTGCTGAAAGAACTATGGTTACAGCAAGCCCACTCTTAGTGGTTACATGGGATGCTTTGAGGATCATCTGATTTATTAAGTCTCCATGAAAAATAAGGTTCTACAACATAAATGGGTTATATTTTAATTATGGGATGATATAGTAATATAATAGTATAGTTACTATAGTTATATAATTTATACAATGCTTACTTATTAGTTCAATCAGGTTCATATATTTTATAACTATGTTTCCTAATCAGTTACGATTCGTGGGATGATCCTCCAGATGGGAATGGGATTCGCGGACGGGAAAAAATGAGAGGACGGGAGGATGGGCATGGAAATCATGATAGAAATAGTGGGACAGTCGCATTGGGAATTCGCTTTTGGATGTGGGATATGGATTTTGATGGGCGAGAAAAAAACAATCCCCAAAATGGTCATATGCGGGTACGCCCCATTTTCATGCACAGCAATAAAATGGTATGATGGCATGTGGCATCTAAAGGGGACAGAATGGACATGGGATAGAATGAGAAACTTGATTTTTGATATTTTTGTGCTTTCTCAGCAACAAACATGGAGGCTCCCCAAAAGCCATTAATCAGATGGTACCAAAAATAAATTTTGAATGTGGACACTTCCCTCACGCAGTTTTAATGTGATCGAAGCTAGCAAGCCACATTGAACATGACCGGAGTGTCTCCCACTTGAAAGCGGTTCTCATTTTAGAAACTGTTGATGGATGATAAGCTTCACATAGTGACCTACAAGGTCGTTTTATTGCATCAATGGATTAGTTTAAGGGCACATTTACAGGAACCCCCCAAAAAAAATCATGGAACATCCATGGTTTCCGCTGTCAGATTTTCCCAACAAAACCAATCCGTTGCAGCTTCAGCAGCGAATCCTGTAGCAAGTTGCAATATCAATATCGGTTGCCCCCCCACCTCAACAGCCCATTTTTGTTTTATCTGTTGCCCAAATTGTCTCAAACAGCAGCATGTTATATGAGAAGGAAGAGACTATCACCTGGCGTTCGCATTTCATAAATTTCAGGTGCTGTAACATGTACAAAATGGTGTCCCCCCAGGTATGTTTGTTACAGTAGTTTGTAACGCATTGTTATTATAGTTATATCTACCATAAACCCCAGTTACTGGAGTTATAAGCTAACTCAGCGAACTATGGGGCAACACCTTGCAAGGACATTTGCAGATAGTATGACACCAGTTTAACGACAAAGGTACCAGGGTTTCTATCTATAAAACCATGCAGGACCAATTTGTTTGGGCCTATGTTGACCCCAGTGATCTACTAGAGTTTGTAGGTTATTTCTACCCCAAAAACCGAGTTCGTTTTCACGCCATTCCTAAATATCGTTTTTTTCAAGGATATAAGCCCCGATCAAGAAGCGATCAGTTGACATTGCCCTTGAAATTTCATAGAATGCCCATCGTAAGTTCACCTTGATATGTGGAGATGATCTTGATATGTGGAGATGATAATATGTATATATATACACATATTTAATATATATATATATAATATACATATACATATACATATATACATATACATATATACATGCATATATATATACAGCAATAGGCTGCCCCCCATGACTATGGTGAAATCTATCGACTTAGTTCACCCCGCACCTTTGAAATCGCATTCGCAGGCCAAGTTGGAAATGGATCCGAGGGAAAGCAAGGGAAATCAGAGTACGTTTTGGCTCTGAGGATGCCAAACCCGGGGTTCGCTCCGTGGCATGAACTGATGGTTGCGTTGTGAAAGCCACGTGGTTGATGGTGGAATAAAGATGATCAGAGATGGCTTCACCATGAAATGAAGATGCCATAGTCACGGCCATGTCACATACAGTATAGGTCTATCATCAAAGGGCATATTTTTTTTGTGGATTCTAACAGGCAAAACATGGGTTGGGCACCATTCCCCGGTTGCCATCATTCTCAGCACGAAACCATCCACTCAACCACCCAACGACTTTGGCTTGACATAGAGCGACATGACAGTGATTCACGGGTTACACTTTGCCATTGATATGTTTTTTCCACTCAAAATGATCTACTTTCATAGTGGCTTCACAACTGTTGGGGATCTCCCTGGAGCTGGTGCCAGAAAGGCAAAATTGCAAAGGTCAGGGTCCATGGGAGCGATTACAATGCATAGATCGTGAGTGACAGACGAGCGACGGAGGTCCGGGTCTACTTTTCTCGCGGTCGTTTCAATACCCGAGGTCGGCCCTTGAAAAACAGCCGTTGAAAAACGGCCACGTGGCACCATCCTTTGCCATGAAGCAATTTTGGTCAAGGGAATAGTGACTTAGTGTATTGTTGCTCTGTGAATTCGGGTTGGTGCTTGAAGCACCCCAAGGAAGATCAGAAAAAATTGAGGTTCTCATGGCAGAGATGGAAATGGAAGCTTCTGTTGCTGCTTTCCCAACTCTTCATGGAGACAATCCTAGTTTTTTTTTGTTTTTCCATAGGTATAATATTTCCATGGTTTCCTATGGTTTTTCCATAGATGTTTTGACTACCCAGGTGTTGAGTGGCCAGTAGCGGACGACCTGGATGCTGATTCGTATCGCTGTATCGCTTCAAACCAGACGTCAAGCGAGTTTCCAGCAGCTATACCCCCCCGTGGCGGCCGAAGTGAACAGCGTGCCACGTGGGTCGTTTGATTTGGGGTTTTCAGATATGTTCAACATTTTGTTGGCTAAACATCGCGAAAATGGCTGGTGATTTCCTGGTACATTCTGAAAACTCGTGTTGGGAGATAGAATAATTTTCATAGCCCCAAAAGGATCGTGGGTTTAATCAATCAATTATTGTGTTTTATTAGTAACTATTATTAACCAGTAAAACCACTAATTAGAAACTAATGGATGAATTGATGGATGATAAGAATCAGTTTATATTATCTATTGGAAATCATTATGTAATTATTGGGTTTCTCGGGTTTTCCAATTTTATCTAATTATTATATAGTTTTGGGAATTATTAATTATCTAATTAGCCCAAAACTAATTATTAGATATATTAGATAAAATACGGGTTAGATAATATTAGATAAGAATCAGTTTATATTATCTAATGTCAACCCTGGATTAATAAACACCTAGATTGTTTAATTGGAGGGGTACCATTTAAGTATTGGATTGTGACTATTGGAGGGGTACCCACTGATATCATCGATCAGCTCCGGAGGCCGGGAGAATGGACCCCTTTAAAAATTCAACAGACGAAAGGAATGCTTTGGGGAAGCTAATTCTGAGAGACACAGATATGGTGTGTGTGTGTGTGTATTTACATATATATATATATATACATACGTATGTAAATACATATATCTACAGATTTTACCAGTACATTGGATTGCGGACTTGCCCAAGTGCAAGATACATTCAGAATAAACCAATCAACTGGCGGCCAGCAGGCGGGCCCACTTTTGATGCGCGTGACACTGACAGATGGTTTTCTCATCTGAAAACAGACAGAACAAGCATCAAAGTCCTTGGTTGTCACTTCATTTAAGATGTTTTTGGTGGAAGATCTTCACGATTGGGGGCACCTTTCACCGCCTTTTCTTTTATAGATGACAAGCCTTCTCAACCACTTAAGTGGGGCTTGATGGTTTGGCATCAGTTTTGAACCATTAGTTATATGGAACCATTCTAAATGGTCCATAATAATTAAAGACCGGATAACCCCACATGTCAACTTCTTCCAATAAGTAGAAAAAGAAAGGTGAAGACGGAATGGGAAAGGCAGGAAAACAGAAAGGAGATGGTGGAAGACAGATCGAGTGAGAGAGTTCTGTGTGAGAAGGTTGTGTGTGAGAAGGTTTATACTATGTGTTTGAAAAAGTATGTGTGAGTTTCGTGGAGATGGTGGAAGATAGATTGTGTGAAAGAGGTACGTATGAGAGAGTTGTGTGTGAGAGAGTTGTGTGTGTGTGCCTGTGTGTGCCTGTGTGTGTGTGTGTGTAATGTCTGAACAGACGTAAAACTTAATCTTATTATTTATATTATATTATATTATATTATATTATTCTTTAATGCAGGGGGTCACTGGGGTCGCGGGGGCGTCGGTGACCAATGAAGACACCTCCCTGGGACCCGTGAAAACTTACCTGCGGGACTGTGGTGGCGCACCTGGGCGCATATAAGTCGCAGCTGGTGGCCACCATAGTCGCAAATATATATATATATATATATATATAATTCTAACTAATTGCATGTGATGGGATTCAGTTCCAGACGGATCACTTAAATGATCCATTCTTGTCTAGTGTGTGTGTGTGAGAAGGTTGTGTGTGAGAGAGTTGTGTGTGAGAAAGTGTGTGTGAGTAGCGTGGAGATGGTGGAAGAGAGATTGTGTGAAAGAGATATGTGTGAGAGAGTTGTATGTGAAGGAGTTGTGTGTGAAATTGTTGTGTGGCATGTGTGGACAAAGACGGTTGCGCCAAGCGCCATGCCTGCCAAACAGAATCGAGGTCGATGCTTCCACATGCCACGCCTGCCACACAAACAGCCACAAGTGCCATGCCTGCCACACAGAATGAAGGTCGATTTCATGAAGTGTTACAAGTGCCACACAGAATCGAGGTCGGTGCTTCCAAATGCCACGCCTGCCACGCAAACAGCCGTGGCGCCCACGGGAACCACGCGCGCCACCAGAGCCAGCCCAGTGCCATAAGTGCCACGCCTGTTGTTGTGTGTGAGTACTTGTGTGTGAGACGGGACGGCCGGGAGCGCACAACAAAAAACGAGAACCCCATACAAAGATGTGGGGAAATACATCCAATCACCATTAGAACATCCATCGAGGTGGGATTTCAGCAACTTTCCAATATTTTCCGATTTTTTTTTGGATTTTTGTTGGGATTGTCCAATATTCCGCCACAGAATTTTCCTATGATTTTCCCACATTTCAGTGCGGGAATTTACCTTTGCCCACGATGGTTCCAGCGCTGTCATGCGACCATGGGGGAGCAGCGCTAAGGGTGGCCCCCAAGCATCCGGCCCCACCCCTGGAAATCTCCGACGTTCCGTGAATGTCCTACTGGGAAAGGTGGAAAACTCCGCTCCTCTTTATAGGCGGATCCGCTCAAAAAGGGCCAGTCAGGCTCTTCCAAGTGGACAATTCATGAATCTAGAAATCATTGTATCGTTGGAAGAGAATATGAGGTGCATTGAACAAAAACAAAGACCGCAACCCGGTTGGGACATATATCAACCCCACTTTCAAGCCTTGGACCGTGTCGCTTGGATTCGGGTCGCTTTGTGATGTCGGTGCTAAAGCGCTGACTGCCAGGGGGTCCCCGTCTTTGGCTTGTCGCAGACGTAGATTTTTTGCAGGTTCTGGTTCACCATATGGGATGATAATCCCCATATGAGGTAAATCCTTGAAGATTTGGCCTAAAAACGAAACCAATACCCTCTGGTAAAATAACATGGCTATAGAAAAATTATCAGTTTGATTTACGGTAAATCAACTATAAATGGAGTATTTTCAATAGCTAGGTTAAATTACCAGAGGGTATCGTATGTTATTGGTTGTGCCAAAGAAGTTCGTATTTTCGGACCTTCAATCCAGGACGTTGATGCAGATACCCATTGCACATGATTTTTCCAGGCTTTGCCAGGAAGAGCTGTGATGACTTCCATGTTTTGATCTACGGTACATCTGGCAATTGCGGCAATCCCGCAGAAACAGCTTCTAGGGTCTAGGTCACAGAGTTTCAAAGTAATGAGCCATCTGCTCGAAATCACCATATCTGGCCACATCTTTGGTCCCCAAGTACCCCACAAAAAAACACTTTATGGTTGGTCTTGTGGCGACTTTAGTAGCCCCGTGGGCTTGTTTCGCCACGATTGCTTACGCTCGCCATTGTCCAAAGCACGGCCCCGATGTCCCTTGGCACCGGACCCCGAAACTCAGCTGGGGACTCACCACTGACACGCTGACGAAGTTGAAGGCGTGTCCCTGGTGTCCCAATGTGGGAAGCGTCGGATCTGACCAAGAATGGATCTGAAAAGACATGCTGACATTTCATGTGTATGCATGTGCTAAATACATATGTATATATATATATATACATATACATAGTCACACCGGAGTAGATAGAACATGGAAGTTTCAAACATATGCCCATTTTAGCAAGGATTTTTGGAAATTTACGTATTCTATCTGTTCCAGGATGAATCTCAGCATATGAAATGTTAAGGCAAGAATGCCCTATGTGTGTATACGTGTGCATCGTGTTTGGCAGGCATTGGGTGTGCATTATCATTAAGGTGAGCATGCAAGTTGATGAACACATTTTTTGGCTCAAGGGTGAGCCAAACTGGCTTCATCAACATCTTCTTTTCGCAACCCTCCCTCCCTATGAGATGGGACTCCCGTGGAGTATCCTGTCTCGTTGATCTCTGTGTGTAGTTACACACTAGCACTGGTTGGGATAGATACAACCTGCGCAGCATCCTGGGTATACAGGATTGCGGAGCAGGAGCACGAGTCTGACCAGTGCTGCTGTGCAGGAGAGAATCTGCACAGCATACCAAAGCACTATCCTGCTGGAGGCAGGTTGAGACCGAAAGACGAAACGGGAAAAAGAGTTGCGAGCGAGAAGTGCTGGATGCAGTCGAGTATACGACATGTCAGTACTTTACATCTCACATCTAAGGTATGTACACACACATATATATATATAATATGTGTACATCTAAATATGTATATATATATGTGTACACAGATAGATAGATAAGATAAAGGTTAGATACGATTAGATAAGATTAGATACGATCAGATACGACTAGATACGATAAGATTATGTTAGATAAGATTAGATACGATTTCAGCAGCTTAGACAAGAACAGATAAGATTACAGAAGATCAGATACGAGTAGATACGACTAGATACGATAGGATAAGAGACGATTAGATAAGGTAATATTTGATTACGTAGGATTTGAAAAGATTAGATAAGATTAGATACGATGAGCTTAAGATTAGCAAGATAAGATTAGGTTTGAGAAAACAAGATTAGAAAAGACAAGGTTAGACCAGATTAGATAGGATTCGATAGGATTATATAGGATTCGATAGGATTAGATAGGTTGAGATAGGATTAGATAGGATTAGATAGGACTAGGTACGATTAGATAGGATTAGAAAGGATTAGATAGGATTAGAGAGGACTAGATAGAGAGATAGATAGAGAGAGAGAGAGATAGATGGATGGATATAGATACACATCACATATATGTAAAACGTATGGATTTGCATCGATTGACGTGTATTGTTGTGTCAAGGTTCCTATGTGTATGGAGAGGAAACATTCCAGTCGAACCTTCACCACAACTGCAGACGTAGCCATGAATCATGGTGGCGCATGATTTGGTTGTCGCTTCCAAGTGAAATTCGTGGAATTGCATGCTCATATCTTAGGTTGCTGCGTCGATGTCGACAGAAACTGCATAAGGTGGTTGATGTCGCAATGCAACGCAGCACCGCAATGCACCGCAGCACCGATATGCAACGCAGTGCACCGCAATGCACAGTTGCAAGTCTGTTATGTTAGACCAACGTGCTCTCACCCAAACGCAAGTAATGTCAACCGTGGATTAATAGACCCTGACTGTTAGTTGGAGGGATTGCCCCCCAAATAGTGACAAATCAACCTGAAACTTGGTTAGGATTTCACACATTGCAGAAAGACCGACCTGTTGTGCCACACTCAAGCCATTGGATTTCGTGGACTGTGTTTTTTTCCCCAGCCTCAGTGTTTGTGGGGTTCTTGCTTCTCTATATAGGGGATTATGATCGCAACATTTTTTGCCCTTGCTGCCTTGTCTCCCAGTCTTGTCTCCCTGCATCGTGACAATCAAAGACAGTCAAAAAATGCGAACTTGAAGACTGACCGAAAAACATCTGCTATCTGGGGTTTATGCCATAAGCTGTCTTGTTTGTTGCTAAGCCTATTTTTATATCTAGGTCAAAGTTTAACCGCACGACTTCATGGAGAAGGCGATCCACAACGGTAGCGTTGGAATTTTTGGTTTCTTTGTGGCCGATTTATGGTCATTTTAAGAGCCGAAACCAGATTCTTGTCCAAGAAATAAGCTAATGGGCGAGAGGGATTAAACATCACCAAAATAACTGTTGATATTGAGACATATTTCATTGCCATACACTGGTAGTATTCAGTAACAGGATGTGATTTTTTTCTCCGAATCATCGGTGATTGAGCAGATTCGAGTACAGATTCGTTTTGCGTCAAGTTTTATGTTCCAATCGTCCGGGCAGAGTCGGAACACGAAAAATGGTGCACCCAATGGGTATGCCAGGAATGGTTTTAGCGGCTGAGATATAGAATGCTTAGGGCAGGATATGTTTGTCTGAAAGTCTGAAAGGCCAAAAATCCTGTGTTTGATAGTCACATTCTCCATGAAAGTAGGTATTTCGGAGTATACACCATTTTCATCCGCACCCATATGTAAAGAGACAAGACAAAATGGAAAACAATGCGGAAGCCGTTCGTAAAAGGGATCTACATACCGAGGCCCAAGCGCCCAGCTATCTCCTTCACAGTCATTGGTTTCTTCCAGTAAAATTCCAGTTTTCGCAGATTTTCTGTGCCATTTTTTTCGAAACATCATAGGTTTTGAAGAAAAACTCTACGCAATCTTCACCGTTTGCGCATGACTGGTGATTCACGAACCCATTAACCGGAGTGCTGTGACTGGTGGAGGTGAAGCAGGTTGTGGGTGACTTTTGAAGCTCATGTTACTAAAATTACTATGACTATACTTTCTATCCCTCATTATAACTCATATATTTTCGTATATATATAGTATGTTATAAGATCAGTTATAGAATATATGAGTGGTTTTTCATGTTCCAAGATATGATGTCATATGAGTGGTTTGATAACTGTAATATATGTATATATCATATACATATATCATGTATCATATATCATATATCATATATCAGGTATCATGTATCATATACATATATATATATACACATGTAAACCTGATGGGATACATAGAATACCCAAAGGGTTCAAAAATGGCATCGGATCCCGGCGACATCGCCACGCTGACCGTTTCGCGAGGTTACGACCCCAACAATGACGACTACGACGTGAGGTCAGCCGTCATTCAGCCGCTAGAGATGGACCAGGTGGGGCAACTCGGAGGTTCGGCACCGTTTGGGGGGAAACATGGCAGAATCGCCATAGAAAAATGGTGGTTTCATGGTGAAATATGATGGTTTTGCCATGAAAAATGGGGGTTTAGCCATGAAAAATGGTGGTTTATCAATGGGGAATATGATGGGTGCACAATGGGGAAGAGGAAGTTCGCCTACTTGGTACAGGGGTAAGAGTTTTATGAAGCGGTCCAGATGGAATCCCAGGGTGAACACCAAGATATGGCTGATATAAATATAAATATATAAAGATAAATATGTATATATATATAAATATATACATACATATATATATATATTTATGTATGTAGATATATGTAGATATATGGATGTTCATCCCCCAAAACCATGGTATGATAGGTGTTGACCCCGTATGGCTATGTTTTTGCCATCGGTGCACTATCCCCGTATGGATGTGGTGGACATTCGGCGAAATTCTTGGGATGATGGGGATGACAAGGGAAGCATTCTCCATTTTTTTTACCCTCTGGTAAATTGGATTTATACCAGGTTTATAGTGGATTTATGGGTTTTCTATGCTAATAGGTAATGGGGATTTATGATGGTATATGATGGGTTTTATTTGGATTTATGATGGTATACCCTTTGGTAAACTAACAGTTTGCTATTGAACGTGGCCCATAGAAATAGTGGATTTACTACTATTAATAGCATGGTGATTTTCCAGTTCGTTATGTAAACGTTTATCATCATTACTAGTTATAACCGTGGGATAATGGCTATATATCCCATGGTTCATGAACATAGTTTACTACTGTAAAAAAGTCCCCATTAACCTTAAATCCACAGGTTAATCCTGAAAACCCCCAGCATTCAGATGCCTCTCATATTGGTGGTTCCCCTCTTATCCCAATGTAGGACAATATGGGTTATATTGCTGGAATTATATTATTAGACTTACTGGTGCTAAACGCAGGGAATGAGGTAATGATCCATTATCACTAGTAATAATCATCCCATTCCCCCATTCCCATCCATTCTACTAAGCACCAGTAAGTAGAGGATAATAACATACAATATGGGCTATATTAATCCCTATGCAATGGACAAAACCCCATAGGGATCAATTCCAGCTGTGAATTCCCCGGTTGGGATTCCAAAATATTCCCAAAGGCAGAAAATATGAGGGGTGAACTTTGGGTGAGTGCCCAAGGTTCCAAAATGTTCACCAAAAACCATGAGAAAGACGCCCAAAATTTCGGTGACATCTCCACGAATTTGTCTTGTCAGTGTTATCTTTGACCATGCCATATCAAACTGTTGATAGATTCAAATTTCTAAGTAAGGTTGATTCCATTCCCACTAACATCCCCATTTTTTTGTTCGGCTGGACTTTGCAGGTATTTCTTATCTATAAACCTCATGGATCTTATGCGTGGGGGTGCAGTTTGGGTTATTTTCATAGTTATAACCATGGGATTCTAACCTCCAAAAGTTGGTATAAACCCTACAACTATAACCCACTATGGATATATATATATATCCCACTATAAACCCACTATGGTTATATAAACCAAACTAGGACCTACAACTACACAACTATGGTTCTATAACCCACTTCATGATGGCGGTCTTTGCCCCATTTTCAGACAAACCCATCCAGTATACGTCATCCACGGCTCATCCACGGCTAGTCAAACGTACCTTAAAATAACCGTGAATTTTCAACCGTTTCTATCTTTTTGGAGATTACTTTATGAAACTATAAAAAAGACTATAGACATAAAATTACTATACAGTGTCATTCGTATTTTGGGGATTATATATTACAAATAACATGACATTTAATAACTCTAGCATTAATAAATGCACACGTTTCTAATGATAAATAACATTAAATACCTATATAGTGTCATTTTGTTGTTTGTTACAAGATCAATATATGGGTTTGATGCAACTGTTATATTTAATAACACAAATAAACTCTCATTTTTCACTAGCATTGCTGTGAGTTGAACTATCAGATAACTATTAACTATACTACAACATCTCAAACTGATATCCATTGAAAGTTGAATATGATACTATCGAACATGAAACATCTAACTGTGAATAACTATAGTATGACTGTGAACTATATACAGTATTAGCCTCTGGTTATTCAACATAGCCATGGAAAGATCCACCCATTTTTAATTTCGGTAAACCATCTATTTCGATTAGGGCCATCGAACTACCATGGCAATCTGTTAGTCATAACCAGATGGTAGCTATATGGGTATGGATCAATACCTATTAATACCATTTTTACGGGGATGAACATCCATAAATCCCAGCTATTTTGATGTGAACTACAGGGGTACAAGGTTTTGACACACTGCCATATCATGACATATCTATTTTTCATGAGCTGAAATCCATCCCACCGTCAGGTGCTCCGCGGGAAACAGCGGCAGATCAACGCCCTGCTGCATCGCGTCGAGGTGGGGCGCCGGGCGCGGTGTCTTGCAGACATGGGGGATGGGAGTAGATCTACCCTATTGGCATATGGGATGTTTATAGCTGTAAGTAATAGTAACTATGGGATATATTGATATATATATATAGATCTATCAAAAAAAGTTAACTATGGGACATTTATACTATAGTTATCTATTACCATTGCTGGAGTGTTTTGTTATATGGGATATCGAACTGAATGAAAGCTATACTATGTTCATCATTTTCCCATATTTCTATTATTATACTTACTGTAACGATTACTATAAAAATATGGGATATCTATCTTGGGGGATATATATAGGTATAGTAAATGGAAGGGAGATGATGGGAGATCATGGGATGGGTCGATTTTTTTTTTTCAGCCCTGTGGCTAATTCACCATCTACCCTCTGGTAAATTAACATAGCTATTGAAAATGGCTATTTATAGTGGATTTTCCCATAAAAAAATGTGATTTTCCATAGTTATGTTAGTTTACCAGAGGGTAATCATTAGGCTATCCAATAAATTTGACCTGTACCCTAACATAAGGAGATTGCCAACATTTTTGGATTTCCTTACTGCTATGGCCACAAACCATACAATGCAGTACACCCAATAGCAACTAAGTAATCTATCCCAGCACGCAACGATTTTGTCACGTTCAATGCATTAGAGAGGGATTTTCGTGCTACATGTCCAATTCCAACCCTTGAGTTTCACATATTACCGCAGTCGGGCCCGCTTGAGTCAGAGAAACGGGTGCTGTTGATTTGAACGCGTGCTATGGCATGCGTGGTGTAAGCGACATTGGCATCGGAGCCTGGAAGGTCAGCGCCTAAGGGTGTTCTCTGAAACTGTGGCGGCAACGAGCGGCATGGAATTTCAAGATAAGCAGATACCAGTTTGGAATGGGAAACCTGAAAGTTTTAGCCACTTTGTTCACGAAGTGAAATGGACCTTATCGGCCACAAAACGTGGAGAAAAGCCATTGTTAGCGGCTAAAATAGTCAGAAAAGCCCTTCAGAGTGGTATCCCGGCATTGGTGCAGCTGATGTACAAGTTGGAACCGTCAGACTACAAGTCAGAATCTGATATCCAGAAACTGATAGCCTTTTTGGAAAAGAGCCCCCTCAACCGTCAAGCTCTACCAGATGCAGGCAATAAGATTGGTTCATACTATAGAAGACTTCAGCGGCATCACAATGAATCAGTACCTTCATTTCTCATCCGGGAAGACAAGATTCATGATGAAATGCTACAAGCATTACAACGACTTTTACGAGACAAAGAGCTGGATTTCGAAGGGTATGAAACTAGTCTAGAGGAATTGAAGATGTTCTGTGGCATGCGTCCAGGTGAGTCTCTTTACTATGGCAGCCCTGATGACGAAGCGTCGGTGGCCGCGGAGGACGATGCAGGTTCAGCAGCATCTAATACCTCTAGGACTGCTACCCCATCGAGACCAGGTGTACCAGTGGGTGAATCCACGGCTAGACAATCCTCAAGTAGTTCAACCCCAGGTCCCGAGTCAGAGATCAAGGGCAAGGACTTGATTGAGAGACTCATGCAAAAGGGATTGTTACCATTAGCTGCTTTGGATATTGTGCGTGGTTGGATGTTATTAGAAATGAGTACTTTGACTGGTGATGACCGAAGACTTGTTCGCGCGGCAACCAGGAACAAGTTAGGTTACATGGACATTAAATCAGCACTATTGTCAATGTATGAGGAACAGACCCAACGTATCCCCATCAACAATAACAAGGGCGGCAAGAATGGTAAGGGTAGTGTCTACTTCGGGGACTATGTGGAGCCATGGGAGATTGACCCAGATGACCCTAATGTGTATCCGGAGACAGGTCTCTTTGCGGGTGAGTTAGGTGACTATGGTGACTATAATGGTGGTGACCCCTGGAGTGATGATGCATGGTGGAATACTACATGGTCAGGTACAGATGATGCATGGTACAATGACATGGGTAGTGCTACAACTCCAGAGACCCCATCTATGGTTCCCCAAGATCCCGAAACGGTTCACCACTTGCTCAAGGAACAAGATGATTTGGAGCGCCAGTTCAACGAGCTGCAGGCGCTGACAGCCGAGAGTGAACGAAACTTGGCAGAAGCGAGGAAAGCAGTTTCTTTGGCGGCAAAGGACCGTGGGTGGAATCAACCGCCTCAACAGCGGCAACCACGGTTCACCAGCACATATCCAGTGAAAGGCAAGAAAGGTGGCAAAGGTAAGTCACTACATTATGGAGAAGAAGCTAACTGGATCCATAACAAGAGCAATGGTTTCAAGGGCAAAGGCAAATACAAGAGTTCTTTTGGCAAGTCGAATTTTGGTAAGAACGGCAAAGGTGGAAAGTCCTATGAGTTGCAGTTTCACGAGCATGACTTCTATCCTATTTTCTCAGCAGATGGCAACCCAGATAAGTTATCCCCGAGTGAATCCGTTGTCGACACAGGTGCAACGGCTACAGCTGGCGGCCGATGGGCAGTGGAGCAACTATGTGCTGCCATCATGGGTAGTCGGCCAGAAGCTTCGATTGTCGTGCACACAGATGATCGACCATGGTTTCGTTTTGGTAGTGGAAGTTGGGGTCAGGCATTATTCAAGGTAGTCATCAAGGTCGAGAAGTTAGAGGTCATGATTTATTCACTTCCATCCCCAGGAGTACCAGTTTTGACCGGCATGAGAGAGTTAGAGAAGTTTGATGCAATTTTGGGTTGTAAGAGTGGAAGATGCCTCATCAATGGCAGGCAAAAGACACTTCGCAGAACTCCAAAGAAACACCTTATCATTGACTACTTGAAAGACGTGTTTCCAGAACAACCTCGAAGTTCCAACTCAAACCCATCATCATCCAGTGCTTACTCGGCAAGGTCACTGAGCGAACGAGTTCAGCTGGTGTCGAAACCTCCGCAGAGGACTACCACTGGGGAAGTGCAAGAATCTCAATTTGCCGAAGTACATGATCTCTGGACATTTGAGTTGCATGATGATTTCATTGACCATGAGATGTACACGATCCAAGAACATATTGAGCCCAATGATGTTTTCGCAGATGACACTACATGCAATCATTTGTCTATGGCACAACACATGAACATCTCCGAGGATAACATACTTTTTCTTACTTCTAGCAGTTTTTCAGACAAGCCAGAGAAGCGAGTTCGTTTTGATCCCACATTGTCGACGGAGACGATCGCGGTGAATCATGACGGCACCAAATTCGAAGGAAGATCTGAAGCAAATGTTGAGAGAAGTAGTGAAAGAGCAGCTTCAGGAAATGTCAAGTTCGAGCCATACAGTTCCAACACAGGCCAGTTCAAAGGCAAAGTCAAAAGCAAGCCCTCACAAGAACAAGACTCAGTTCGACCATACGAGAGCTATGACGATGGACGAACGAGATCCTCGAACACGGAAGGAGACTTGGCCTTGCTTCGGAACTCATGCAAACATGTCCACTTCGAACAACCGATTTGCCCAGTGGACGGAATGTTCAAAGTGCGCACTGAGGGTACAGTATGTACCGGCAGTGGGAGCACCAGGACAGTCCACCCGTACCGACCTGACAATGAATGTGACAGAGGCAGTTCAGAAGCTCAGGGCCGAAGGCTGGGAGGCAGAAGAGATGACCGGATCGGCAATGAAGGCAGCCATCGCTATGGTGGCGAAGGAGAAGATTATCAAGAACAAAGGCAAGAAGAACAGTGGCTATCCCAACAAGGAGAAGGAGAAGGAATCTCGAAAGTTGGATCAAGTGAAGACTCCAGCCAAGATGATGTCTGTGCCAAGCTCGGAGGACGAAGGAAAGTTTCAGTTGGTGAAGGCCTCGGAGGAGGCCAAGGAGTAGAAAGAGAGGAGATGGGCCTTGAGGAGGCCCAAGAGAATGTACAGGAGACTGGCTTTGAGGCCAGCATCAGAACGCTCTCCGGTGAGGAGCGAAAGCAGCTACTTCAAGCTGCAGACCAATTCAATGTTGGAGCCACATTGGCTTCATTGCAGGACTGCGGCAGCCCTTTCACAACGTGGGAGGTTTGCTGTTCCTTGAATTCAACTTTGACAAAGCTATGTCAGAAAAAGGGCATGACTGCGGTGAGGAAGACATTTGAGAATGGATATGACATCGAAAAGGAAGAGACTATGCAGAAGTTGTTGGATGACCGAAGGAAAGAAAAGCCAAACAGATCATGGTGGAGTTTGAAGTGCGCACCATGGACAAACATCCAGAACTTGAACCAGAGGAATGAGGTCCAGGTTGAAATGTTACGAAAGAAGAGGCAAAAGGGTAGAAAGGCTGCGAAGATTGCGTTACAAACCATCATCAAGATTTTGGAAGAAGATCCAGATCACAAATTTTACTGGGAATGGCCGAAGAATGCTTATGCAGGTTGGACACTGCGAGAAATGAGAGAGTTTGAGAACTACATGCACAAGATTGGCATTCGACTATTTTGGACAGAAGTGCATGGCTGCATGTTTGACGTCCAAGCCCCAAACGGCGACCTCTTGAAGAAAGAATGGTTGGTGATGAACAATGACAGCGATTTCCATCAACATTGCCAAGTGAAGTGCGATGGAAGACACCAACACCGTGTCGGAGGAGTCGTGGGCATTGGAAAGGATGCAGTCGAAGCAACAGGCTATTATCCAGAGAAGATGGCCGAAATGATTGCGAGGAGATGGAAGAGCCAGTGGGAGCAAGTGAGGAGAAAGAATTACCATGAGACCGTGGAGAAAATAATCTTTGCCATGGATGAGACCACGGAAGAGGAGATGGAGAATAAGAAGGAAAAGACATTGGAGGAGGTTACAAAGGAAGAGCGAGATAAAACACATGCTTTGCTTCACAAGCTCCACAAGGCCTCAGGACATCCTCCCAATCGAGCCTTGGCTAGACTATGTCGAGATCGAGGACTTCCAAAATGGGTGGTAGAAATGGCAAAGCAGCTCAAGTGCCCTGCGTGTCAACATTCAGAACCTGGAGGACAAATGGTGATTCCTTATAGCCTGGGAGCGAAACCAAGTCCATGGCAATTCGTGACTTTGGACATCATGGACATGATCTACCCAGCTCTAAGATGCAAAGTGCGTTACATGATCGCCACCTGCGTGGTCATGAAGTTTGTGGCCATCAAGAAGACATGGCAAGGATCAGTTGGAGAGGCAGGAACAGATTCAGGAAAGATTCTCTCTGAAGTTTTTGCTGATATGTGGTTGGCTCACAGACCTCGACCAGCATGGGTGATAGTAGATCCACAGACTTCACTCTCAGCAGGCCAGTTCGTGGAGTTCATGCAATTGGCCGGAGTTGGAGTCAGTGTCTCAGCGCCAGAAGCACATTGGCAACAAGGAACCATTGAGAGCTTGATACGAGTCTTGAAGAGAACAATGAAAAGATTGCGAGAGGAACATCCACTCATCGATCCACAGACATGTGCGAACCTTGCAGTACTTGCTCACAATCACCAATTCAAGACCAATGGTTTCAGTCCAGTCCAATGGGCATATGGTTTTGACCCAGATCGCCAGAACCAAGATATTGAGCCGGCAGAGTTCAACGCACACCATCACCATTTGCCATATGAATTTTGGCAAACTCAGAGATTGAGGAAAGAGGCTGAGGATTATTGGAGACATGAACAAGCAGTTGAAGCGTGGACAAGATTGAAGAATGCTGCACCACGTCAACCCAAACAGTATCAGATTGGAGAGTGGGTTTGCGTTTGGAGGACTGCAGCATGGAGGTCGAAAGGCAAGATGATCAATCCTGAGCCGAGATACGTTGGCCCAGGAAGAGTGGCACTGATTGAACCAGCCATCATTGCAGAGAACAAGCCAATGATATATTGGGTTTTGATCGCAAATCAAGTATGGCGATGTTCACCGGAACAGTTGAGGAAAGCCAGTGAACAGGAGATTTCAGTGGAAGAGCTTCAGAAGGGTCAAAAGTTCAACACTCCAATCATTGACATGCTGAAGAAGACAACAAAGGTCATAGACGTGATGAAAGAACCAGGATATCCTCACGATGAATCGTCACTTCCTGACCAACCAGGATCTCAAGCAGCTTCATCACAACCAGAACATGTTCAAAGAGCACAACCCTCTTTTGAATGGACTCAAGACATTGAGAAGTTCAGAGACGATTGGAGAGCTCTGAGAAAGAGACAAGCCTCAACACCTTTGAATGTGAAAGAAGAAGCTATGAGATGGAAACAGTTGGTCAGCACGAATGAGAATAGACGCAGAGAAGGTCTACCACCTTTGATGGACCTACCAGAACTTCCACCCGATGAAATCCAGGTGGAAGATGGATTTCAAGCAGTACAAAGTACACTGAAGCCAGGACAAGAACAATCGATCCTGAAAGCCGAGAAATCCTATGAGGAGATCATGGCCCAGGTGGAGTTGCTGGAAGAAAAACTTCATGTCATTGACCAACAGGACAAATTGAAAGAGCAGGTTGCCAAAGAGAAAGAAATGGAGAAGCAGTTCAAGCAACACCTCGCAGAAGCTTGTGACCGAGGTGAAGAAATTTGTGAAATGGTCATTGAAGTCGATGACTACAAGCAGTTTCTTTCCAGCGGCATCATCTACATGAAGAAGATGATGGAGACACCAAAAGAAATCAACTTCAGAGCATTGACACCAGAAGACAGAGCCCTGGTTGAAGAATCCATGGCTCGTGAGCTTTGCGAAGTACTGGGATCAGCAGCTTTGAAGAAGGTTCAAGATGACATTAGTCCGGAGGAGGTTGAAAAGAGATGCATTCCTATGCGTTGGCTGCTGATTTGGAAGCCATTAGATGAGTACAAGAACCCAGCGGCTGAGGAGAAACCAGGAGTGATTAGAAGTGACGGCTTAGCGAAAGCTAAAGCCAGGATCGTCCTGATCGGATACAAACATCCGGATCTTGGCAAGAGAGATCCGAGAACAGGACAGTCGTTACTTCCAACATCCTCTCCAACGATGTCAAGAATGGCAAGGAATTGTTTACTTCAAGCAGCAGCACTAGATGGTCATACCATTGAATGCGCAGATGCGAAATCTGCATTTTTACAGGCAGATCAACCGTCCAACAAGAATAGGATTTTCACCAGAGCCGTGCCAGAAATCTCAGTGGCCTTGGGAATACCCGAAGGCACAGCACTAGAGGTTGTTGGACAGTTTTATGGTTTGACGACAGCTCCTAGAGGATTCTGGTTAGATGCTGATCATAGAATACAAAAGATAGGAGGAAAGCCCCACATGATTGACAAGTGTGTTTGGATTTTCACAAACTCAGCTGGAAAAGTTTGTGGTCGTATTGGAACACACGTAGACGATTTTCTCATTGCTGGCAACCTCGATGATGAAGAATGGCTAGCGTACCGAGCCCAGATCCTTAGCATGTATCGCTGGACTCCTTGGAAAAGATCGTCTTTCACATTTGCAGGGGTTCGACTTCGTCAATTGCAAGATTTCAGCATTCTATTAGATCAAGAATCTTTTTGTCATGAACTTGAACCAGTTGCGATTTCAAATGAGAGAGGACGCACAAAAGATGATAAGTTGACAGCCAGTGAAATCAGTCAATGCAGAGGACTGATCATGAAAGCCCAATGGCGGGCAATTCAGTCGGCGCCCCAATACTGCTGCCGGATAGGGCTAGCAGCATCGTCTTTGACAAAAGGCACGCTTGACGTTCTCAAAGAGGCAAACTCCATTATGAAAGAATTGAAGAAAACGAGTCAAGACTGTTTGATTTTTCACTCTTTCAGAACTGAAAATCTCACATGGCGAGACGTTGTATTTGTTCATTTTGGAGACGCAGCCAGAGGCAACAGAGTAGATGGAGGAGACACAGGTGGGTATATCACAGGTATAGCTTCACCATCCATACTAACTGGCAAAGTGGCACCATTGAGCATTTTGGACTACAAGTCTTGGAAACTGGATAGACCGGTTAGAGGAACTAATGGTTCAGAAGCTCAAGCCTTGTATGTCACTGAGGATTCTGGCTGGAAGATGCGATTGGTATGGGCATTGATGCATGGCGAAAAGCTCAATCGCGTCAACGCAGATCACTTGGCTGCAATGGTTGAGTCCCTCTTAGTGATGGATTCTCGTGGATGCTATGATGCTTTGAGCAATAGTGATAGTCCTTTCCTTGGAATGAACAATGCCAAAACTGGCACTGAACTGATGAGTGTCCAACGCGGTGTCAGGGATGGTAGCAATTGCTATCCTACGTGGTGTCCATCTGACATGAATTTGTCAGATTGTATGACCAAAACCTCATTAGAAGCTTTCAAAACATTTGCACTTTGGAATCAAAAGAAATCATGGATTATTAGGTTTGATAGTGAGTTTGTTGCTGCTAGAAAACAACAACGACTCCGAAGGCAAATGGGCAAGACACCTCATGCATTGTTGGATCCCACAGATGAACAACTCATGTTGAATGAATTTGACTTGGATAGCATGTTCACTCGTGGTTGAATTGAGAGTGGGTTCCATGTCACGTTCAATGCATTAGAGAGGGATTTTCGTGCTACATGTCCAATTCCAACCCTTGAGTTTCACATATTACCGCAGTCGGGCCCGCTTGAGTCAGAGAAACGGGTGCTGTTGATTTGAACGCGTGCTATGGCATGCGTGGTGTAAGCGACAGATTTGGAGGTCATTTGAAATCATCCCTCATAGAGTCCATGAACAATTATCCTCGATTGGGACGTTTTTTTTTACAAGCCAAAGATAGAGTTTGGGGATTCCCAGGATAACATTGGAGACTCCTCGTGGGGAGAACATGGCTTTTTGATGCAACAAGAAATGAGCAGTATTCACATGGGTTGATGATGTTACAGTAGTATATCTTAAGATATGTATTAATATTCTTTTCAGATATTTTTTGCTGGTTGATGTTCTGATTTTTTAAGGGAATTCTATTGGCCAATAGATAGCTAAGATTCATGGGGGATTCCCATCGCTAGTATGATTGCTTCGATTGGGGATGATGGGATGATGGAAAACACCACGCTGTCACAGTTTGCGAACTTGGAAATGACACATGGCTAGTAATTTACTTCGTTGATTTACCGAACTGGAACATGGTGATGTTCCAGTTTGGAAAATGGAATAGTTTACCAGAGGTTTCCCCGGGCGGTTGATGAGTTCTCCGGTTCGCGGTGAGGCGGGTGGAGAACAGCAAATGCTGAACCACTACCTGCAGGTGGCCCGAGGTCCTAGATACAGCCGAGATGGTCCCGAGATGGGTAGGAACTCATGTCACGGATGATGATGGTCCAACGGTTGATGATCGGCAATTGGCAATAGATGGTTGGCAATATTACATGGATATATAACAGTTAGTTGGAAATATCATATCCCAACGAGTTGCATGAGTTTTTTTTCCCCAATATTTCTGGGTTGATAGTAAGTTCCCTGTTACATGACACCCATCCCCTATCGAATAATGTTTGTTGTCCACCAAAAAACGGGAGGATGATCTGAAAAATGACAGTTTTCAGGTTGAGACCGCCAACCAGACGCAGATGGATCGAAAAAACGGGGCAAAATATTGATGGTGAGACCAGCAAAACTGATGTGAAGCAAAATGGAGTTTGAATCAAGACACTTGTTGGACGATGCGGTTGATTCTGGGTTCAGTCTTGAATCAAGGGACCTTTCATTGATATGAATTTCAAGGCCTTAAATCTGGTTTATGATACCATTATGATAGATATAGATGAAAATAAGCCAAGATATAGATATAGATGATTGATACCATATGGATATATGATCATTAATCTATGATACCATTATGATAGATCATTATGAAATATAGATGATCCATTAATATCCATCACCCAGCATGAAGATCCATTCAGCGATGCTTACGGCCTGGGTTGGTGATGTAGAAATTTTTGTTTCATAGAGATTTCATGAGATAGATGAGATAGAAACCACTTATAGTTTCGGCAGATAGAGAACAGTTTGATATGTTTGACAGGTTTGATAGTGGTGACACGGTGAGAGGGATGGAGGTAGCTTTCTACAGAAGTTTTCTGCAAGTGTGGAGTTCTCTCTCAGGGTTGGACTCATGACATCTTGACACAACCTACCCGGCCTGGTCAACTGTTCCGTAACTACGGAAAATCACCATGTTTAATGGGTAAAGCAACGATTTCGACTGGGCCATTTTCAAGTTCGCTAACTGTAAACGTTTACCAGGTCGGGTACATAGAAAAACCATGAGGAACCTGAATGGATCCCCAGAAAAAATCTGAGTCCAAGGAGTCGTTGGACACTCCTGTGGACTTTTCGGCGGTTTTTTGGACCTGGAGACCCGACCTGGTAAACGTTTACACTTGAAAATGGCCATAGTTAAATAGTTGATTTACCCATTAATAGCATGGTGATTTTCCATAGTTATGTAACAGTTTACCAGGCCGGGTAACTTGGATGATGACCCCTCCACTGTTCCGTAAGGCGCGCGAACTCTACGACGAGCTACAGGTGCCAGTCGAATGAATTTGAGGGTGAGCTTCATGGTTTCGAGTCTAAAAGATTCCCTTCAACAAATAACCAGTGATTGATGGTTTCTCTCCATGTTTTTGTGGCCTAATAAAGCACCCGTGGTCCCTTTTTTTTTTTAAATATGATTTTCATTTTTTTGCTAGCACACTCAAAATCTACCTCCGAATTTTCACGGCTTAAATCGATGAAAGTCACCGCCTCTTTCCATGTCTTGGATCCATCAATCCCAGTGCCGAAAAAATCAGGAGCTTGAAGATGATTACGCAAAAGAAAAGGAACTGTCCCTTGGTGGCGCCAGGTGTTTGTTTTTTGGGGAACCTTGGTGGCGATGGCGCCAGGTGCCGACATGGGGATGAACCGAAGAAAATTCACACCATCAAATGATTAGCATTTTAAATGGGGAGCTATAGCTGAAGCAACATTTGAGCAGGGTGAAGACTTATATATAAACATAAATAAACAGATAAATATGAATAATTATATATATAATATCTATATATACATATATATTATGCGCATATCAATAATTCTTCATTTTCTTTTCCTTTAGATCAAATATGATCAAATAGATGATTCCACCATGGGTGGCTTCACCAACATGATCATACCGGCCATGAAAAAATGGGAATTCATCCCATCATATGGAGATCGAATGAGATTTTTATGGGGGATAGCCTCTGGTAATTTGTTACAGTTTGCTATTGAACATACCACATTTAGTTCGTTGATCTACCTATTCAAAATGGAGATTTCCAGTTCGCAAACTCTTAGTTTACCAGAGACGACCAAGGGATTGTGCAGTCTCCTAGACCTCCAAATGGATGATGGTACCAACACCTGATTTGTATCAACCAAGCGATGCTATTTCAGCTGGTTACGTTACACACTTTTTGCGGGTAAAAGCTCAAGTCTTTTTGTTAAAATCGCACACACATGCTGACTAAAAGTCAGAATTGTAGTTGGTCAAACCGCAGACTTCATGAATACAGGCACATTTTTGTTGGTAAAATCACCATTTTTCGAGGTTTTTCATCACCGTTTTGGTTGGGTTTTCTGCCCTTTTCTCCGAATCAACGTCGCGCTGAGTTGGGCGGAGACGTCCTGCATGTCCGAATCAACGTGTTCGAGCTTCGACACAGAAGAGGCCACCGATTTCGATTGCGAAGTTGGAAAAAAGTGTCGTGATGACGATTTTTTATCCCCATATATCAATGTATATATATATATCTATCAATGTGCCATGGTGAAGTTATTGTTGTTGGATTGTATACACAGTCTTTGGGAAATAGTCATTAGTCCATTTTCGCAGGGATACGAAATATATATATATATGTGTTTTGTATATATATATATACACTCATTATGTTTGGATTCCCGATATGGTATGGATGACCATAAACCATATACAATGTTTGACCATGGCACATATACAGTAACCATTAGTAACTAGCAAAAATATGCAGAAATATGATTTATCAATGGTTTAGATTCGGATTTTACTTTTCTATTTGTTTGGGGGGTTGCTATGTACATCCTCATATGTGGCAAGATCAAACGTCGGATTCGATTTACCCATTAATTGGGGGGTCATCCCACCTTTCAAAACAGGCACTATAGTGGCATATGTAAGAATTCTAAAAAAACATCTCCCCAGCTTTAGTATCATATAAGAACAGTATTATGATGATTATGGATGAACCTTAGTATACATGTAAATGGGGACAATGATTGTGATAATCATCATGATGACGCTGATTTGACCAGTTAGAATGGGTGGTAATACAGGTACATATATATATATACAGTATATATATGTACCCATACATACATACATACATACATACATACATACATACATACATACATACATACATACATACATACATACATACATACATACATACATACATACATACATACATACATACATCATACATACATACATACATACATACATACATACATACATACATACATACATACATACATACATACATACATACATACATACATACATACATACATATATATATACATATGTATATGTATATATATATACATATACACATACATACAATATATATAAATATGTATATATATATATATATGCACATGATCATGAAGAACAACAATATCATAATGGAGCATTGGTACCAGAAAAGTGAAACTGAACGGATGTTGAAGCACAAGGTGGATATTTTTCAGCAACACTGCTGAGGCATCACCACAAGCTTTGGGATCCAAGTCCTCCCATTGGACTTCTACCATCTACCCTCTGGTAATGACGAACAGTTATGGCGAACTGGAAAAGCCATCCATTTTTTAAGAACGGTAAATCATCATTTTTATCATTTACAAACGGACCATTGTCCCTAGCTATGCGAAATAATCGGAGGGTATAGCTGGGGAGACTAGCGAAACAAGAGAACTTGAGATTCGGAATGAAAATGCAGTTGCCGTCAAACTGGCTTGGTAGCCAGTTTTCCTCACCATTTTGCTGCTTAAAAGTCAGTCAAATATCCTGAATAACTATGTGATGTGGTTGCCTGGTTTCCATGGTTTTTTCATTTTCCATTTTAAATGGGATGATGCTCCCAACTGACTTTCATATTTTTGGGATGGGTCATGGCATCTTTGCGCAGCAAAAATTGTCGGACAGGCTTTCACTGTTGGACCTTAGGCGAAGAAGTGCTGGCTTCCCCCCAACAAAATCCCAGAAACAAATGAAGGTTTCCAACTTATTACTAATCCATTTTGGGGTACCCCGTTTTTTTTCATCCATCGTATTTTCGGATTTCCAGTATAAACCATCCAGCTATTGGGGTACCCTCTGGTTATTTGTTACATAGCCATGGAAAGATCCACCCATGTTTAAGTTCGGTAAACCATCTATTTCTATGGGCCATCTATACCATGGTGAACTGTTAAATAACCATTTTGGGGTACCCCCATTTCTGGAATCCCCCTCTCTGGGTGCTTGCCTTGCCGACATTGCCGACAGCAGAGCAGGAAAAGAGCGAAATGGGCCGATCCCGGAGCAGTTCAGAAGACTTCGTGGATTTGTCACGGTGCCATGGCCAGGTGATTTTTCGAACCACGAATGGCAGTGGTTCTCTGTTTTTTTGGGTCAGAAAAATATCGGCAGAGTCATCAAAAATAAGCATACTATAATCATACTAGCACATATATATATATATGTATATACATACATACATACATACATACATACATATACATACATACATACATACATACATACATACATACATACATACATACATACATACATACATACATACATACATACATACATACATACATACATACATACATACATTACATACATACATACATACATACATACATACATACATACATACATACATACATACATACATACATACATACATACATACATACATACATACATACACATACATACATACATACATACATACATACATACATACATACATACATACATACATACATACATACATACATACATACATACATACATACATACATACATACATACATACATACATACATACATACACATACATACACATACATACATACTACATACACATACATACATACATACATACATACATACATACATACATACATACATACATACATACATACATACATACATACATACATACATACATACATACATACATACATACATACATACATACATACATACATATAACATATACATAACATACATCATACATACATTACATACATACATACATACATACATACATACATACACATACATACATACATACATACATACATACATACATACATACATACATACATACATACATACATACATACATACATACATACATATATAGATATACATATATATATATATGTATATCACCCATAGTCCATATTTAACCATCCTATTCATGGGGGATCGGGACCAGATTGGTTTTGTTTGACATATCCCAACGATTGACATTTGAATGGCGACATGTATCCCAATTGGACCCCGGGAAACATGGGTTAAATATGGATAAGATTCCCCAATAATGGTTGATTTATAGGGGTAATGCCCCGGTATGTGAAAACAATCACATTTTCGTGGGAAATAACTGCCAATGTAGATGGGAACTAGAAGTAAATTGGGATTCTGGAGCTCCTTTTATCTGCCAAATTTCAACTAGCTGTAAGGTCCATCATTGCAGCCGGAGTTGGTCGAAAAAAAAGGATACGTCGGACACACCAGTTCATTTCAACAGTGTAGGTAGGTTTTCCTATGAGGTACAATATTTTTGGTCGAACCTGCACTGAAATATCATGTTTCTTGCTTACGATCACCAGGTTTACCAGTGAAACCACTGTCGGCAGAAAAAGTAACATTTCTAATTACAGTAGCCAGCATGCTGTTGATTTTCCCATGCGTGAGACTTGACTGTGTATCTTTTGCAAGTAAAACATGTCTTGACTATGTGTGGTCTGTGAATGTATTCATGCTCACTCTTTGAGCAATTTTGCCCGCCCAAGTTTCCCTTCCTTCTTTGGTTGAAGTTGTTAGTTTGTTGCACAATTGAATCCGATCGCCCAGCAGACCGCTGAATGAAGATCATGTAGACTTTGTTTGCGCCTCCGTACAAATTTGTGGCCCCAAAATGGAATCCAGGGCCCCAAATTTGTACGGAGGCGCAATCAAAGTTTACATGATCTTCATTCAGCGGTCTGCTGGGCGATCGGATTCAAGTGTGCAACAAACTAACAACTTCAACCAAAGAAGGAAGGGAAACTTGGGCGGGCAAAATTGCTCAAAGAGTGAGCATGAATACATTCACAGACCACACATAGTCAAGACATGTTTTACTTGCAAAAGATACACAGTCAAGTCTCACGCATGGGAAAATCAACAGCATGCTTGCTACAGTAGTTACAGTCGCAGTTTTTGCCGATAAAATTACCTGTGTTGTTGGTAGAATCACACTTTTTGTTGATAAAATACATGAAATCAACATTTGCATGGGTAAAATCTAGATGTTTGCTTGTGAAATCAGAGAATTTCTCTTGGTTCATCATGGAGGTTTCCGTTTCGTCATAGGGCTACCCCCAGTTCTCATCCATTTTTGTGAATGGGATTTTCCATGAAATAGTCACCATCCAGCGAGCCTGGGGATCCCCCATGAGGCCACGTAGTGATTCCATTTTGGATGAGGAGCAGGGCTGCCATGGTTGGAAGATGGGGATCGATCCGACTGGGGATGCCACGGTTTATGCTCCTTACATGTGGGATGTGGGGCCCCCAAGAATTTTTTGCTGGCGATTTTTCACCACTTCGTTCACTGGAAATGCGCAGCCTGCTGGGAAAGCAGGAGGCGCAGCTAACAGGGGAGCCTCAAATCATCCAAGTTTATTGGTCATTCTTTTCGGAAGGAAACCCTGGGTGAAAAGGGCTATCCCAATTTTTGGGAACCCCCATATTTTCGGGCATTTGAACCAAGAAGAATGTGGGTCTGTTTGATGAAGCATGGGGCTTTGTCCAAGACCAAAGTGTGGCATGAGCAGCATGAACCAATGGGTTTCCAGAATCAATTAGATTGCTGCTGCTGCTGCTGTTGTTGTTGTGGTGGTTGTGGTGGTTGTTGTTGGACCAGCAAAAACTCGAGTTTGAATCAAAAAACAGTTTGGTGCTTTGAGGTTCAGGATTTTGACCATACCATCGCAGGATCACGTGATGGTAAACCGGTGGTTTATGGGGATGTGGACATGATGTAGAGATATGTAAAAATTGATGTAAAAGGACCCAATTTCAGAACACCTAAAAAAATGACATCATGGTTTATGGGGTGGACTAGACCCCAATTTTTTGGAACATTCATGGTGTGGGGTTTACCTCACTGAGAGAATGATCTTTCAGTTCAAACTTCATGAATGGCCAGACACTTTTCAAACCTGAACCATCCCGCTACCATTTCCAGCCAGCCACATTAGATTTCCAGAAGGTAATTCATGTCCATCAAGGGCGTTACCCTAAGCATCCCACTAAATAGCCCATCAAGCCATGATATTCTCAGTTGGCCAAGAACACACACACACACACCATGATTCATCATATCCATTGGTTGTTTCTTGATTCATAGTCAGATTCCCCATAGATTCCTCATATCTTGCTGGTTAAAGGCCCATACGGGTGTCAAAACCTATGAAATTACCATATGATTTTGGGAATTACCATCCAGCTATACCAGCTATGACTTAATTAGGGTACAGGATTGGCCCCCAGTTATAAGTTGGTTTATACATGGACAGATGGAAAAGCAGAGGTGGGAAGAGTCAGAGAAGAGCAGAGAAGAAGCAAGAAGAGCAGAGCAGAGAAAGAGTCAGTAAAAATAAGATGCAGGTGCGCGAAAAGGTAGAAAAGTCGGGAATCACTGCGTTTTTCCAATGATTTGTGGCTTAAGAGGGTCGAAAAGTAAGCTCGCTAAAGTGGTGGGTGCGGAGCGGTCTGGCCAGATGAGAGATGAAAAAGTGCACGCCGTTGTGGCGCGAAGCACATTTCGAAGTCAAAATGTACAAGACACACCAGGTCCGGATCACTTTTAGAAGTTGAGATGTTGAAAAAGTGCACGCCGTTGTTGCGCGAAGCACATTTCGAAGTCAAAATGTACAAAGCACACCAGGTCCGGAGCACTTTTTTTGAGATGTTGAAAAAGTGCAGAAGCACATTCGAAGTCAAAATGTACAAAACACACCAGTCCTGCACTTTTAGCCAAAGTCACGCCGCCGTTGTTGCGCGAAGCACATTTCGAAGTCAAAATGTACAAAGCACACCAGGTCCGGAGCACTTTTAGAAGTTGAGATGTTGAAAAAGTGCACGCCGTTGTTGCGCGAAGCACATTTCGAAGTCAAAATGTACAAAGCACACCAGGTCCGGAGCACTTTTAGAAGTTGAGATGTTGAAAAAGTGCACGCCGGTGTGGCGCGAAGCACATTTCGAAGTCAAAATGTACAAAGCACACCAGGTCCGGAGCACTTTTAGAAGTTGATATGTTGAAAAAGTGCACGCCGTTGTTGCGCGAAGCACATTTCGAAGTCAAAATGTACAAAGCACACCAGGTCCGGAGCACCTTTAGAAGTTGAGATGTTGAAAAAGTGCACGCCGTTGTGGCGCGAAGCACATTTCGAAGTCAAAATGTTCAAAGCACACCAGGTCCGGAGCACTTTTAGAAGTTGAGATGTTGAAAAAGTGCACGTCGTTGTGGCGCGAAACACATTTCGAAGTCAAAATGTACAAAACACACCAGGTCCGGAGCACTTTTAGAAGTTGAGATGTTGAAAAAGTGCTCGTCTTTGTGGCGCGAAGATCATTTCGCAGTCAAAATGTACAAAGCACTGCAGCCTCGGAACACTTTTGTAAATTGAGATGTCGAAAAAGTGCACGCCGTTGTTGCGCGAAGCACATTTCGAAGTCAAAATGTACAAGGCACACCATTCTCAGAGCACTTTTGGAAGGATGTGGTTTTGTGTGGCAGGCGCAAGGGGTTTTGCACCCTGCCAAAAGTGAGCAAATCGTGAGGGTTCTGTGGCATTTCAAAAAACGATGGCAGGCGTGGGACTTTTGAAGAGGATCTGCAAAGATGCATTTTGCGTGGCAGGCGCAGTACAAGAGACATGTTCATCAGAGATGTTAGGAGGTCAGGGCGCTGAATTCATGAGAGGGGTTGCATTTTGGAGCATCGGATCTTCAGGTTTGCTAAGATGATTTTGCGTGACAGGTGCAGCACTTCGTACAACCTGGCCTGATTTTTTTGTGGCAGGCGCAGTGCTTTAGACAGATGGAGTGAAAAAATCGCAAACGCAATGGTACGAGGCCGCACTCAACTTTCCATTTTTTTGAAGGAAGTCTCGCAGAATTGCTTCGTTTTTGATGTTCCCAACTTCGAAAATTGAGGATGTCTCGCAGAATAGATTCGTTTTTGACGTTGTCAAGTTCAAATACTAAGTCTCGCAGAATTGCTTCGTTTTGGATGTTGTCAAGTTCAAAAATCGAGGAAGTCTCAGAGGAGCTGCTGGACGATGAGGAGGCCGTCGCACTGGCGGCGCTGGCGATGGACGCCTGAGAGTGCGGGTAGGACTCTTCCGCAGTGAGGGGCCGAGGATGAAGAAGCCATGGAAGCCGAGGACTCAACCGCAGTGGCATGCGCTTTTCTAGAAGCGTGAGGGCACAAGATCCCAAAGCTGCCGCAACCTGCAACACGCATCCAGCCAGGTGAGCATAGACATATAGACATATATACCGACGTAGGTAGAGAGATATGTCTACACACACATATATAAAATATGTATATAAATTGTAGTCCTGTGTTTGCGACTGGCTGGCCTGAACAGTTGCGAATTGCAGAGAGGCCACGGCAGACTTCCGTGAAGTGCAACAGCACAGGTGCGCCTTTGTAGAGGCACTAGGGCAAAAGAGCCCACTGCTGCGGTAACCTGCAAGAGTGCCGGGAGCTGCATACACGGGCATGAGCCGCGTCAGCCACGGTCAGAACCTGCTGCTGGGAGGCAACCTTGGACCAGAGCATTTCACCCCAGCACAGCCTTGAGGTGCTTCACAAGAGAGCAAAAAAAAGAGCTCAATTCTGCCTGCTGTCCGAAATTGTATTAAAACAGCATGTTGCTGTGTATTTTTAAGCGCCCCCGGCGCAGAAACATTCGTTTTCTGTTTGACCAACGGTCTTTGTTGTTGCATCCACACACCTGTGCGAACCTCTGCCGCGGTTTGGGCCCCCAAAGGATCAAGCCTCAAGGTACCCTGACCAGTCCAGGTTTCAAGGTTTGGGCTCCCTAAGGGTCCAAGGTCTGGCCCCCAAAGGTCCAAGTGTCAAGGTTTGGGCCCCAAAGGTCCAAATTAGGACCTCCAAAGGTCCAAGTTTCAAGCTTTGGGCCCCCAAAGGTCGAAGTTTGGCCCCTCAAAAGTCTAAGTTTCAAGGTTTGGGCCCCCAAAGATCCAAGTTTGGGCCCCCAAAAGTCCAAGTTTCAAGGTTTGCGAAAGGTCCAAGGTTCAAGTTTCAAGGTTTGGGCCCCCCCAACGGTCCAAGGTCGGGCTCCCAAAGGTCCAAGTTTCAAGGTTTGGGCCCCCAAAAGGACCAAGTTTGGGCCTCCAAATGTTCAAGTTTCAAGCGTTGGGCCCCCAAAGGTCCAACTTTCAAGGTTTAGGCCCCCAAAGGTCTAAGTTTCAAGGTTTGGGCCCCCAAAGATTCAAGCTTGGGCCCCCAAAGGTCCAAGTTTCAAGGTTTGGGAAAGGTCCAAGGTTGGGCCTCCAAAGGTCCAAGTTTCAAGGTTTGGACCCCCAAAGGTCCAGGTTTGGGCCCCCAACGGTCCGAGGTTGGACCTTCAAAGGTCCAAGTTTCAAAGTTTGGGCCCCCAAAGCTCCAAGTTTGGGCCCCCAAAGCTCCAAGTTTGGGCCCCCAAAGGTCCACCTTTCAAGGTTTGGGCGCCTAAAAGGCTTAAGTTTGGACCCCCAAACGTTGAGGTTTCAAGGTTCGGCCCCCAAAAAGGTCAAGGTTTGGACCCCCCAAACGTTGAGATTTCAAAGTTTGGGCCCCAAAAAGGTCAAGGTTTGGACCCCCCAAACGTTGAGATTTCAAAGTTTGGGCCCCAAAAAGGTCAAGGTTTGGACCCCCCAAACGTTGAAGTTCCAAGGTTTGGACTCCCAAGCCCCGGTTTGACCCCCAAACGTTGAAGTTTCAAGGTTTGGACCCCCAAAAGGCGCAGGTTGGACCCCCCAAACGTTGAGGTTTCAAGGTTTGGGACCACCACTACTACTACTACCACCACCACCACCACCACAACCACCACCACAGCTACAATTACAACTACACTACATTACACTACATTACACTACATTACGCTACATTACGCTACATTACACTACATTACACTACATTACACTACATTACACTACATTACACTACATTACACTACATTACACTACATTACACTACACTACACTACACTAACTACACTGCAGTGCACTGCAACTACAAATACAACTACACTACATTACACAACACTACGCTACACTGATTACATTACATTATGCTACAGCTACAACTACAACTACAACTGCAACTACAACTAGTACTACATGACACTATAGTACACTGCACCCATTACATTACACAACACTACAACTACAACTTCACAACTTTACGCTACACTAGACTACGCTACACTATACCAAACTACAGTACACAACACTACGGTACACTACAGCACACTACACTACACTACACTACACTAATTACACCACACCACAACTACAACTGTAACTGCAACTACACTACACTAATTGCACTACATTACAACTACATCTCCACTACACTACATTACAACTACCACTACAACTGCACTACACCACACTACATCCAGCAGTTGTGGTGAGGTGACCACTGCAACCGGTGCAACCACTCCAAAAAAGACAGCTTCAACCACCTTTGGGTCCATCAATGGGTTCGCTCTGCCATCTGTGATTCACAACAACCAACCGCTCCTCTAGGTTTCCTATTTTTGAAAGTTCCGCCAACGCCTTGCGCGGCACTACTGGTACCTACCATAAACCATAGCAAAACCACTTATAAGGCACTTTAGATATCTTGGGGGCCCAATCCTGTACCATCCGGGTACCGTTTGGGTTTTAACCTATAGCCCCCAAGGGGGGTGGACTCCTCGGCCAGGTGGACCATGTTGGAGTGAAAAAATTCGCAGCCGTCTTCCGCAGTCTCGCTGAACAGCCGCGGTCCGGAGCCCTACAGAACTGATCTTTTTTTTCCTCAATTTGCTATGGCCGTCATAGGGATTCTGTAGGTATGATATATTCGGGGGTTTCGTGACCTACTCCGCGACATTTTGTTCAAAGATTAGCTATGACAAATGGCTACCCATGTCCTCAGATTGGAACCTACTTGTTTCGTCGGTTTCACAGGTTTCAATGCTAAGTCATCGTTTAATGACTGGATGATTTGGGTGTACGCATGCCAGATAAAATGCCAGAATAGAATGTCAGAAAATATATGCCGTATATACTTCCAGATGAGATGCCAGAAACTATGGCAAAATAATTTGTCACGGTGGGGATCACTCGATGTAAGGTAATTTGTTAAAAATCATTTTTTTGGCATTTAAATCGCGTTTCACACAAGATTATAATCATGAAAAGCAAGAGGTCAGCAACGATGGTCACTAAGTCCCTGGTCCAAATTCCATGATTCAGTTGGAAACCATCAGAAATCACGACCGTTTTTTGGTCGTTTCACCAGAGTTCTTCAGCACTTACTGGATTGATTCAAGGTACAAACCTACAGGAACCCGAAGTGTTTTTCCCATTCATATTGCACATGTTTCCCGAAACCAAACCAAATTTCGGCATCCGAAATTAGAGGATCATCCAGTTGTGATCCCAGGCGGTGGGCCAATGGTTATCACAAATGGCGGTACAAAAAAAATCAGCAATTGGAACCATTCTTGGAAATCCTCTGGCAATTTTTACATAGATGATTCTCCCATCGACATGATCGAAATGCCCTGAATGGGGATTTTCCAGCCATGTTTGATGACACTGCGGTTGATGACTTGACGACTTGTGGGGTCAAAGATTTTGAGATATTCCCTGAGGATGCTGCCGTCTCACCAGGGTTGCACACTGCACAGTGGATTGCCGGTTTTTCAGGCATTGCTGGCCCGGGCAATTCTTCAACGGCCGAGTCTGGGTCCATGTCACAACGAGTTACCTGCCGGGTGACTCAGGAGATGCCTGGGGCTAGGGTTGGGGTGCCAGTTATGTTTGTTAAAACCAACTCACTGCTTGGATATATCGTAAAACCAACATTTGACTTAACTTAGACACCAACTTAGCTAACTCTGGAACACGAAATTGTAGGAGTCCCCGGAGTTCCCCTTGTCTATAATTTATGGTTGAAGCAACAATGGAGCTAAGACCATCAAAATTGAGATTACTCAACTCTTTTATAGAATTATAACTATAACTATAAGCCCCATAATAGGTGTTAGAGTGAGTATTGTGGGAACAATGGTGGTTTTACATTTTAACCATCAAACCCCTTGGATGCCAGCGGTGTTTTTAGGCGATGTCACCAGCGAAGTGGGACTTTGACCTCAATTTATGGCCAATTTTCCGCGATGAACGAGATAATATGGTACAGTAAACCCAAAAATAAACCACCCCCAAATCACATTTTTTTTTTGGTTGGTATAAACTATGCCCAGATGGTAGGTTTATTCTTGAGTTTCCCATAAATCATTGGATTTTTGGGCTAACCTACTTTGGCCACATCTGATGGTGAACCCTGGAGGCGCTCGGGACCCAAAAAGCAGACATATTTGGGGATGGGTCAAACCCTATTAATGACCATATTTGGGTTTTTCACCATCCATTCATCAGTGATTTCAGGATATTGAGGGTACCAGGGTTTTGACCCACAAACAAATCTGGGGGCCGTGGTTTCAAACATTTTTTATTTTTCCATATAATCACCCTAACTGACTAATATTTTTCAGAGGGGTTGAAACCACCAACCAGAAATGGATAAAACCTAATTTTGTTCTCAACCGGATGGGATTGAAACCATCTGAAATCGTGGAAAACAAAGCAATGTACGATGGACTTGCAGGATGCCGACCTGTTTTTTTTTGATCAGAAACGAATGATGCTTGCAACATTATGAACGTTCATGGGAAGGACAATTTCGCTGTGAGAAAAAGCCATGGCCGAAATGGCCGAACTGTGGAATTCTCCCATCTGAAAATCCCGAAATGGGATGGTACAATGTCTTGATGGTGGGTCCCAATGGCAGTTTCGGTTGTGTTTTTTTTTTTCGAATTTTTGAGGGACCCCAAAATCGACAGTTTCATCTGGTCATTGTTTGCAGCCTCTGAAACCATCCATGTCTTTTTGCTAAAAGCCGATTGAAACAAACCAATGGTCCAGTGCCACAGGTCCGGATGCAGAAGCGTCAAAGGAATGATAGTTTTACGTATAGCGTGGAAGTCCCCTGATCATATGGTCACATCGTGTCCTCTATTCATCCCACTGCGAGTCGGGTCAAAATTCGTCAAGAAAAACAGTGACACAAACATAGAGAACACCTTCCTAAAGTCTCAAGTTCTCAATTTTTTCTTCCATCAAAATGAATTTTGACCCATTTTTCCAATTTTCACGGACTTCCACCACAAAAGGCACGGCCGGCACTACCAAGTTGCCATGAAAAAAGGCTCTGCCGACACCCGGTGCTCAGACACCATTGCCACGTTTCAGACCGGGGCCGATGTTGACCACCTGACCGTGTCAGGGATGCTGTCAGCCGGACCGGTGCCTTTTCCGTGTCAGCAGAAATGGCTGGAAATGGGACGATAGTATAGTGTAATATATCAATCTCTATAGATCGTATTGAGCATCCATGGTATCCTGTAGTATTCTGGCGACTGTAAAATACTCACAAAGAAGATAGGGGTAACTTTCCAACCATTTTATGGGGATATACAACATGTCATGTTTGTTTGTTCAAGAAGACAGGGCGATTCTGTTTTTTTTAAATGTGATTTTGTTTGGAATTACCTCAGTTTCTTGGGGGACATTCTTGTAGACGAGGAGGGTCATGCACAATGGGTTCCTTTTTGACTGATCCTTTTTGCATATGACAAAATCAGGACACCGTGTGAGTTGTTGCGTCTTTGTGCGTTTTGCTTGCTTTCTTGTTTTGTTTTTCTTTGGGCCCTTATTTGGCAAAAGTAACACAAGGGCAAACAATACCAGGAAAAGCAAACGACGACAACAAATTCACGACAGAATTCAGGACGTGGTGTTAAAACAAACGGTCCCAGTTTTTTTTTTCAATTCCTGAATTCCCGGCCCAAAAAAATTCTTTGCTGAAGATGGTTGATTTCATCATTCGTCCAAACTTTCTGCTGACCGAAGTCTCATAGCTTGACACATCTTTTGCGCAGAGGGCAAGTGGTCCTGGGTTGACACTGCCAGGCTTACCCCCAGACATGGCTTCGTTTTGCCTTGGGGGATGGCCATGAATCCACATAGGGAGTGGTTACATATTATACATATATATATATAGATATATAGATATATATTCCATTTTGATTCCATTATATCCCACTATATCCAATTGTATCCCGTGTGTTGATTGGTTAAATCCTATGATTCCTAAGCTTTGATATTTACTGAAAACAGTCCAACCTGGCACCGCTGGATGAACCGTGCAGCGAGTGAAACACTAATCGACATTTCCATGACTGGAAAAAAGAGGAGCCTGTGGTCTAAGAAAGGGGTATAATGTGGTTAACATAATAATAAACCACCCATTTGGGAATGGTAAACATACCGCCCATTTATGGTGTTCTTGGGGATGGTTTATGACATTGTTAAAACCCCATTAGTCTATATAGTGGTCAGTTCAGCTATGGCATTTTCACCAGACAATGGTGACAAACCAGTGGAGTTCCAGTTGTGAACGATTTGTGGTGCCATATTTCACCATAGTTTGGAGCTCCAACAAAAACTGGGGCTTATATGGATCATGGTTATATCAATTTGTAATTTCCAACTGGTGCACCCCCAAGTAGTAGAGTACCTTGGAAGATTGATCCAATGACGATCGTGATTTTGGCATGTTCTCCTGATCGATTTTTGGCAGTTTTTTTTTTTAATCCAGTTGCCACAAAAAAAAGACGACGTGATTGTCACCCTGACTTTACGGTAAGCTATCTCCGGGCTGCAGGAGTTCACCGATGGCTTGGTCCAAACAAAATGATCCATTTAACATCCTGAAAAAACGGGGAAGATGATTCAGGATGTTTATCACAGTTCATAGTTTATAATAGTTTGTGTATATATATATTATATATATATCATCCTTTTGCCTATTTCAATGATTTTAAATGATAAATGGCCACGCGGAGGTATCTCCCATCTTCAGACAAAGTCATCATGGGATATGATCGGTCACATGGCTAGAAATCCACAATCTATACCCGGCCTGGTAAACGTTTACAGTTTGCGAACTGGAACATGGCCCATAGAAATAGTGGATTTACCATGATTTACCCATTGAACATGGTGATTTTCCATAGTTTTTTGTATGTTTACCAGAGGGTATAGATTGTGGTCCGAGTGAACCCTCCATTTCTAGGTGGATGTTCAATGATCTTGCCATTTTTGCCTAGAATTTTCCCACCTTCTAGTTCGCAGATTTCCCAAGCATGTTTCAGTACCGGCTAATTGGATCAAGATGTTAGTTGTCCTGTTCCCACTGCAAGGGGATGAAAATCACGGGGGGGTTAACATTAGCTTCCAATGAACAACCAATATGTGCCATGATCAAGTTAGTTGGATTACAGTATACACCCAGTCATTGGGGAATGGGTGATCAATCCATTTTCATAGAGTTTTGATATACAGTGCGAGCCATTTTAAGCATTCACATCATGGGAGGGATGACCATATCACAATATATAACATATACCATGTTTTGACCATGGCACACGTGATGATACATGGTACCCTCTGGTAAACTAACAGTTTGCGAACTTGAAAATGGCCCAGTCGAAATCGTTGATTTACCCATTAAAAATGGTGATGTTCCATAGTTTTTTCTATGTTTACCAGAGGGTATATTTCACCAGCCCCTCGATTTTACCCTTGTCTATTCGCTGAAAAGCCATAGTTTCGCTGCAAAAGACGAAGACAAAACCAGTTAGCCATTGGTTCTTTCAGTCTTTCTTCCATTTTTCCGATATTGATGAATTGCAAGTGATTCACAGTCTAAGTATGTTTAAGTTACATTCATATATATATATATTATATATATATACATATCGATTTTATCTTTTTCCATCCCAATGCTGATTCCAGAGATATATTGCTCTCTTTTTCCATGACATGATTCCCACTGATTCCCACTGAAATATTCTCGAGGCCATTTCGGCCGCTGACCCCATCGCCATGCGAAGCTGCGGCGTTCGTCCCTGGCGCCTGGCCGCCTTTCCGATGCGGCGAGGCTTGACAGGCGGGCAATCGAAGGATCGAAGGGCCAAGAATCAGAACGGGAAATCACTACTGTTGATGGAAGAAATCCTGCACCACCTTGGATGGTTGAAACCCTATAAATAATGGGATAAACCACCTATCAACTGGTGCAGGATTTCTTCCATCAACAGTAGTACCCTCTGGTAATTTAACGGTTTGCTATTGAAAATGACCATAGACATAGTGGATTTTCCCATTAATAGCATGGTGATTTTCAATAGCAAACTGTTAAATTACCAGAGGGTAACACCCAAAAAGATGTCGCGAAGATTTTTTTGATCACGATTTTCAAGTAGGGATCGACGAATTTGATCTTTTTTGGACTGACGGGGAAAATGCACAGATTCAAATCCGGTTTTGGGTTGAAACTTTGGAAATTTGCCCATTGCGCAAGAAGAAATGAGACCATCCACAGGAAAGAAGATCACTGTAGCGAAGCCCTGAAAAAAGTCGAGTAAATTCCAATGCATTTCCAGGTGACAAATCATGTCCCTTGTAAATATCCATGCTGGTTGGTGGTTTGGAACATTTGGATTATTTTTCCATATATTGGGAATGTCATCCCAACAGACTAACTCCATCATTTTTCAGAGGGGTAGGGCTCAACCACCAACCAGGATTGGTTCCAAATCTGTTTTATCTAATCTTTATCTAATCTGTAATATTGCCAGATTAGATAAAGTTGAGTCCACACTTTGGGCCTTTCACAGATCACAGCGATCACAGCCTGGCAGATCGCTTCACTGACCATCCTTTTGGTACACCCGAAAGAATATATCACAGTCTCTCAGTCTTGCAATCTTTGAATGGCTAAGGGTTGATATGTATATACATATACACATAATATATATATAATATTATATATAATATATATATTATATAATATATATATATTATACATTATATATATACATACATATTGTATATATATATATATATATACATACCTATATTTATATTGTATATACATACACACATATATATATATATGTCTTTTTTGTCATGGAATATCCGCTGTCTCACACAGAAAAAAAACTGGGTTTTGATCTATGTGAGTCTGCGGGTTCAAAAAATCACTGTGTTGGTTGTTGCCATGGCCTATGGTCAACCTTTTTTGTGGATGGAATCTCATGTATATTATTATCCATTGAGATGTTTCATGTCCCACATGCAGCTTCACTCCCAGTTTTAGAATGATGCTTTAATTGGGTTTAAGATGGTTTAAGCATCAAACATGGTGATTCAATGGGATATTCGTAGTTTTTTTTTAATGGTACACTGATATTAGTGATTTTCAACCGAATATCAATGAAAACCAGATTTGAAAACAATTACCTTCGATTTTCATTGATCCCTCTATGGGCATTGCTTCATGACTCATGGGGTTAATTTTCAACCACATATTTGGGACCAAAGTATATGGGGGGATGGGATCACTTTCTAACGGTCTATTTCGCACGTCCCTAACGGCGGTCACATGGCTGGAAAATTCACCGATTTTCCCAGCAAAAAACACCTAAATTTATAGGGGATTTCCTATATACATACGTATATACATACGTATATATATATATACTAATACTAATACTATGTATATATATATATATATTACAATATTATACATGTTCCCAATTTTTATCAGGATTTTGTCCCACATTTTTGTGGAAAAAACCCGGGTTTTCGCCACCTGGTGTGAGGCCCAGCGAGGCTGCACACCCGTCTGCGGCTTCCACGAGAAACCGCGGACGTGCCAGAGGATCGGACCGGGTGGCGATCGAGGTGGCGATTGAATCGTCTCCCAGAAAACACCTAAACAACTATGGACAAATTATGGAACAATTATGGACAAAATATGGAAACATTATGGACAAAATATGGAAACATTATGGAAAAAATATGGAAAAATTATGGAACGAATATGGAAAAAATATGGAAAACATATGGAAAAAATATGGAACCATTATGGAAAAATTATGGACAAAATTATGGAACAATAATGGAAAATTGTGGACACATTATGGAAACTATGGAAACAAATTGAGGATTCTGCTCTTGAAAATTGTGGGACTTAAACCAACACAGATGAGTAGTTTTTTTTTTTTATGGGGATATATGAAAGTAATTGGATATACTGGGAGAATATTCAGCCAGGTCCATGGGGGCTTCATCCTTTAAGAAAAACCCTCCTGTAAACGTTTAGAGGTGAAGAATATACCATGAATGTCGATCATTTTTCGAAGAAACACCATGGCTTTTCCACATCTTTTTGCATGTTTACCCTAGGGTAACATCGCCAAAGAACATGTTGAGCCCGGTCATCGTTGTAAAATGCTAAAAATCATCTGAGTCAGTGGGCCAGTTTCATGTTCAATTATCAGAGGGTGCGCTAGAAGAATGGGTGTTCAACGTTCAACCATCAAACATGAGCTTAACTGCTTAACCGACAAAATGTGGGGAATATATGAGATCAGATACAATGTGAAATTGCAATTACACCATGGGATATTTATGGGAAGATTAATTAAACCATATGGGGATACCATGGAATATTCATCATATTGCTTAACCATAAGATAAACATATTGTGGCCAATGATGGAAATAGTGGGATCATGAGAACAATGACAGTAACAAGGATACTCTGGTAATCAAATGTGGCTGGCTTGAATTTCCCCTATACCCTCTGGTAAACATACAAAAAACGAACTGGAAAGATCCACCATATTTTCAATGGGTAAATCCACTATTTCTATGGTCCATTTTCAATAGCTAACCGTTAGTCATTTCCCCTATAAATGGAGAGTTCCATGGGAAATATTGGGAGTTCCATGGTGGACTTTCCATTGCCATGATCGCAAATGAGTGCTGTTTAGAAGGATGACCATGGCCAGGCAGTTTAAAACTATAGCGTTGACCCTCTAATCTGGACAAAATCCAAGAAAAAGGGTCTACATTCCGAAGTGGATTTTCGATATCTATGTTGGTTTACTGGAGCATAGGAAAGTCAATTTCTTTTAGCCTATATCTTAGTGCAAAAACAAGGTCACGCCGCCTGTAACGGCCCTGCTGTTTTTTCATCTTTTCATTCGCAGATTTTTGTGTCTTTCGCAACCCTCACAGCGTTTTCTTGGTCTGCCCATTTGTTCAGTAGCTCATATTGGTATGCGTTTTACAGTGTTTTATGTCTGTGAAGTCGTAATTCCAATGCGTTTATTCATGATTTTGAATTCCTGAACGCAAAAAAAACTGGAATTTTTCTTAACGACAACATGGAGAACAGCTCAGGCAGTCCAAGTCTTGTGCGCTAACTTTCCTAAGCCTTTCAGCTGGTGCTTTCCAAGTGTATTGGATCGCCAGACAAAACTGTACACATACTCGGCAATTTTTTCATTCAGCAGTCCATTGGGTGTCTTAGAACACAGTTCCTTGGGGATATACCGTTTCAATGCTGACCATTTCTTGTCAATGCACTGCGTGCCATGCGTCTTGTGTCCCCGTTTACGCGTTTTACGCGTAAATTCCATTTTGACATGACTGACCTGAAAACATTTTCGGCCCAAGGACTTACTGTGACTGGCCCATGATTTGTTTCCATCTGCAAAAATATGAGACTTTGGCAATGTACGTTCTAACAACTGACATGATTTCACATCATTCAATGACTCTACCGGAGGGCGTCCAGAAGGGCTTGTCATGACATGGGGAAGCTCAGAGATCAAAAAGCGGCCGCGCTGACCGCGTTCCAGAGCTCCCGCCCAGCGCCAAAACAGCAGAAGGTATTTCTTCTTCTCTTTGGGGTGCGAGCCGCGCCATTGAGCAATCTCTTGCTGAAAATTCCTGACGGGTTCAGGTGTCTTGCTGATTTGTGTCATTGTTCTGAACTTGTTTCTAACGAACAATCTTGTGGGATGCCGCCAAGCATGTATTCAAAGAACATGGACGCCAAGGCGCGCATTCTTCAGGGAAATAGGCACTTTGCGTAAAGACGTCGCGTCCACTTCCACATGGCCTTTCAGCTTCCATTTTTGCTCCTGGCCGACACCATTGGTAAGCACACTTTTGCCACATGAAAGCTGCCAAGAGTCACTGACATGCTGGACGGACAAAAAATAATCATTTGCGACCATTTTCGCATGACAGACATTCCTCATGTCGCGTGGCTACTCGTTAATGATTTATCGCAGTCCTGACACATGGCTCGACCTTCTTGGTTTTCGAGGAGTCGCAAGCAGTGCATGACCTTGCAGACTGTGTCATAGTCCTTGCAGACCTGAGTGAATCGCGTGTTCTTCAATGACATGATTACTTTCATGTAATATACAACAACCTATGGGAAAGTCAACGCTGAAACTTCTCAGTTTTGGCCAGGCACCATGGGATGAGCATGTCCTGGTCGAGGGTAGGTCTTGGACAAGTATGCATGTATGATGCCGAGAAGGGAGCTAGGATGCAGAAAGGTGAAGCGCTTCATGCCTACCAGCCAATTCTGGAACTTCATCACATTGACAAGCGTCTGGCATTCCCAGTGGGTACAGCGATAGAACAAGCTGTCAGCACATTGCACATCATACCTCTTCACAGGTCCAAGCATTTGACCCACTTTGCAAGTGGAACACCTGTCCGGGACTGTGAGAAAGCCCAAGGCAGTCAAAGTAGCCAATGCAGCCTCTCCCTTCTGCCATCGTTCATCCAGAGCGTATGTTCGATCCTTGCGATTTCCAGTTTGAAACACATCGCCCGAGTACGAGCGTCGAGCTCGTTGCTTGCGAACTTTCTGAGACACTGCCGGCTTCTTCTTTCCTGGCTTGCGCACCATCTTGCGGGCCTTGGCCTCACCATTGCCTCGGCAGACTCGACTTCCTCGAGTCTTCAAAGCAACATGTTGCTGGCGCACCAGCTTTCTAAACTCAGCGGCTCCGCGAAGCTTGCATGTGGCAAGGGTGTGCTTAGCACTGCCACATAGCCGACAGGATTTCTGTTGGTTTGGGGGCATGTCACCCCATTCGAGCCTTCAGATGTACCTATTGATTTATTTATTTATCTATCTATCTATCTATATATATATATATATCCTAATGCGGTGGCGCACCTGCCAGACGACCTAGGACCGGACCTTCTCTTTCATATATATATATAGTTGCAACGTATTAGCGTATATAATGCATATATAAATATAATATATATATATATACAGAAATGTTTATTAGATATAGGGGTATGTGTGCTGAGTATGCACATGTGTATATACATAGAACGATCTACTTACAGATAAAAGATTTAAATGTACATATCCAAACATAATCATATATATATATGTGTATATATATATATATATCCTAATGCGGTGGCGCACCTGCCAGACGACCTAGGACCGGACCTGGGATTTTATATCATATATATATAGTTACAACGCATTAGCGTATATAATGCATATATAGATATATAGAATATATATATACAGTATTTAAATGTTCGTATCTAAATATAATCATACATATATATATATATCCTAATGCGGTGGCGCACCTGCCAGACGACCTAGGACCGGACCTGGGATTCTATATCATATATATATAGTGTTGCAACGCATTCGCGTATATAATGCATATATAGATATATAGAATATATATATACAGTATTTAAATGTTCGTATCTAAATATAATCATGCATATATATATATCCTAATGCGGTGGCGCACCTGCCAGACGACCTAGGACCGGACCTGGGATTCTATATCATATATATATAGTTGCAACGCATTCGCGTATATAATGCGTATATAGATATATAGAATATATATATATATATACAATATTTACATGTTCGTATCTAAATATAATCATACATATATATATATCCTACTGCGGTGGCGCACCTGCCAGACGACCTAGGACCGGACCTGGGATTCTATATCATATATACATATATAGATGCAACGCATTCGCGTATATAATGCGTATGTAGATATATAGAATATATATATATATATATATACAGTATTTACATGTTCGTATGGAAATATAATCATACATATATATATATATATATCCTACTGCGGTGGCGCACCTGCCAGACGACCCAGGACCGGACCTGGGATTCTATATCATATATATATATAGTTGCAACGCATTCGCGTATATAATGCGTATATAGATATATAGAAATATATATATAGAGTATTTACATGTTCGTATGGAAATATAATCATACATATATATATATCCTACTGCGGTGGCGCACCTGCCAGACGACCTAGGACCGGACCTGGGAACATCTATACATATATACATATAAATATGATCATATTTGTAAAATAGAGTATATACAGAGAATGTAGATCTATGTGGACGAAAACCAAAATAGTATATATACATATATATAACCTATTGCGATGGCACACCTGCCGGACGTCCTGGAACCGGACCTTGGATGATAATCATAATATGTATAAACATATATATGTAACATATGTATTCATTTATCCAGGTTCAAAGAGGTAAAAATGCCTTATTTCCATTCCCTGTTCATCATCAAGAAGATCTGTGTGGCGGATTTGCCTTTTTTCGGCTGGCTGTTCTCAATTTTCCCTAAGGTCGTCCATTTCGACGCAATGAATTGGCAATGGAGCGATAATCGTTTTGCATGAAGCGTGAAAGCTCCGAAAAACGACTGTGGTCAAACGGTCTTTGTCCCCAGCATCCACGCTGTCCTCCTTCGGACACCCACCATCTCGAGCAGTACAGGGTTAGTTCACCCTTTCTATTTCCTGACTGCAGCAAGTGTGGTCTCATCGCATGCTTGCAGTGACTAAATGGGCAACGGCCCCACTTACATGCCTGATCCAGACGAACTCTGAGACTTGGAGGAGGAGGTGGCTCTGCCGCCGCAGCAGTGTTGTCATCTTCGTCTTCCTCCTGAGAATAAGAAGCAACACCTGAGCACCAACCAGAATGTTCGCGGGTCAAGCAAGGCTCTGTTCTAGACCTCGGACGCTGTGGTCTTGACGTAAATGCTCCCTCAAAAACTCCACGTGGCCACGACGGCTGCTGCCTGGGACCAAGAAAAGGAGATCTGGATCTGTCTCCGCGGCTTGACGAAGACTGCGCGGGAAGCTCTTCTCCTGGAGAAGTAGCAGCAACACATTCCACCATGTCAGGCTGCACATCTTCGAGATCCAAAGCTTCCAGCCAAGAATCCAGAGATTCATCTGTCCATTTGAACGACCTGAACAAGAAGTCAGCCCACAAAGGCACAGCGGGCTCAAAGACACCTGCACGGCAAGTCCATGTCTGCGTATTCCATGCCTGCCAGTATGTTTTTAATTTTTCACGAATCTCATTCTTGTCCACGTTTTCCACCAAAGGTACTTCCACCACACTGCCCGGTGGCGGTCTCAAAGACCCAGACCGCCAACGGCGCCATCGCATCGGAGACTCTGGAGTATCCGAACTGGAATCCACATCGATGATCGGCTGCAGGCGTTGCACTTCAGGACTGTCAAGCACCTATCAGCAGTTAGACACCGTGAAAAAAAAAAATATCCAACTGTTCGAAAACAGTGGCTACGGGGGTGACGAAAAAAGAAGACTGAATCGCACGAAAGGCACCAAGGTCGGTCTTGTGGTCCGCGGAGGCGTCAGATCCGACATCAACGGCTACGATTCGACTCGTTAGTTAAAAATGACACTTGCCAGATACACTTTGTTGCAAAACATTGCATCATGCTACAGCGTAGAAATCCATGAGTTTGTTCCTGAATTATCATCGTTTCAAACATAAATATATTGCATGAATTTAATCGATCTTTTGTCACAAACAATGAGATGAGTCATGTATGACATGAGAACAACCTCTACCCTTGGGAGCCCATGTTGTTAGCGCAACAAAAGAGTCATGGATCCGATGAAGGGCAAACCAGTTGGTATGAAATTCTGAACTTTTGAATGTCAACATCACAGGCTTTACTTGACTTACTTGAACATAGAAACAAAAAAGGCGTTGGCATGGTATCAAATACTTACTTGAACGTTGCAGCGTAGCATCAAGAGCGGCTGGCATGTTACAAGAGACATGTTGCAGCGTAGCATCAAGAGCGTCTGGCATGTTACAGCGTACCCCTTGCCCCCCCCCCACCTCCCCCACCCCACCCGGTTCCCCAAAAAAAATCACATCATCCTTCGTGCACAAATTCTAACTAACGGGCAATACTTCTAACTAACGGGCCATACTTCTAACTAACGGGCAATACTTCTAACTAACGGGCCCAAAAAATTCTAACTAACGGGCCCATCTTCTAACTACGGGTGCACAAATTCTAACTAACGGGCAATACTTCTAACTAACGGGCCATACTTCTAACTAACGGGCAATACTTCTAACTAACGGGCACAGCAAAAAGTGTCATATTCCCCAGGGCCGGTAGGGGCGTCGTGAGCAAAAACAACATACAGAACTGGGCACTGTGATTATTGCAGACTTCCTTGGTGGTTCATGCTATGAATCGTAAGTGAGTTATGCCCCCCATCGAGCGTTTGGGAATCACCAGAGGACGACATATTCCCCACCTATCCGAACCACAACCCCCCCCAAACGTTCAATGTTTTCATGTCACCTGAAGTGTGTCCCAATGGACGATTCAGAAATCATAGCCCATTCCCATCACTTTGGGAAATCGCACTGAAACATTGAGATTGGGGGGGGTCAACATAGTGTGTGTTGCAGGGAATATGTTGTCCATCTACTGGCATCCCGTAGAATTGTGACTTTTATCATTGGCGCAATTTTCGTTGGTTAGGCGAACCCGCGGAACTGGCCAGTAAAACTCAAAGTCTTTGTTGGCTAGAGAAAGGAGGGTATTTTTTTGTGATTTCTTTTTTGTTTTCCAGCCTGGGGTAGCTTCCCTTGCTATTTGCTGCATTTTGGAGCTAGCATCTCTGATTTGTGTGCTATTTACTGCATTTTTGAGCTAAAGTCTCCCATTTTGCATGCCCACTTGGCTTTGGCTTTTGGCTTTTGGCTTCACATAGCACTTGGCTTTTGTTGGCTTTTGTCACCTTTGTGTGGCTTTTTGGCTTTGGTTTCACTTGGCTTTTGGTTTCACTTGGCTTTGGTTTTTGGCTTACGTGTTTTTTTCCCCTATACGCACTTCTGTTGAATGTATGTGTAGTATTGTAGTTTGCATCTAACATTTCATAATTTCATGTAATACGTTGCATGTAAACAGAGATTACATGTAAACGTTGCTACACTGCTGATGCCGCAGTTGATGCCACCATTTGGTGATGTCATGACTCCCATGTGGCAGATGTTGGGGGACTCACTTGACACTTCAAGTCGGGAACTGCCACGTTGGGAGCCATACGTGAAAGCCCAAGGAGCCAGGGTTCTAGAGTACAATTGCGCATCAGGGTTTTTCTTTCTTTCTTTCACTCGGTGAGAATAGGTCTTGCCATTCTGCTATGACCATCGAAGAAATTGATATACGCCATCAAAAAAATCGAAAAACATGAACAAATCTCTGAAACCATGGAAATCATTGAAGACCACCAAGAAATCGATGAAAACCATCCAGACATCGTTGAAAACAATGGACAAATTGGTGAAAACCAAAAAGCTGCAAATAGGCAAATTTTCGATTTTAGTTCCGAAATGCCGCAAATATCATGCAAATGAGAGATTTTAGCTGCAAAATGCCGCAAATAGCACGCACATGACAGACTTTAGCTCCAAAATGCAGCAGATAGCTTGCAAATCAGATTTTTAAACTCAAAATGCGACAGCTAACAAGGAACACTACCCTAGACTGCAAAACAAAATGTAGAAAAAAACCGCCCAAAAACCACCAAAAAATTGGTTTTGTCGCTTCAATCCCAATTTCTAGTGGATAGAATCCAAGTGTTGTACTGCTAGAACAACGAGACTTTCAGTCCATTTTTTCCCCTTCCATCCCCAATATTTTATGCAAATTGTTGCAGCTGGAAAATTCCATTTTTCGTTTTTTTTTCATGGCTTACAGGGTTTGTTGGAAAAACCACCGTTGATAATTGATTTCCCAGTTGTACACTTGCATTTGCAAGGGTTTGATTTCCCACTTATATACCCATTATATATCCTGTTCTTGCTGGTTAAATCCTCCATTGAAATCCACTAATCCATATTGATCCAGCTAGCCATGGAGCTGATGACCTGAGGCGAAGTCCGTAATTATCTTCCCATGATACATCCGCTATATTCCCATTTTCCCTAGTAATTTCCTCGTTTTTTTGATGGGTATCCTCCACTTCCGTTGCGATGATTGGAGGCTCGGTGACGTCAGCGCAACAGCCAGGACCTGAAGAGCCAGCAGCACCTGAGCGAAGCGTCGAAGCGGGCCATGTCCATCGATTACTGCCGAGAACAAGGTGCCAGGGCTGGGACCCGGGGATGACATCCAGCGGTGGCTGATACCGAGAACCCGGTAGGACAGCCTCGAAGTTTTCATTTTGATTTGCATTGATTGCAATTTGTTTGATTGCCAGAGGCTATATTTTGATTTTTTGGCAAAATATAGGTTTAAACAAAAAGGTGGGAAACTGGGAAATGAGGGAGGAAACATCATCGAAGTGACATCCTGGAAAGATTATTTGATCCTTTTTGGGGACTCCTATAGTAAAATCGAGGGAATCACAGAGTCATAGTTTTTTCTTTATTTTTTTCCCATAGTAATTTTCTTAGGTATGTTTAGACAATACTATTATTTTGTCAATTTGAGAATGACTTGGTGAGGCATTACTTGGATGCGCATCCCAAGCATGGTAAGTGGGTAATTAGTGACTAGGAATAACCCTTGGAAAAAAACATTGATAGCATCCATCAAACACACATCTAGAGCATACATCATTTATATCCCCATATCCGCCCTCTTCTTGATGGTTAGATCCGCAAAAACCAGAACTTTGTTGGTTTGGGTCCAATCGTATTTTTATTGGTTGATATTTCTTAGCAAATGTTATGAAAATGCATCATGGTTATATATATGTATATATATATATTACACCTTTGTTTCCCCATTGTAGCCCCATAACTTTGCCGGTCAAATCCCTCATAGTTATGTTGGCCTCCATGGTATTCCAATCGTTGTCGCTTCCCCACGATCGTTGCTTTGATGCCTTCACTTTTGTTGATTAGATCACGTGTAATTATTATTTTTTGATTCACCTGGTAAATCCATAGTCTGCCAATTGAAGAACAATCATTTCCCCATAATGGATGGTTTATCCCCATTTTTGTTGGCTATAGTCACCATATACGTTGATGAAACAATTTTTTGGGAGTTGTGATTTGTTAAACCAGCCAGCCTTTTTGTTGGATTTCCTATTTTTCGTGTTTAAACCCAATTTTTCATGGCAACCAGCCCCATTTTTGTTGGTTAACGGTTACCCTCTGGTAATTTAACAGTTTGCTATTGAAAATGGACCATAGAAATACTTGATTTACCTATTAAAAATGGTGATTTTCCATACTTTTTTCTATGTTTACCAGGCCGGGTAACCCCTATAAACCCTTAACTGGTTGGTGGTTTGGAACATGAATTTTATTTTTCCATATATGGGGAATAATCATCCTAACTGACTTTCATATTTTTCAGAGAGGTTGAAACCACCAACCAGATTACTATTCACCATCATTAACCATATAATAACCATATAATATTAACCATATATTAACAGTATATTAACGTTAACGAAGCACCGCGGTTTTCTCGCTGGTCCCCGGTAAGGGGCGCCTTCGCCGGTCCGGTGCAGGGAGCAATGCAGTGATGCGGTGGTTGCGTGGAACGCCCATCGATGTGAACTACGACTTCCGACGCTGGCGGAAGCACCAGGCCTGGTTGGCTCAAGACAAATGCAACAGATTTGATATTTATAGTATATGATACACTACATATAATATAACTATAAAATTACAATATTGCACATATATATATATATTATATTATATTATAGAAAAAATATTGTACGATGTACAAACATTATATAATAGTTTGATGAGGGTGGTTGGGATATATATATGATTAATAACTATATTCCCTACAACTATAGGTCCATTTATGGTTACAGACGTATATAGACTGCTGAAACCCTGAGATATCTCCACTCCCCGGCAAGGTGGCCACTCGACATTTGTTGCTGTGGACGCCGCGGAATGCGATGAGGTGTCGCAGGAGATTCATCAAGCGGAAATGTCGATGTATCAACTACAATATATATATATACATATAATAATAAATATATATATATGTATTATATTCATTGACTTTGGACTTTGGGTATGTTCAGTCATTTGGATATACAAAAAAGTAATATACCAAATGACTAAACACACCATGATCATATACATATATATATACATTATATTCATTTGGGTGCGTCTGAACATGGTGTTTATGATCAACAAAAGAAAACCATTTGAAAAACGGGATTTTGGGATGCCCAATTTTCAGGTCGAAGCTCATGTCATGGAAGGATTTCGTCCGTGATTTCGTTACTCAAAAATGGAGTCATTGGATGATCATTGAAACGGATGATAAGTCCTTTTTTTTAGAAAATGATCATGGGATGTAACTATTTGTTACTATTTGTTACTAATGATCATTGGATGGATGATGATTTCTTTCATTAAAACAACTAATGCAGCTTATCATTGAGTTGAGAACTGAGTTGGCATGACAAGAAGTAATCATTCTTATTGACTTATGATTCTTCAATGATTCGCTTTGAATTCTATCATCATCATGATTATGGACAAACACATTATTTCATGGGCAGATGAACATATAGTGAGATGTCATGGTAATATGCTGGGAGATAGTGGAATATACAGCCAGCAACATGATAGTTGCTTAGTTTTTGTGGATATTTTACCATCATTGACAGGTTTTTGACTGAATCAGCATCATCATTGATGCTATAATTCTTGGGCTTACTAGTGGTATCTTCTAGATAGTGGGGATCGTCATAATCCCGCTGGGTTTTTTCCTATGACAACCAACATTTTTTTGGGGTATTTTGGCACTGGGTAGGGTTTTACATCCACATTTGGTGGGTGTTTTTTTGGGAGTTTTTCGGTAGAACTTTTGGTCCATATTCCTGTTTTCCGGTAGCATTCAAATGTGTTTGTTTCCTCCTGAAGCTTCCATCTGTTTGTTGATTACTAAAAGTGATAGACTCACTTTGCCGACTTAATTGAGCCAGCATTGGATTACAGCAACCCCCCAAAAGATCGAAAACACCCACATTCCAACGACAAGAAGTACTGTACAGTACTGCGTTTTCTATGTTTTTTTTTGGGGGTCACTTCATTAAAACATGCCATGCCATCGAAAAAATCTTCAAGAAAAAAGCGTCGAAAAAATGGGACCCGGTCCGAATCGCAGATGGGACCTGCTCCGTCGACTTCTCTTTCCAGACCTGGCCTGGCTGGGACTCAACAGCGGCTTGCTCTGCGTCTACAACGCTCGGGAGCTCGGGGGGGGTTATTATAGGGTCGTTTCTGTTGGGAAGCTCAGGCGGTTAGTTAACGTTTGGGTTTATAGGGGATATCCTGTACAGTTACTATGTAGGTGTGAATGGGAAATCATCAAAGACAATTTTTCCAGCCATGTTTGATGAAAGCGGAGGATGGCCGACCAAAATTTATTTGATTTTAGTGATAAACACGGGGAATATAGCCAGAAACATGAGCACATCAGGCATTGAAGTGGGAAATATTGGAATGACCAAGCACTCGACATGACAGAAGTTTCGGACACCAGTTTTAATCAACATTTCAGATGTAGGAAGCAGACATGGCGCCCGTCATTTGTAATGCTACCCTCTGGTTGTGTCAAAATAGCTATAGAAAATCACGATCTTTAAGTTCGGTAAACCATCTATTTCTATGGGCCATATTGCATAGCTTTTTGTATGTTTACCAGAGGGTAAGTTTAGGTTAAGCCTTGGTCATTTACTGTAAAATGCACTTCACACTCATCATCATTTTGTCATCGCTGGTGAGTTTCACCACTTTTGTATCATAGGTCATCCATGATCATCCATGGAAAGTTGGACAATGATATGATGGTGACGTTAATAAGCCACGTTAATAAGCCATTAAAGTATGGGAGTATCCCTGGTAAGAAAGCCATTTTTTCCACATAAAGTTATCAAAAATGGGTTTCTCACCAGGGATGACAAAAATATGGGTTTCTCACTCACCATGGTGAATATGACAACCTAGAAAATGATGGGTATATAACCCACTATAACCCCTCTGGTTGAAAATGACCATAGAAATAGTGGATTCACCCATTATAGCATGGTGATTTACCCATAGTTATGTTAGTTTACCAGAGGGTAAAACTAGAGAAACTCTATGATTATCACCATCAGATCCACCATTCACAGCCCGAACTTCAAAAAGCCGGACAACTCAGATCCCAACGGTGGAAGTTGTCATCAGCTAAAACATTGTCAGATGATTATCCCAGTAATGATATATTTATCTATAATCTGATAATGGGATATGATATTTGTTATGATATATTAGTACCCAGTGTTGACTCATCTGATATGTGTCTAGAGTCTATATATATATATGTCTCATCTTCACCAAACCAGCAGACAATCCATTGATACCCTCTGGTAAACTAACGTAACTATGGAAAATCACCATTTTTAATGGGTACATCCACTATTTCTATGGCCATGGCTTCAATAGCAAACGGTTAAATTACCAGAGGGTAATCATTAGAATGACAATGAACAGTGATTGGTGAATGAACATGATCAAAAGATGGTTATCCCAATATCTTTCCAAACTTCTGTCAGATTGATCATCGCATGGTCTGGTGAAAGTTGTGAAATATTCGGCCATTATCACTATCCCATGATCTGTGAATTCACACTGGTTGATTTATCGTATATGATTGATATAGTTCTATCATTCAGCAATTAATTCACCCTATGATAACTAATAAGCTGTGTATTACCATGGTTTCCATATCAAATTTGTATTAACCATCATCTGTCATTTCACAACGGTTACCGGTTACCATATGTTCAGTTCTGGTCAGCTTTACTACAATATTTCAGCATACGTACCATGCCATGGTCAAACCTTGGATTGGATATGGTCATGAATCCATTTTTCATAGGTCATAGACATCATATCTCCATGGCTTTTGGATTGCCATGAAAGTTACCACTCAGTTACTAGTCCTACCAGGTGGGTTGACCGCTTGTTGAATGGGGCGAAGTCTCTATTAACCAAGCAGTGGGAAGAAAAGGACGTCTATGTCCACCGACTTAGCTAATCAATCAACTGGCTGTTTGACTCTTCCCAGGCGCAGCTAGCTACGGGCATCTTATCCCTGCCCCTGGCCACTCGTTGAAAACTGGCTTCACCAAGGTGTTGGTTGTGGCTTAAAAAATGGGCAGAAATGGGGCTTCAGTCATCCGAAATGGTGTTAAAAAAATCTTTTAACCAGGCTATTGGTCATTGAACAAATATCAATGAATATCAGTTTTCATATCACACAATAGGCTTCATGACATGTGACATGTGTCTCATGAATATGACACATTATCATAGAATATCAATGAAGCCACTTTCGTCGTTTCCCGGCTCCCCCAAGGTGATCATATGCAGTCAGTGATAGTCAGTGATAGTAATACAGTACCGGAAAAAGGATAGAAACTCGAGGAATCTACCACTATTCTTTCATGGTATTTTAAGCGGCGTTTTTTGTCTTTATATTGAGTCGCCGACATGGCGGGTGTCATCCTTATATTACATATTATTATATCAATTATATATATTATATTAATTATACATATATATATATATTATATCAATTATATTATATTATACTATATTATATTATATTATATTTTATTTTATTATATTATACTATTTTGTATTATATTATATTATATTATGTTATGTTATGTTATATTATATTATGTTATATTCTATTTATTATATATTATATTTTATTTATTATATATTATATATTATTTATTATATATTATATATTATATATTATATATTTTATATTATATATTATATATTATATATTATATATTATATATTATATATTATATATTATATATATTATATATATTATATATATTATATATATTATATATATTATATACATTATATATATTGTATATTATATATTATATATTACATATAATATATAATATATAATATATTATATATTATATATTATATATTATATATATTATATATTATATATTATATATTATGTATTATATATTATATATTATATATATTATATATTATATATTATATATTATCTATTATATATTATATATTATCTATTATATATTATATATTATATATTATATATTATATATATTATATTTTATATATTATCTATTATATATATTATATATTATATATTATATATTATATAATATATATTATATATTATATATTATACAATATATATTATATATTATATATTATATATTATATATTATATATATTATATATTATATATATAATATATTATATATTATATATTTTATATTATATATTATATATATTATATATTATATATTATATATTATATATTATATATATTATATATTATATATATTATACATTATATATTATATATTATATATTATATATTATATTATATTATATTTTATTATATTATATTTTATTATATATTCCATCAATTTTCTCTGGTTCAATCCAATATCGGAATTTTGCTGGGTTTGTATCCTCCAATGTATCCAGTTCTATCCCAGTTCTATCCCATTGTGACCAAAAATGGTTAATTCCCATGACATGTTGGTTATAGTCCCATATACCATATGGATGTGGGTCAAAATGGAAGACCTAGGGGACCACAGATGTTAGTCTAGTTTAGTATTAACCATCCAATTATTGGGGTACCTAATTTTGACCCATACCCATATTGTTCTTCATACTTCTGAAATGACATATTTTCTTGGTTAATTCCCATAAACTCAATTCCCATGGGTTTCGCATTTATAGTTGGTTAAAATCCATTGCAATGATGGTTGAATCCCAGCATGATTAACCATATGATCATGCTTATCATCTTTTTTGCGCCTTTAATCCCTATTGATCTTGTATTCCATCAGAAATCCCCATCAGAAATCCCCATAATATCCTCAATGTATCCCCATGACTGGCGAATGTTGGCGACTTCCCATAGGTGACAGTGACCATGCCTTCCTTCGCCTTGGGATTGCTGATTACCTTCAAAACTCAGAGCGGGCACCTCTGGCGCAGAACATCCAGTGGGTGCTGGTGAAAGAGGAGGTGAAGATGGATTGAATTTTACATACCCTCTGGTGAACTAACATAGCAATTGAAAATGGCCATTTATAGTGGATTTTCCCATTAAAAATGGTGATTTTCCATTGCTATGTTAGTTCACCAGAGGGTAAATATACCCGCTGGATCCCTCTGGTAAATTAACAGTTGGACCCTGATTTTCATCACCAATTTTGAGTGGAAACTAATCCAACCCTGAAAATCTGGCAGGGTTTATGTTAATTTACTGGTAAATCATATAAGTAAAATAAGTCTGTATTTCTGAGGACTTCTCCGTGTTTTTTTCGAAGTGGGTCATGACCAATCCTGGGGTAATCAAACATGACAATGGGAAATCACCATTTTAAATAGATGATATTCCCGATTTAGATGCCCAATTATATATTTTTTCCAGTATCATTTTGATTCCAGGAGGGTATATATTTATATGTTTGTATATATTTTTTTCCAGTGTCATTTTGATTCCAGGAGGGTATATATTTATATGTTTGGAGTATCACCAGTTTATTTTTATTTTTCAATGAGTTTTAAACCACTTACGATTCCTTTGATGCATATGCAAGCAGTGACCATGATTTGGGAAAACACATCCACAGTCCAACGATCAGTCATAATTTTCCCTTGAAAACATAAAACATAGACATTTTGTGAGATATCACACCTTTGGGCATCCTGAAAGGTATGAGCATATCATGTTGGTTTTTGATATTGCCCCTAGAGGAATAATTTAAAAAAATAGTGGGATAACATGGTAGTAACAATATATTGGATAGATGGGATACTTCGAGATAATTATATCCCATTCTATTCCCATAGGCTTGGTTAGTCATCACCATTAGACAGGGCATCCCTGTCTAAGAGTCTAAGGTATGAACGCTACATCGAAGCTCGGACCTTGTGGGAACATCTCCTGCGTGACCCTTGGCGGAGCGAGCAACGTGGCGTTGCTGATGAATTGGTGAGAAAACCCTCTGGTAAACGTACAAAAAACTATGGAAAATCACAATTTTTAATGGGAAAACTCACTATAAATGGCCATTTCCAATAGTTTTTTGTATGTTTACCAGAGGGTAAATCCGCAAAGAAATGTGAGTTTTGGTGGGTAAACACACGGATTAACCAGCAAACACCCGGATTTAACGCATCAAAGGTGATTCTCGCAGCGAAGGCATTTTTTTGGGGGGGGAAGAAGGCAACAATGATGGGGATTTGAATTGATTTAGCCTTTCGTCACTAGCAAACAGGCTGAATGATAGGGACAGGTGATTATTGTTTGTAGATTTTTGTGGGGAACATATGCTCTGTTTGCGTTCGCAGTATTAGAGGCAAAATCTGTAGGATTTGCCCCCTATACAAAGGTCAAAATCCATGAGTGTTCTGTTGAAATTTCCTTCAATTGGCCCAATGACCCAAACTGATTTATCCAATTATTAATGCACCCTCGGAATTCAACGCGGAGCACCAAAATGGCCAGATGCAAGTAAGTACGGAAGACCATCATCCAGACCCCGTTTTTCGGGTTCCATGTTGGATTTGGGGCGAAACCATTTGACGTATGTGTCAAACATTTTGATATGTCAATGATAATTTTACATAAATCCATACTGACTAACCAACAAAATAGTTTTGAACTTAAAATAAGCCAAGAATGATCGACTAATTGATGAGCTATTTATTGATATTTGTCAAGCTTTATTTATGTCTCACGTAAACATTGTCAAGTATTGATTGAAATGAAGTTGGAGCAATTAACAAAAAATATCTGCTTGTTTGTTCCGGAGGTTTATGTTCTGTCCGAATATACAATTATCTATCTAGTGGTTTCCAAAATTTTCATGGTTGGTGTATATAGCATGTTATCCAATATTATCCAGTATAATATCCGATTCCATTCCCTGATTGTTGGTTGTATCCCCATTTTTTGGAAACCCATTTATGGAACCCAGTCATGGTATATGAGTTTCCCCAATTAAATCTCATCCATGTGTTTTTTCATTTACTTTACATCTCAACCACTACTCCTCATGATTTTTCAACTAACCATGTTTATTTCATATCTTGAAATTGTCATTTTTTTTGTTCTTTTTCCCCTTATGGGCCTATACTATACCCTATGGTAAATAAACATAGACCCTGAAAATGACAAATTTTTAGTGGAAACTAATCTTCCAACCCCCATATGCCAGGGTCTATGTTAATTTACTGGAGGGTAAATACCCCATTCATTTCAAGCCCCAAGTCCTGAGGAGAGCCGCTCGTTATCCTCACGGATTCTCCTCCGCATCAGCGGTCAGGGCGTTGAAAAATCCCCGGCGGTCTGTGATGCGTCGGGGGTTCCAGACATGTGGGGGGTATGTTGGGGGGGTTGAGTGGATCATGGGAAGATCATGGGGAGATCATCAAAATCATGGCTTTAGAACTAGAAAAAATCAACTATGGTTGTTTATAGTTGGTGAAGAACGGACATACACATGTGGATTCGACCAGCATGATTGGGGATAAGACAGGGATATATGGGATTTAAAGCCAACGATATGATATCTTTAAGTATTTCTCGTCATCAGACATGGCTCAAGTTACCTATGAAATTACCATATGCCTGGGGGAATAAACATCCATAAATCCCAGCTATTTTAACATCCATTATATAACCAACTATTTTAACATCCATTCACCAGCTATGACTTAGGGTACCATATTTGGGTACCGTTAGGTTTTGACCCATGAGCACATGGTGGTCATCGATCGCCTGGAAGATCTTGAGAAAAACTATTGAGCTTGCTCTTCAGCGAACTATTGAGATGTCCAATTTTTCCGTTGAGTTAACATCAGTTACAGTAACTATTTCAGGTATCCCAATTTTTCCCCAACAGCGTAAGCTAATGGGGTCTTCAGCCCAGAATAGCTCCTGTGCGCACTGGTGCAGGCGCCGGGTCAGGTTCAACGAGGTTCCGGAGAAGGTTCAGAAGGTTCCGGAGAAGGTCTGGCAGGCTTTGGTGCAGAGCCAGGTCACGTTCAACAGGGTTCCGGAGAAGGTTCCGGAGAAGGTTCCGGAGAAGGTTCCGGAGAAGGTTCCGGAGAAGGTCTGGGAGGCTTTGGTGCAGAGCCAGGTCAGGTTCAACAGATTCCGGAAATCCGGAGAAGGTTCTGGAGAAGGTCTGGGAGGCTTTGGTGCAGAGCCAAGTCAGGTATGCGGGGCACCAGCATGGAAAAAATGATATTGTATTTTTGCCAACTGATGATTTACAAACTTACCTAATATTCCCAGGTGGTGCAAAGAACCGGTCCGCTGACAGGGCTTGTAGCCTCATCTATTTGCTGGTTTAAGCTTGTGCGTGTAGGTTTGGGTAAATATGGGCAATAGGATTGATTGAATCTGTTTCGCTTTCTGGTTTGGTGCGAGGGTGTTGTTGCAAAGCCTGGCGGCCATGAGGGTTACAGATAGTAGTGGCCCTCAACAAATACCACGGAAAACAATTGCCTTTCACTTAGTCTATGGGGAGCATAGCCGTTCTAGCCTTAGCCTAATGGAAACATGTCGTCCGGTTTGATTTCGAAGTAGTGGTACATGTAGTAAACGTTCGCGCCCATGTGTGGGGAACATCGTGGAAGTTATTTTTGGTCATTTGATCCATTTCCATTTGAACAGTTCATTGGAAGTAGTTCGTATGTAGTTCTCCATACTGCATGGAAAAGGAGTCTTTGAAGCCAATGACCTACAGCATTACACGCAATTGCCGTTTTTTTCAAACATTCCAACTGTCGTCCAACGTAACTTTAATTTAAACAGTACTAACAGCATGAGTCCCTTTATCAACATTCGACATTCGCCTTAGCAGCACTGCAGCACCGTCCTTGTTTACCACCACTACCCTGTGAACACTGCGCTACTATCTCCCCAGCACTTCGGTACCATTTTACCACTGGTGGTCATAAGCAATGTCCTACCATTTTGTAAGCAGCTACTGACATTGTTGCTTTTTTGTTGGGTCTGTTGCTTTTCTACTTGGAAACGTACGGCTACCTGCCAAGCCCAACCCCGCTTGGAAACATAAACTGCAGAACCGACGGCAATGCCACGAAAACAGCCCAAAGAGGCTACAACTTCCTACGGGAACACTTTTGGGAGGGCCTGCGCAGCCCCCCCCGCAGAGAAAGAACCATGGCAAGGCATGTATCGCACGGTGTTTGACCAGGCAGAGTTTGTCAAGGCATGTGAGAAGTTGTTCCCGGCAACCCTTACACAGCTCCTAAACGGAGCAGAGCCGCCAGTGCCAAAGAAGAGCGTGGGGGTCATCAACGCATGGCGAAGGCACCTTGGTGATTGATGATTGCAAGCCCTAGATATCTATTCATGAATTTTCTTCACCCAGAACGCTCATATGCATGATATATACACATCTTTCTTTCTTTCTTTCTATCTATCTATCTATCCATCCATCCATCCATCTATCCATCTATCCATCGATCCATCGATCCATCGATCCATCGATCTGTCGATCCATCGATCCATCGAACCATCGATCCCTCGATCCCTCCATCCCTCGATCCATCGATCCATCGATCGATCGATCGATCTATCTATCTGTCTATCTGTCTATCTGTCTATCTGTCTATCTGTCTATCTGTCTATCTGTCTATCTGTCTATGTGTCTATCTGTCTATCTGTCTATCTGTCTATCTGTCTATCTGTCTATCTGTCTATCTGTCTATCTGTCTATCTGTCTATCCGTCTATCCGTCTATCTGTCTATCTGTCTATCTGTCTATCTGTCTATCTGTCTATCTGTCTATCTGTCTATCTATCTATCTATCTATCTAGCTATCTATCCATCTATCTATCTATCTATCTATCTATGTATCTGTGTATCTGTATCTGTATCTATGTGTCTATGTATCTATGTATCTATGTATTTATGTATCTATCTATCTATCTATCTAATCTTTTCTTTTCTTTTCTTTTCTGTTCTGTTCTTTTCTTTTTTTTACTTTACTTTTCTTTTCTTATCTATCTACCTATCTACCTATCTACCTATATACCTATCTACCTATCTACCTATCTACCTATCTACCTATCTACCTATCTATCTATCTATCTGTCTATCTATCTATCTATCTATCTAATTATCTAATATCTAATCTATCTAATCTATCTAATCTATCTAATCTATCTAATCTATCTAATCTATCTAATCTATCTAATCTATCTAATCTATCTAATCTATCTAATCTATCTAATCTAATCTAACCTAATCTAATCTAATCTAATCTAACTATCTATCTATCTATCTATCTGTCTATCTATCTATCTATCTATCTATCTGTATATCTATCTAAAGATATACACGGGAGAATGCTTTCTTGGCATGGGTTGTATATGTCGATGGATTTCTTCGCTCTGTGTATCTAATCATGGAAAAGGGCCATTTGACATACATCCTTGTAAGTTGTTTTACCAAAACGCAAAAGTGTATCCTAAATCTAAATCTGAACGAATATTGATGCGCTGTTGCTGTCATGGAAAGGGAAATTGTAACTAACGCTCTTACAAAGCGGGGCGCCGAGGTGGCTAAGTTGGCTCCGCTCCAATATCTGGTGTTAACGATGCTTCCAATTATAAAATGATTTTGTGAACCGACGTAGCTTTCTAGGAGGCCACGCGCTGCTGCGTATTTTTCCACAGACGTTCAGCTAAGGCTGGGCAAAGAATCCAAGCTCAAAGCCTTGGAAGAATTGAACTTATACAAGTTCAAGACCGCATGGGCCGAGAAGACGGAGGGTGACGCAGACAAATTTGCCGATGAGCATGTGAAAAGGCGACGGCTTGGGGAAAAACTAGACGGTCCCATTCCCCCTGGATGGTGTGCAGCTGTCCTGCTTCCATTGGCATCTAGCAGAGTCTCGTTGGAGCTCGGGGTGCCCGTGTACTGCATCAACTGGGAGGACGGCTGCTTTTACATAATAGGGTGCAGCCACAAAGTTCTTTTAAAATACACGGATTGGATGAGACAAAGGTGTTGCGGGTCCTTGTATTCCAGCACGGGTCAGTATATAAAGCTGGGGAACAGCACGCCCGGCCCCAAGACTGACTTTGTAAAGCCGTGCTGGGTCTGGGCCATGTAGCCCAAGGCCACATCGAGGAGCTTGCTTTTGCTGACGGGCGCCCACCCATCCGGCCGCTCCTGCATGCATGCGTGGGAAAAGAGGATGGGCATGTCTACTATGCGAGCAAAATGCTGCATGGTAGCCCCTCAGCGGTGGCGGTGCTGGGGGCAGCCCCGCACATGCAGGCCGCGTGCAGCCGAATGCGATTGCTGCTTTCTTCACGCACCCAATGGCAGGAGGTCACCCTTACCCAGGGGTTCCGGAGAAGGTTCCGGAGAAGGTTAAGGTCTGGGAGGCTTTGGCGCAGAGCCAAGTCAGGTTCAACAGGGTTCCGGAGAAGGTTCCGGTTCAACAGGTTTCCGGAGAAGGTTCCGGAGAAGGTTCCATTGGTGCAAAGCCAGGTCAGGTTCAACAGGGTTCCGAAGAAGGTTCCGGAGAAGGTTCCGGGAGGCTTTAGTGCCCCAGGTCAGGTTCAACAGGGTTCCGAAGAAGGTTCCGGAGAAGGTCTGGGAGGCTTTGCTGCAGAGCCATGTCAGGTTCAACAGGTTTTCGGAGAAGGTTCCGGAGAAGGTTCCGGGAGGTTTTGGTGCAGCGCCAAGTCAGGTTCAACAGGGTTCCGGAGAAGGTTCCGGAGAAGGTGTGGGAGGCTTTGGTGCAGAGCCAGGTCAGGTTCAACAGGATTTGCGACCATTTATATAATTGACGGAAACCCAACGGAGGTGTTTCCAGCGCTTGGCTTCGCAGCACGCTTCCGAAAGATTTGTAAAAATAAAACGTTGCGGCTGTTGGGGATACCACCGAAGCTTATTTGGGATCAATTTTTACTTTTTGTCATTGAACTCAGGCAATGCTTGCAGCACTTGAATTCCATTTGAGAATATGTAAAGACGTGGCCTTCAAGGTCACCTCTTCAGGTCACAGTTGAACAAGCCAATTCTTGTGGGTTCTTCCATCAATGTTGTCTATCCCATCATATTCCAATGTTGTGGTTATCCCATCATATCCCATCATGCCCATCATTCTTCTTATTTCTGGTTTGGGAAGTAAGAACTGATCAGTCTATCCCATCATATCCCACATATTCATCAAAATTCGGTGATTTTGACACCAGAAAATAGAAGCACGGTTGTGTTGATCATATTCCCGATCATATGTCCACTAGAAAGAACACATTGTCCCACTAATCAAATCGTTGAAACCTTTCCCACCAATCAAAACAACGTATTTAAACCCCGTCACATTCCATACTTATGAAACAATATCGGCATTCCTTGACAACTCATATACCATATTGATTCCATCAAATACCCATATTGATTCCATACTTATTCCGTATTCCTATCATAACATAACAATCCATAATATCTCATCAAATCCCCATATTTATGCCCCATTTTTTTCTCCCTTCTATGGTGTATTTGTGAACAATATTTATGACAGAACCCAAAATATGAGGTGATCCTCAAATTCCTGACCAGAAGTGACTCATCAATAATAACGTCATTTAATGATGAATATGATATATTACGACCATGTTATGATCATAACACAATAATAATAACATGGTATAATACTATCTATTGACATTTCAAAAGTCATAAGGTGATCCCATAATATTTCGTAATACCCCATAGTTTATGGCTAATATGTCTTTCCCTCCAGTAATTTAACATAGCTATTGAAAATTGCAATTTATAGTTGTTTTACCTATAAAAACAGGGTGATTTTCCATAGCTATGTTAGTTCACCGGAGGGTACCATAATTCAATGGATTGGTTTTGTTGTGAAAATTTACAGGAAACCATGGTTTTTTACTATCATTGTTACGAGGGTTTTTCTGTAATTTTTCCCTCCAATCCATTGAATAATCCATAATCCATCATTATGGAATATAACTATATATGTATATAACATAATCCATCAACCGTCAACCATAATCCATAATCAAAGTCAAATGTTGGTAAATATTCCACACATATCATTGTAGTCATATAATCATAGGTTCCATTGATGAAATCCATATCATTACTAGCTAGATTATCAATATCATTAATAGCTAGATTATGGATATTAATTAGTATTGTAATAATATAATCATAGATTCCATTGATGATTACTAATATGATTTTATAATTACAATCCATTTCAAGCCATGGATTTCCAGGCAGCGCCGCGCGGTGAAACTCGTCACCTCCTTTCCGGTGGCCTTGAAGTATCACCTCACGGAGGACGAAACGGGACGGGACGGAAAAACCATGGGAAAAACGTGGGAAAATCTGGAGAAAACAGGGGAAAACCATGGAAAAAACCATGGAAAATGCTGTTTGATGTGAAAATCATGGGAAACTCTACGAAGTAAATGGAGGTTTCTTGATGGGATCATTCGAACTCAACGAGGACAATTTCCAGGCACGTTTGATTACCAGAAGGTAGAAACAGTTGTTTTGGTGATGTCCCAAAAACGATTTTGGTTGGTTGATGAAACACGATTGCAACCACCTAAAGTTGTCTGATTAAAAAAACATAAGGTCCAGTTGGTTGATCCCACTTGAATCTATAGGTGGGTTAGTTCGCCCCAGATACAACCTATAACTAAGTGGACTAAGTGGATTAACCCATCACTAGGTGGACGAAACCTATTGGATTAACCCATTTTTTCTTGGTGGATGAACCCATCTATAGTCCCATCTGTCTATGTCTATGGGTGAACTCACCTAGGAGACAAGTAGGGTGAATCCTGGAGGTGACACTGGTTGCAAAAGGTGGGAACTTAGGTGGTTTTTATGGTTGAACATGGATGTTCTATTTTTTAAAATAGCAATGACATGTTCTTTTTGATGTGCTGAAACTCCAACAGAACATGTCTGTGAGTATCCAATAGAACTTGAGACAATTATCCCCCCAAGTTAGATCACCATGTTTTCGGAGATTCAGAGGGCTTATCCTCTGGTAAATGTTTACAAAAAACGAACTGGAAAGATCCACCATTTTCAATGGGTAAACCATCTATTTCGATTAGGGCCATTTTCCAGTTTGTTTTTTTGTATGTTTACCAGAGGGTATCCCATATACCCTCCGGGAATCAAACAAAACAATTTGAACTCCGTTGTAATTGGAGGTTTTCATAGGAAGTGTGATTGCCAAGGGTTGTTCATAGATAAGCCATGAAAAAAACCTGATAAATCATTCTTTTATTGATTATTAACATATATTATAGTACATTATATATATATAATATGTATATGTATATATTTATATGTAATATACATATTAGTGAACCTTATGCATAATAGCAGATACACGATTAACAACCTTACTCCCCATATGGAGGTTTCCTAAAATAGGGGTACCCAAATCATCCATTTCCATAGGATTTTCCATCAAGAAAACCATCCAGCTATTGGGGTACCCCCATGACTTAGGAAACCGCCATATAAATCCCAAGAGTTTGAAATTACATACAAATACATCATATTAAATCCCATATACCCTCTGGTAATTTAACATAGCTATTGAAAATACCCCAGTTATAGTGAGTTTTCCCATTAAAAATGTTGATTTTCCATAGTTTTTTGTATGTTTACCAGAGGGTAAATTCCACATAAATCACATATAAAATCCCATATAATTCCCATGTCCATAGGTCCATCCCCATCAACCTTGACCGCGAAAAAAATCGGCAGGATGGATGTAATCCCCATATTCAGCTTGGCCTGGGTTCCTGGATGCCGAAGATTTTTATCGACATTTACCCGGCCTGGTAAACATACAAAAAAACGATGGAAAATCACCATGCTATTAATGGGAAAACTCACTATTTCACTGGGGTATTTGTTCAATAGCGAAGTGTTAAATTACCAGAGGGTATGTTAAACATTGTTTTAAACAGAATGGATTTATTTTTCTGGATTTAACACATGGATTATCCAGTTTAACACATGTCAGATAAATGGATTTGACATGTTATTTTAATAAATGGATTTGAAATGGAATTTTAATGGTTTATTGAAGTTTATTGGGTCATTGAAATTCGACATTTCTAGTTTTTTTTTTGATAAATGCTTGTAATCGGTTTTTCTAGGGTTTTTAGAGGCAACATCAATGGATCTAATTTGGATCAATGATGGTGGATTCGTTTCTTGGGAGTATTTTCGACATTGGTAAATTCTGTTCTCTTCACCAGTATGAAACACGGATGGGGCCCCGGGCATTTCCGTGGCTTGAATATAGCTAGCGTAGTGTGATTTTGTTTTTTTTGACAAACCCAGTCTGGTAACCAAAACAAAAACCACTTCATGTTGTGGCTACATATTACACGCATATCAGGATGGTTAGTGAAACTATTAAACCATGTTAAAGCATGATATCTTCCGAGCATTTTGATGGTGAAGCCGCTATTTTTTTGGATCGCCGGGATAGCCATTGGAAAACATGTTTTCACCATCCAAGTATTCTGGTACCGAATTTCGACCCTGCCCATATAAAAAAAAAAGATACTTAATCTGGTTTGGTTAATATTAGATTAGACTTAATAATATGGTATATTAATATGGTTTATTATAATAATCTGGTTTATTAATATGCTATTAGAATCTGGTTAATCTTTACTGTACCTGATTGAATCAATAGCATTAGTATTGTGATGGGTTTGATTCTTACAGGGCTTGGTAAGTTTGGGGATGTTGAACATCACCAACCAATGAAGGTAGAACCAATTGTCCTTTTTGTTGGGTGATGTGAAAGATCAGTACATTTACCAAGCCCGTGTTAAATCATCCATATCTACTTGTACCTATCTCAATGTCTTGTCATATCGTATCTTATATATCTTATATTCTCTTTTGCTGTTTGATATGATCTAATCTAATGCAGTCCAGAGAATCTAATCTAAATCTAACCTAATTCCAATGCACTCAAACTAATTTGATGGACTGTCTCCTATTTCTTTTCGGCCCAGCGGCTCAAAGTTCAGCAATGCTTACCCCGTGATGCTTTAGGATGCCATCCCACTAGGAGGACCTTGATTTTTGCAGTTGAGACCTTTTTTTTTGTTGCTTGCTTGAATTGTGAGATATCTCCCATGCTGCTTATATAAACCTTGTTTGGGTAGGTGAATGGCTTCCATACTTCGCAGTGAGATGAGCTGCCACATCTCAAAAAATACTGGGCATCTAAGCTTCGCCTAAGTGGTTTCCACAAATCATCAAACATAGTGAGTTTTCCCATGAAAAATAGTGATTTTCCATAGTTATGTTAGTTTACCAGAGGGTAACTTGGATGATGACCCCTCCACCATTTTCCACATCGCAGCTTCTTTTCTTGGAGAAAAACATTCCACATCTCCAACATTTCGGAGTCAAAAGTCATCCAAAAGTCAGTCGTATTCGGAGTCAGCGCCATGGACCTGGACAGTGAGGAAGAAGCCTTGGATCTCATTGTGCAGCTGCATCCCAGCATTCCCCCCATCCCGCGCACGCGCTGGACAGGGCCCATTGCGATGAGGGGACGATCACCGAGAGGGAGAGCCAGGGGACTCTTGGACAAAGTCTTGGAGTTTTTGCTGGAAAAAAACACCATGGTAAGCTGTGTTTCTTGGAGACCCCCATTTTTTTTATTAGGATTTGTTATTTTGCTTTGATTTTTGAATACATCCAGTGAGTTTTCGAAGGAGTGATCAAGGTTGGGTTGATGATACGATGGAGGGTGCGGGTTTATTGATTTTACTGATCAGTTAGGGCGACCATTTCCAAGTTGGAGGGTAACCCTCCCAAGAACAATCCAGCACAAACACGGTAAAAAATGCTCTATGGTCAAGGGCCGAGCAGAGCGCAAGAGCCTGGAATCTTACAACTGAATCTAACTGGCCAGAAATGGGGACATATGAATCTAGCCAGCTCTTTTTTGGTTGCAGGGTATCCCATATTTGCCACAGTGGTGTGCAAGTTACAAACAAAGGTTTCTGCTTTTAAGAACGAGTATGTGATGCAACAATCAAGGTGCCAATGATTGAGAACCGTGGGTATAACTAGAGGAAATCGCTATCCCAGATGTCATGGGGCCAGAATGATGGACCTGAAGGTGGTGACTGGATACTGTCAGGGGTTGCTACATATGTTCCCCCAAAAATGCGTGCCTGGCTGAGGCAAAGGCTTTGGAAAGGGTGAACCAGCTGCAGTAGCCAGCGCGGCTGCGAGAATGTGGCTTGATCCGACCTAGAAGGGATGGCCCGAAGTGGTTTTTGGTTGCAAAACCCAAAGTCTGGAGGCTTTTTCCAAACAGTCTTGTGATTCAGCTCCTGATTTTTCTGATTGAATGCTGATTTTTGATGGTTCCATTGTAAGTTTCATCGAATTCTTGTTGCTTGACCCCTTTCTTTGGCTGGTTCACTGGTGGTTGAGATACCAAACCAGCAGAGCACCATCGGTTGCATCCCCATTCAGTTGGTTAAATCATGTTAAATCCAACTTTGAATGGGTGTAAATCCCCAGTTAGTCGAGCCCCAGTATTTCGATGGGTGAAATCTCGATTTTCGCTTTGATCATCAGTTCAATCCCAGCTTTTTCACAGCTTTTTCATAGCTTCAACCAGCCTTTTCCCCCGTTGAAATCACCGGTGAAACCTTGTGACATCCCCAGCTTTGAACGGGGCACCGGCCCTATGCCCCGGGCCCAAGGTGGGCCTCAGAGATGCTACAGCGGCTCAGTCGCTTCGAGCGGCGCCGGAGGGATCGGAGGGATCTGCACTTGACGAATCTGGAGAAGCTGAAGCGGGTGAGGCGTGGAGAATATCACATATACGTATATATATATATATATGGTGCAGCGTTGGCCAGCCCCCCTCCCCCCCCCCACCAATGGGTATGGGTGGACAGTATCCCCCCCCCCTGTGGCCTGTGGTGGTGGTATGGTTCTTCTGGTCCCCCCCCCCTGTGGCCTGTGGTGGTGGTATGTGGTGGTATGGTATGTTGGTATGTTGGTATGTTGGTATGTTGGTATGTTGGTATGTTGGTATGTTGGTATGTTGGTATGTTGGTATGTTGGTATGTTGGTATGTTGGTATGTATGTAGGTATGTATGTATGTATGTATGTATGTATGTATGTATGTATGTATGTATGTATGTATGTATATGTATGGAATGTAAGGTAAGGTAAGGTAATGTAAGGTAAGGTAAGGTAATGTAAGGTAAGGTAAGGTAATGTAAGGTAAGGTAATGTAATGGTATGTATGTATGTATGTACGTAGGTATGTAGTATGTATGTATGTATGTATGTATGTATGGAATGTAAGGTAAGGTAATGTAAGGTAAGGTAATGTAAGGTAAGGTAATGTAAATGTATGTATGTATGTATGTACGTAGGTATGTAAGTAGGTAGGTAGGTAGGTATGTAGGTATGTATGTATGTATATACACCACCACAGGGGCATCATACCCCCCCCCATCCCATTGGGCGGGGGGGGTGGGAACACGGGACACGGGACCATATATATATAATATAAATATATAATATAAATATTATATTGGTATTAATATGATATCGCAGTTCCAATATATCCAATCCATTAATATATTATCCGAGTTTTGGATATATTGGAGAATGGATTGGAAAATATATTGGATGGTCTATGGGTCATATTCCGCCTGACACAAAAATCTGTACCACCCCCCAAAGAGATGCAGAAAAGTGTGAAACCAGGATGTTTGATCGATTTTTTTCGAAGAGATGTTCCCTTTTTTTTCCAGGTTTCCAAGGTATTTTTTAGACAGGATATGATCCTAAAGCAGGATGGGTCTAGGAAGGATCAACTTGGAGGGAAATTCTCAATCTTCAATGTTGGTTGTGGATCCAATTACAACCCAGAAATATTACCCTCTGGTAAACTAACATAACTATGGAAAATCACCATTTTTAATGGGTAAATCCACTATTTCTATGGCCATTTTCGATAGCTATGTAACAAATTACCAGAGGGTATATCATCATTTACCCCCCAAAATGGTTTGTTCATCATTTCTTCCCAGAATGGGTTGGCTGAATGCCCATTTTGTCTGGTCATGTCCAATGTATCATCGTGAATCACCATTGTCCCTACAATAAATCCCCACTGTTGATCGCAAATCCTCCATTTCACTGTAGGGATTGTAGGGCCCTAAATTGTCCTAAATTCTCCCATCATTTGATGATGACAGGCCGCGTGAGAAAGGAGGCCAATGCATCATCAAGATGCTTGGTACCCTCTGGTAATTTGTTACATAGCTAACTGGAAAGATCCACCATTTTTCATGGGAAAATCCACTATAAATCACCATTTTTAATGGGAAAATCCACTATTTCTATCACCATTTTCAATAGCAAACCGTTAAATTATCAGAGGGTAGATTCTGCTGGGAGGAACCTCCGGAAAAACCCACCGGATTTCACGATCCGGGGCTGAATTAATTTTTCCAGCGGGTTTGCTTATGGTTTTTGATATCTTTTTATCGAAGATGTCTGGTGATTTTAACCAAGGGTATTGGTTATATACCCTCTGGTAATTTGTTACATAGCTATTGAAAATGGCCATTTATAGTGAGTTTTCCCATAAAAAATTGTGATTTTCCATAGTTATGTTATTTTTACCAGATATATATGGGATAATAGTGTGTATATATCATATTATATCTATAGCATGGTGGTTTAACCAGCCAACGTCTGCGACTTTTCCAAAAATTGGAACCACACCAAAGTGGAATTTGCCACCTGAGCCACTTTGGGAAGACACATGAAATTCGGTTGCAAAACGACACCATGACCTGATTTTTGAGGGTCATTATTTCGCCATAGGAATCAGCAGACACCCCAAAAAGATGGATTTTATGAAATTCGGGTTGAGGAATTTCTACGGGTTACCATTGGTATTTTCATGTGGGATTCACAAAAAATGCCATAAACATCCATAAACTATGCCCAATAGAGGTTTATTATATTGGATATACCCCTAATGGGTTTAGTATGACCCCCAGTGATGCTGGGTATTCATGGGATTGTTTGAGGATGCTAGTTCGATGATATTCACCTAATATTTTCAGGTTTCCAACTTTTCCACACCTATGTTGGGGTTGTTATGTATTTGACCTTGCTTCACCATATTTCACCCATGTTTGAGTAGTGATGCTTCTTAGGTTTGAAAGCGTGAAACACGCAGTTTGTAAATATGTCCCTTCGTTAAGTTGCTATATTAGTTACCAACGATACTGCATATCCCACAAATCATTGGCTGGTTGGTGGTTTGGAACCATGAAATTTTATGACTTTCCATTCAGTTGGGAATGTCATCATCCCATTTGACGAACTCCATCATTTTTCAGAGGGGTAGGCTCAAAACCACCAACCAGATTATTATTAACCATCATTAACCATACAATAACCATTAATATTAAGGTGGCTCAGCCATATAATAATAACCATTAATATAACAACCATATATTAACCATATATTACCATCATTAACCATCATTAATATTAACCATTAATATTAACAGTATATTACCAACCAATAGTAGGTGGCTCAGCCACCAACCAATTGCGCCGAATTGAGGAGAACGCTGCAAGGCCTTCTCTATGCGAAACTCGATGGCGCCTTGGTCTGGAAATCCTCGTAGCTTCGCACAGCGCCCCCAAGGGTTGTGGTTCTTGCGTTGCCCGGCATGGTTGTCATCTTGCAACCGACCGGAAGCCAAAACCTCGGTATTTGCCATATGTTCTGCCCTTTTACATGGCAAAAACACTGGTATTTCACAGTTTTCAGCATGTTGCAAGAAGCAGTTTTTCCCTGCACCAGTTGCAAAAAAACATTGTAAATTCAGTGTTTTGGACGTCGGTGCGCAAAAAAGAAGCAAAAAAATCGACCAAAAAGTATCTGAAGGTTGCATCTTCGAGCGGCAAGCCCCGTTTTTACCCATGTTGGGCGGACTTTTGACCCCCAAAAAACATGAAAACACCATCAGAGTTTGAAGGATTTTGGGAGGGTCAGGGCCGCCGGATCTGCAATGCAGCGACTTGCAGAGCCTCGAACGGCGAGCTGCCAAGGTGCCGCTGAAGCTGGAGCGAAGGGTTGCAAGGGTAGGTAGCAGAGTTTGGGAGCTGGCAAGGAGTTTTGGGCTGCAGCAAAGGGTTTCAAAGGTGGGTGAAACGTGCCTTGCAGCAGTGTCGAAATGGTGAGCTGGCAAGGCGCTCAAGCTGCAGCGGAAGGTTCCGAGGGTGGGTGAAACGTGCATCGCAGCAGTTGCGAAATGCTATGGAAACGAGGTTTTGGGAGCTGGAAGAAAAAAATAAATGGGGAGCTGGCAAGGCGCTAAACGTGCAGCGACGCCTTGACGGCAGTTTCGACATGCTATGGAAGCAGAGTTTTGGGAGCTGGCAAGAAGTTTTGGGGAACTGCACTTGGAAGGCTTGAGAAGAAAGCTTGGAACGTAAGGCCAAAATTCGCACAGGTGGCCAAGGCTTGCCGCCGCCCCCAGTGGGGTCGGCGGATATGGGGGTTTCTTAAGTCATAGGGGTACCCCAACAGCTAGAGAATGATTGTTTTTCTGATGGAAAATCCATTAAAATACGAAGGAATGGCGGATACCCCTATTTTAGGAAAACTCTCTCTCTCTTTCTCTCTCTCTCTCTATATATATATATATGCAACCAGTTGCTTATTATATGGGATATTCCAATGTCATAATATGTGTGATATATATATATATATGTATATGCATATCCGTGTATATGGCTTATTGAGTTTCGGTTCTTGGGATTCACATCTACAAAGAATGATCGTTGCCAGGTTAGACTGGTCATACTGGGGATTGTTTATTGCTGGATTAGATTGGTTATATGGCTTATATTCGTTATATTTTATGTTTTTTTTTTCAGATTGATAGCCTATGATAGCCAGTTGGTCATTGTTTCTTAAATTTTAGTCGCTTAAAATGGCTAGAACTTCACGAAAAAGGGGGATTTACCTGTTCGGATCCGTGGGCTCATCCTCAAAGTTCGGATCTGGGGTACCCCAATAAAGTGAATGGTTTTCACCCTCTGGTAAACTTACAGTTTGCTATGGAAAGATCCACCATTTTTAATGGGAAAATCCACTATTTCTATGGCCATTTTCAATAGCAAACTGTTAAATTTCCGTTGATCCCATGAAGATAGGGAATGAATTGGGGGTATTTCACCATTTTTATCATTTTTTTCACTACACTCAACAACTTGGTGGTTTTTATCCCACCAATCGTGTTTGTGGGGGAATGTTCGCCCCAGCTATAAGTGAATTAAACCTACTTGTCCTACTTTTTTTCCTGGGGTCAAGTAACCCACAAACGTACGATCCGACGAATGACCAAAAACTCGCCATGATCTGTTTGAGGAGACAGTGCGGAGCGCATCTTCCATTTCTTGGGTCCGGGCTGCGATTTGCAGCTGCATGTAACCAATGAGTTCAACTTCGATAAGGCCCTCCAAGAGATGAACAGGTGGGCGCACAACGGGCGGGGCAGGTGGGCGGGTTCAACGGGTAAGCGGGTAAGCGTAGCGAGTTGTCTGAGTTGATGGTCCAAACCCTCAGTTGGCTGATGTCCTTTAGGGAACCTGTGCAGAGGTTCAAACCCAGCCCAATCTCCCAGGTATTCTGAGGCGCGTGCCAAGTTCAGCAAGGGCCGTTGCTGCGGCATCTGGCTCTGCTCGGGCACCCACCGCGCGCGCACGCGGCTGCGCTGCGCGGTGACGGTGCTGGGACCTGCGAACCGTGAAGCGCATGTGGCAGCTGCAGAGTGGACCATTGCGGCGGAATATTTGGCGCTGAAGTCGGTGAAGGTGAGGATATCAATGGGGATTCACCAACAATCAATTGGGATATAGTATGACTTAGTATGATAGTCTTACAATATGGATACAAATGGGACATGTCTAACATGACAATCTAACAATATCCTCAAAAAAAAGGGTACCCAACTCATCCAGCCATCATGGATGGATGACGATGACTTAGTATTGAGTCAAGGGTGACGACTGGAGATCCTCCATCTTTAGAAACCTCCGAATGGAGATTCACCAGCAAGAAATAGTGAATCAATGCCGGGAATTTATGTCTGGTTGGTGGTTTGGAGCATTTTTTATTTTCCCCAATAGTTGGGATGATGATCCAATCTGACTAATATTTTTCAGAGGGTTGAAACCACCAACCAGATGATCTGTTTCATTTTGAAGGTGGGAATTTTATGACCCCGGTTTGGTTCAAAAGCGAATTCACCCAACAATAAAATACAATAAATGGGAATATAGAGTAATATCAGAATCTCACAATAAATGCGGAAATGTCAACCACGGGTAATGTTGATCCTGGTTAAAAATTGGGGGTGTGCCAGCAATAAATGGCGAGAATTTATGATTTGTTGCACTTTGAAGGTGTGTATTTCGACCGTGGTTTGGTTGGAGTAGGGTGGTACCGTTTCACAGGCTAATGATAAATGATGGATGGATTCACTAGCAATAAATGGAGAGATCATTCAAATCGAATATTGACCCTTGGTGGCTTTGATTTTTTTCGGGGTGTACCATGTCAAATGTAAATTGAATATGTGGGTGTTTCTCAAAACGGGGGATCCCCAAAAACAAGTCAGGTTTTGATACTCGGTCATGGTCTGCTTTGGATGATTTTCCGATCTACCGGGATACCAGGATAGCCTTTAGGAAAACCTCCATTTTTTTTTTGTATCACCTTTGCGACTCCCCATGACATCACAGGCTATCGGAAAGCCTGCCGTGATAAACACCAAGAGGCTGCCGTGAAAAGTCATCCATGATTATGACACATTCACCAACCCGAATTTTCCTAAAAACACATAAAAACACCTCGTTGATATGTTTTGGTACTACACGCTAGGACCTCCCCAATTATATATATAACACCATGAACAACTATACTATACTTATGATGGTATAATTATCACAAACCATAGTTATTGGAGTTTATAGATCAACCATTAGTTAATATCCCCTGGAGTTGATACACCAACCATTGGTGAAAATTCCCCCATAAACCATAGAAGGCACCAAGGGAACCAACTTCACGGCCTCGTTTTCACTAGGGCCCACTCCCCAAAGGTGTCCCTTAAAAAGAAACAAAACCACCGAAATGGGTGAATCAAATCCTAAATCCCATATGTTTCTGTATATTTTTATGTATATATATATATATGGTACCCCCCCCAAGCCAAGGTTTCATTACTTTACCATGATATTTACAATAGTTTATGATATTGAATGTATGGTAATCAATTGTTCCAAATTAAGATACAAATATAATAATGAATGAAGTGTACAATGAAGTGTACATGAATATATATTTTCTTTTAAATATTTATTTTGTAATTTCTCATCCCCAAGACATCTGGAAAATTTTATCTGCGATGCATCCTTCGATCTTGCTGTCACATCCTTTGTGCAAAATGTTTTGATGAAGCCATTTAAGCGTCAATTTACTACAGCCCACCTACTTTGGAAGCTATGGCGCCCAAGATCGCACGTCCTATGGCTGCGGCAAAGCCAAAGAAGGGCACGGACGTGGAGGTGGCATCGAGTTGCGGGGACTTGGTCTTTGAGGACGATTTTTGGGAGCGCCTTGGAAAATCTATATATGGTGAAGCCAGCATCGTTGACATCACTTGCTTTAACTAAACCGTCATCTGCACATTGCACGCATGATGTCTCGTTCCCTTCAACATCCATCTCTCGTGCCTAGGTCAGACTGGATTCTGCCTCCTCTTGATCATCCCGTATGGTGGGAGCGCAGACCTGAACGAAGCCGCTCACCACCACCACGTGCAGCACCCGGCACTATATATATATATATGTATACACAACCTCTAGTTATACAGTTATATCCCCATTATTAGTTACTGTTGGTGGATTTTGTAGCAAATATGTTGGTTCCCGGTTCGCCGTTCCGCATCGTCGGCACAGGTCTATCCGCCGGCCTGTACCTGGGAAAAACCAGGGAAAAAGTTGGGATTGAACCGATAGAACTGGTGGTTGAACCATCGAACATGGTGATTTAACAATTCAAAATGGTGATTTAACCATTCACAATGGTGATTTTGAATGATTTCCATGGTTAAATCACCATTATTCATCAAAATGAATGGGGATTTACTATGGAAATCAACCATTCAAAGTGGTGATTAAACCAGCTAAACATGGTGATTTAATGTGATCTAAGAAAGTAAAATTGAAGTTTAAGCGACAACAGCAGGGGTTGAAGCAACAAACATCGGTATGTCATCTACAACAATTGCGTTGAAACCTTGCACACATGGAGTAGATAGCCATATGTACTGAACCCCAAAACATATCTGACTCGGGGATGGTTTATACTTATAGAAACATGTTTGATCATTTTTGGCAGAATTTGGGATGGTTCATCATTGGATTTACCACATTATCTTGTCAGATTTCTTCACCCCAACACCAACATTACTCACCCGATGAAATTCAGGTGGAATGAATGTGTTGGATCTGTTCATTTTAGTGTTTTTCTTTGCTGGGGATTCGGGATATTTCAGATGAAAAAAGTCATTTTTTTTTCCCAGCCGTGCATGGGGTATTTAGCGGGTATTTTCCAGCAATTCACAGGAATTGAACGAAGCTTTGTACAATGGGAAAGAAGATGGGATAACAGTTTGATATTTTTGGTGCCATGCAGGGAGGTAGATACCGTATCCAGCGAACAACTTGATTTTGGAAAGATATCTGTATGGTTCGTAAAACAGGTGTACCTCCAAATCATCCCAACATAGCACCCTCTGGTAAGAGGTATAATTTATGTAATGGGATAATATGTGGTTTTTTCCACAACATATGGGGATAGAATGGGATATTAATTGAGATATAATGGGATATCCTCTCGTTATTTGAATCTATGTTGAGATAGTAAAATGGGAAATGGTTACCATGGATAGTTTTACATGGATAGTAAAATTGATCATTGAGATAATATAAAATTCTATTATATAATCCATGGACATTCTCTGATTTCAGCTATGGAAAATCACCATGTTTTTGTAGGTACCCTCTGGTAAACAAACATAACTATGGACAATCCCAATTTTTAATGGGTAAATCCACTATTTCAATGGCCATTTTCAATAGCTATGTTAGTTTACCAGAAGGTAAATCATCGAACAACATAGCTGGGCCATTTTGCACCATTTGCCTCCTCCGTGTTGGATCGTGGTGTCAACCTTAAGACCCCGGTGTCGCATCAAAGATGGCAAACATATAGGAAAATCATGGGAAAATATGGGACAAATCCTCACAATTCTGGAAATCCCGCATAACATCTAGGAAAATCATAGGAACATGTGGGAAGATATAGGAAAATCCCCGACAAACATGCAGCTTTCTATCTGGGAAAATCACCAAGCATGGGTGATTTTCCGCTATGTTCCATGACAACAAGTTATATCCCCGGTCTTTGTGTTTTAGTGGCCAAATCATATTTGGATTCCACGAAAACAATGATGACACTAGCGTGTGACAGTATTGTGGATCATCCCGATCGATTTTGCAGCAAATCTGGGTAAATTTGATCACGACCGAACCCTGTTCTCCCGAGCCCTGGAATCATGGTTTATGTTAGGGAAATCATCCCCAAATGGCCGAACTATTCATGTTAGTGAAATATTATAATTTACCCAGATCAAATGGCAAGTTTGAAATTCCAAGTACCCAAAATTAAGCCACATATCATTGCGCTATATGGGGGTTTCCTAAAATGGGGGTAGCCCTAAATCATCAATTTTTATAGATTTTTCCATTATGAACCATACATTATAAACCATCCATTTTGGGGTACACCTATTTCAGGAAATCCCCATATGGGAATGGTGCAACAACATTTCCCCACAACTGCAGAACATGGATGGTTCTCGATCTAATACCCTCTGGTCGTCAAACATGGCTAGCTGGAAAATTCCCTACTGGTTGGTGGTTTGGAACATTTGGATTATTTTTCCGTATATTGGGAATAATGATCCCAACTGACTTTCATATTTTTCAGAGGGGTTGAAACCACCAACCAGCCTATAAATGAAGGGTCTCTATGGGAACATGATCTACAAGTAGGTGATTTTCCATTGCCATTTCTAAACCGGAGGGTAATGATCAATTGATATCCTATGACTATCCCAATATTATCAATATAAAACATTATAAAACCATATGAAAACCATATTACAACCATATTACAACCATACAAAACCATATTACAACCATATTATCCCATGACTATCCCCATTTCCTGGGTCTCCGTAGCCCATTTTCTGGATTTCGTAGCCGCAAAAAAGGCCTGCGCAGTGAGCAGTTCCACACTCTGCTGAAGGCCATGATCTGGTGATGTTGAGGATCAAAACTCTGATGGTATATCTATAAATATATATATATATATTAGATATGGGGATTGAACTATCATCTATATGTAAATAATATGATGTTAATAATATGATGGTATATATCAAAACCTCTGATCAATCCATTTTCATAGGGATTTAAATTATACTGTACCCATTCCTGGTTGGTGGTTTGGAACATGAATTTTATGACTTTCCATATATTGGGAATGTCATAATCCCAACTGACTTTCATATTTTTCAGAGGGGTAGGTATACCACCAACCAGATATAATTATGATGTTAAATCATATAAAATTAATTAATACCATATTAAATTAGTTAATAATACTTATGTAATGAATTTATATATTATGATGATTATCATATTGTTAATCAATAATGGTATGAACACACCATATTTATACACACTTTCACATTCACAGTATATTGTATGTGTGTGTATACATATATATATGTATATATATATATTGTGTTAAATAATATAAACGTAGTTAATTAACAATCATGATAATCATCTGATATAACCCACATTTGGATGATTTTAGCACTACCCTCTGGTAAACTGACAGTTTGCTATGGAAAATCACCATCTTTAAGTTCGGTAAATCAACTATTTCTATGGGCCATGCTCAATAGCTATGTTAAATTACCAGAGGGTAGTTCTTAAATCCATTAAAGATGTCCAGATTGGTCATTGACTGTCACAACAAGGATGATTCAGACAGAGATTGAGGGACTGGAGGCGATTGACAAATTCTTTTCGGGGCCATGATTCCCAGTTGCTCCTCAAATTTGATGCAAAATCAGTGGATTTCAATGAACCTTCGAGTCAGTTTTTGATACTCAGTGCTAATGTTGGTTTCTGGGGAGATTCCCAAATATCGGTAACCCCCCAAAAAGATAGAATAATCAAATCCCACAATAGGGGGTTCCTGAGTCATAGGGGTACCCCCAATTCTCATCCAGCTATTAAAAACGGATTTCCCATGAAATCAACCATCCAGCGTTCTTGGGGTACCCCCATTGATGGAAATCCCCAAATTGTGAGAAACCACATCTTTCTATCTTTTGAGGGTTACTGTACATAAGATCGAGACCTTTTTGCCTGCCAAGAGCTTTGTGGGCTCTCAAGACCGAGCCAATTTTTAGACACCTAGAATGAAAAAAATGGAATATGATATTCCCACTGGAAATGGCTTCTAAAAGCGATTCTGCATTAGTTTTCATTCTTAGTGACCTCCCTAATTTTTGTTCCTCAAATCCTTGTGTTTGCTGCAGTTTCTCTCCCTTCTTCCTGCTTAGATCTCCATTTCTACCAACCAGTTTTTCCAGTTTTTCCTAAATATGGCTGCTGCACTTTCAATAGATTCAATGGGAATTGTCTAAAATAGGCCTTACATATAGTAGGTACCTCTAATTTAGGTTCCTGAAATGGCCAGTGAATAGATTACCACATTTCTTGCAGCTTTCCTTCCCCCTTTGATCCTACTGATGCCACTGGCTTGAAAGCTGGCTTGGTCGAATCCTGTTTTCTCGCTGATAAAACATCCACATGTTTGGACAACCCATTGTTGTTGTTGTTGTTGTTGTTGTTGTTGTTGTTGTTGTTGTTGTTGTTGTTGTTGTTGTTTTGGTAACCCTCGTGTAAACTAAGAGTTCGATGTGGAACACCCACCACAAACGTAGGAATCGTGTCCGAACGGGAAACCATGGGCGTTTTCCACATCTATGTTGCTGGGATTTGCTGAATTCTCAGGAACCCTCCAAAAATTCCAGTTATATATATATATATAACAAGTATTAACAAGTCATATCATGTTGACAGGTTGTTAATTATCTAGGTTTTGCTCAAAAAACACACAATCACAAAAAAAACGCACATATTCCCTATGGATTTAAAGTAGATGAACACCATTGATATCACCATTGATCCATAATGATCATCTATAAATCTAGAAACAATCTATGATATATAATTCATGGCCCCGATGCAGCATTTCGGCTCACAGGAGGTGAAGTGTGGCTCACCTGGGCCCAGACCCGGCAGGGCAGGGCATTTCCAGGTGAGTCTTGGTGGCAGCCTGCTGAGTGCTCAGGCCTGAGGGAAGAGCACATCAGCTTGGCGCCTTTTTCAAGAAATACAGCCTACGGGCTGGTTGGCCGCTGGCCATGGACCGCCTTAGGGCGAGGGGCCACAATCTGGGCATGACGGATGAGGAGATCCACCGGGCTCTCAGCCTTGGTCGGTCCAACCGAGATCTAGCCTGGTTTGTGGGCAGCGATCTCTTGGGTCGAGCCCAAGAAGCGGCACATGAGGCCTTCGAACAAGAGAGGGTCCTTGAATATGAGTGTTATGATGCCCAGTGGCGGAGTCAGGGACGTGCTGTGGTCACGCTGAGGGACTGGGAGGACAAAGAAAGATGTTTGTTCACCGGGTCTCATGGACCGTCATCAGATGTGTACTATGCCTGGTACGCTGAACACCAGATGGGCCTTGAGAATGGGCTGTACCATGTGTGTGATTGCGCTGGTGCGAGGTGTAAGTTTAGGAAGCCTCGAGGGGACAACAGAGAGCTGATCCATGTGGATCGATGGCGACTGTTGACACCCCTAGCCATGGTAGAGACGGAGTATCTCCGAGACATGGGGATAAAGATGGGTGGGGGCCTCTTGGCAGCGGCGGCCCGAGAGAAGAAAGCCACAGCCCCTCGGCTGGGGAGTGGCTTAGATGCCCTCTTAGAGGCTGATCCTGGTGTGGCCGAGGCTGTCGAGCCTGAGAAAGCCAGAGACCGGGGACAAGGTCGGTCCCGCAGTCCTCGTCGTGGGCGTGAGACCATGGGTCAGTTCTTGGCCAAGCAGGTTGCCAAACATGGTGATGCGGACGCTGGCACAAAGAAAAAGAAAAAGAAAAGTGAAAAGGAGAAGGACGCCAAAAGGCGGAAAAGGGCAAGCTCAGCTCCAGCTCAAAGGAGGAGAGCGACTCTTCGAGTTTTCAGCTGGCCCCAGCCCGGGGGGGCAGCGAGCTCTGGAGGATAGCCCAAAAGAAACCCGGGCAGCTCACTCGCTTAGCCCTCAACGAGATGACCCGCTACTTAGCGGACAAGACCGAGGCGGGCGATCTGGAGTCGAAGTGGGCTGGACAGAAAGTCACAGCGTACTTGAACCAGATTACTCTAGGAGCACATCCTCCAGCGAAAGCGGGGGTGAGAATGGTCCGGGAACTGCAGACACTAGCAGTAACGTTGGACCACATCCTGGCAGGGCGGCTCCCGCAAGCCACGGATACGCTCCTTCAGCGCTACAAAGCATGCGAGATGAGTTTATGGGAAAACAACTGGGCGACTGCCCGCCACTTGGAGATTATCCCCCCGAGCATGGCGTCCCTCGTCAGGACAGAGGAGCGAGAGCTCGCCACACGGCAAGAGCTGAAGGCGGTAAAGCTCAAGGAAAGCCTGCGGAGGACCGAAAAGGGATAGGGACTCGGCAGCGGGCCCGACCCGCGCTCGGGAAGGCCCGTGAGCCCACCAAGACAGGAGGGAAGCCCACTTCGGACACCCCGACCGTTTTCCGGAAAGAGCGACAACCCAGCCCAGCAGATGAAGGCCCCGTGACCTTCGACGAGGAGGGAATACGCCGGCAGGGTCAGGAAGCAGAGGCTAGGAGGACAGCCCTGAGGCCCGCGGAAAGAGCAGGCAGCCCCGTGAAGGAGGAGCCTGTGACCGCCGGTCCGAAGGCCGCAACAGGGGGGTTACTGGAAAAGAAGAAAAGAAAAATGGAAGCAGCAGGCAGCACAGAAGGGAAAGGGCCGTGGAAAGAAGGGCGGGTCGGGCCACGTGACCGAAGCCCGCCAGGTGCAGATGAAGTGAGCTCTGGGAAAGTCAGGGAACTCTTGCAGTGGCTGACTGATAACTCAGGTGACCACTTAACGGCCGCCCAGATGAGTCAATATGTGCTGCTTCAAGCTGTGACACTGAATGGGCCTTTTGCTGCTCGAGAACTCGCTGAAACCCATCTGGGCGCAGGGCACGAGGGTTCGAAACCTCATGCCGCTGCCCCTTTGGCCCGACGTCATCGCGGCCATGGAGGAAGTGCTGATCAGCCAAAAATATAAGGGCAGCCCTGGCGACTGGAGGAGTCGGGGGCCACCAAAACAAAGGCGGGCCGTGCCTTGAGATGGCAAGGCATTTTGTTGTGGCATGGACTGGTAGTAGTAGCCTTGAACTGGATGCACAGTGGAGGCAGTCTCCAAGACGCGGTGGGTCCCCCTGCAGGTTGGGCGACGTCGCAACAAGAGACGGCACTTTGCCGAATTTTTGAGCTAGTGAAAGTTTTCGTTGACGAGAAGCCAAAAAAAGGGAGGTGTACCCAGGACTCCGCAAGGAGGATGGGACCAAGAGCTGGGAAAGCTCCGCGTCTCCTACACGGGAGAGGTTGTGGAGAAGGCCATGCCCTTGACTTATGAGCAGATTTGGCCTGGTCTCCCCACTCCCCACCACGGGGGGCTGGTTGACATTTTGGAAGTAGTGGATGAGAAGCTGAAAGCCCGGCTACTCCGACCAGACCTCATGCTGAGGGAGATCACCGAGGAGATACCGAGGCCACGAGTACTGTGCGAAGACACGGAATGGCCCAAAGTGGTCAAGGCCTTGTGGGAGCGCAACTTGGTGACGCCGGTGCAGACCCGCCCAACGGTTCAGGGAGTACCGGTTCTGAACGGAGCCTTCGGGGTCATCAAGCCTGAGAAGTTCACGGACTCTGGACTCCCAGTTCTCAGGATGATCATAGATCTCAGGGCTTCAAACACCATCTTGGACCAGCTGGAAGGGGACACCAAGACGCTCACTGGTGCGGCCAGTTTTCAAAAGCTGATGGTGGGCCCTGCCTAGTGAGCGGGGATGACCTCAACTCAGCTTTTTATTTATTTCGGCTTCCCCCGGCATGGCCAAATTACCTGGCGCTTCGAAAACCGGTGCCTTGGGAGATCTTTGAACCAGGCAAGCCAAGTGAAACATTGGTGGGGCTGTGCGTCTTGCCAATGGGATGGTCAAGTGCGGTGGCCATTATGCAAAATGCACGCCGACAGCTGGCCCTGCGCACGGAGCTCCGTTTTGGGGCGGGCCTGTTGGAGAAAGCAGAGATCAGGAAGGACGCGGTTTTTCCGTCTTTGGATGAGGCCCCCGCGTGGACCATCTATTTAGACGACACGACGATCATTGAGAAGGTCGGGCGTGCTGTGGCCAGACAGCTGGAAGGGCAGCCGCCGGCTGAGCAGGTCAGGCTGCGCCGAGCCTATGAATGGCGGGGAATACCGACAAATGCCGGTAAGGCCCTAGAGAGAACAAGGCAGGCGGAAAGACTGGGAGCTTTGATTGATGGTGAGAGAGGCCTCCTGAGGGTGACAACAAAGAGAAGCCTGGACCTGATGAGTCTGGGAGCCGGCGAGAGTGCCACGTACGGGGCTCCAGATATACGCCGGCAAGGCAGTGCATGTGCTCCAGTTCAGGCGGTGCCTGTTCTCAGTACTGCAGGAAGTTTTTGGTGCCATAGCTCAGAACCACGAAGTGGTGAGGGCTACAACGTCGTTGTACGATGAGATGTTGGTGCTTGAGAGTCTGCTCCCTGCGGGGGTGTGTGACCTCACGGCTCGCATCGACCCAGTGGTAACGGTGAGCGATGCGTCCGAGACTGGGGGGGGGCATGCTATGCCTCCCGTCTGAGCCGTTTGGGGGTTGAAGAGCTTGAAGACTTTATGGAAGCTGAGGCCCAGGAGGCCACAGGGGTAGCGTCTGATTTCCGGGATGTGCCCCAGAAGGTTGTGGTCATAGACCTTTTTGCAGGCATTGGTGGGCTTGAGCGAGCCCTGGAGCTAGCAAAAATCAAGCCTTGGTTTTCAGTGGCAGTGGAATCGGATGCTGACTGCAGACGCTGTTTGAGGAGGCGGTTCCCAGGAATGGAGTTCTGCAGTGACATAAAGAGGATCGACAGGGAGCAAGTCAAAAAGTGGCTCAAGAAGATCCCTGATGCCAATGGTGTCATAGTGGGAGGTGGCAGTCCTTGCCAAGGCTTGTCCAAGCTCTCAGTGGACAGGCGCCACCTTGAAGATCCACGTAGTAAACTGTTTCACGATGCTGTAGCGGTGATGAAGATGGTGAAGGAAGAAAGCAAGCTGGCTGGCATGTGGTGCATCAGATTTTTGGAGAATGTGGTACCTGATGAGGTAGACATTCAGGAGATGAGCATTGCCCTGGAGATGAGGCCAAGGCTGGTTGATTCCAAGCACCTATCCCGAGCCAGACGACCAAGGCTTTTCTGGTTCTCAGTGGACCTGATTGCCCATGAGGAGGTGGAAATCAGGGAGCATGGACTTTTCGATGAAGTTATTTATGGGGCGGCCACAGAGCCTATGGCGAGTGTGCTCAGCCCTGGGTGCAATTGGGAACCTGGGGAGCGTGACAGTGGCATCCGCTTCCCGACCTTCACAAGGTCAATTCCGCGGCCAAGGCCTCCAAAGGCACCAGCGGGCCTAGCCTCGACCAGCGAGGAAGGCTGTGATCGTTGGCGTGAGGACAACTTCAGGTACCCCCCTTATACCTATGAGAGGGAGTACATGGTGAGGGAACCTGAGGGCTGGCTGAGGCCCCTAAATGCCAGCGAGAGAGAAGTGCTGATGGGATACAAGAAGGGGCACACCCTTGATCTGGCCCGCAAGCCTCCAGAGTCAGATAAGGAGCAACAAGCGCTGGAGGACCAAAGATGTGCGGCTGTGCGCAACGCTTTTCATGCCACGGTAGTTGCGGCTCTCTTCGACCACATGCTCTGGTCTTACGGGGTCAAGCCCCTGGTGTGGCATCATGAAATCGTAGAGTCTTGGGCTGCCGAGATCAAGCGATTGGCGGCCGTCCCTGAAGTTAATGACATTGAAGTGGTACTGGATCAGGCCCCTCTTGGGGAAGATCCTGGATATGAAACGGACGCCACACAAGTGTGGAGCTACAGAATGGAACAGAAGGAGCTTCCACGGGGACCCGCCAGCCTGACTGCCCTGGCTGGGATCAGTGAGGAAGACATGAACCTGTCTGTCCGCATGGTTCAAGCTTTCGTCAGGAGACAAGAATATAGGGGCAGTGATGTCAGGCTGGATGTGGGAACATTGTTCCGACCGGACGCGTTCCCAAGGGCCACCGTTAACCCCCACAGGTGGCAGTGGCATGTGGCTCACGCCTACCCGTTTGAAACTCCAGAACATATCAACATCCTGGAGCTCCGGGCCCTGATCCATTGTGTGGAATGGCGCCTCAGGAGGAAGAATTTCAATGGGACCCGATTCCTTCATTTATCGGATTCCCAGATCACTCTCAGCGTGTGTGTGAAGGGACGGTCCTCAAGCAGAAAACTGAATCGGCTACTCAGAAGGTTGGCGGCGA